>JABXJD010000025.1:1907500-1932500 GCA_013375575.1 Percina caprodes
TGTTTCCTAAATCAGTGTTTCAAAAATAATAAATAATAAAAATATTTAAAGTAATGGTCCTTTTACTTAAGTGGAATATTTTTGTACTATTTCCACCTCCGATTTTCTGTATTTTCTCATGTTTTACAAAGGGTTTAACCCAAGTCAGGCCAAACAACAATAAAAGCAATCATATTACAACCATACAGGGTTAGTAGTACAGCTGTTAGGATAATATACATTCTGTTGTCTGTATCAGCTGATATGTAAGTTCAGGTATTAGAATTGGGAAGGAAAAATTGGTATTGGAACCTCTCTGGTTCTGATTGGTTTTAAGAAATTCAAAACTCAAATCATTTTATTTCCTACTACCTCGGTCTGAGAGGGAAGTGATCCAGACTTTGAGGGATAAAGGTGTACAGTATCCTAAAGCTGGTTATCCTCACCGCCTCGTCCAGGTGCTGCCGGTCCGGGTGGTCGTTGGGCGTGTGCTTCAGGATCTCCCTGACTAGCAGCGGGTACTTCACCAGTCGGCTGCGGGGGATGTCCAGGAAGTTCCACAGGTCCAACTTCCTGCTAAAGGGTGACTGGAGACAGCGCTGCAAGAAGTCCTGGACCCTTCGATCCTGCTTCTTCTGGTCCAACAAATCCTTGGCCTTTACCTGGTTACTGCAGTACGAGGTGTAGGAGCTGAGACAAGGAAGCTGCAGGGACCCAGAAAAGGAGACACATGGTTACTACTCAGTACAGGAGACAAGGAAAACTGTAATTATTTTCAGAATGTTGTATTTATTTTAAGAGAAACACTCACTCACCCAGTCAGTCAGGATGTGACCCACATGTTCTGTGGACCCGTCAGGTTTTCTGGCATCTTTGAGGCGACTTAGCAGGTCTGAGGAGAGAAAATATGAAAAGAATTTAAATAGGGCAGGACCCAGAGCAGCATGGGAAGATAAAAGAGGATACAGATATGTAACATTTTTTAGTGGCATGCAGAAATACTGAGACAGCTGCACTACAGAAGCTTGAGGTGAATGTCTGAACTCAAGCCACATCAATCAGAAACTGATGCTACTTGACAGTTTTTAAGACTCATTTAAGACACATTTCAGTCCGTTCCAGGTCTATATGCAGCTGGTAGTCTGGATCAACAAAATTACATTTCCAGAATAATTGCCTGACACGCGACGATGCTCTCTGCATGTTGTCATTCTCAAAATCCCTCTGCCACACACTGACAGTGGTAAGTTTTCGAGAACATTTGGATCGTGCAACAAGGCAGGCCTGCTTGGTTCTTTTGGGAATGATTGTAAAGACTTCAAAACAATATGTCTATGGCATTTACCCTCTAACTGGGACATTTTGGGACTGATTGGTGGGGATTACTGTAGACAAACTACACACGGCGATACATTTGTAAAAGCAAATGAGGTTTAACGATGCATCCAGCTAATTCAAATAGCCCACGTTACTGTATTGTGTCAACAGTTAACTTCATGTAATATTTTATGTGGCGTTTTCTTTTGCGGGGTGCAAATGTTTCACCAAAACAAGTTCCTTCAACCAAGACAACTGGGATTGGTTTCAAGAAAAGCAAACAACCCAAACTCATGTTTTTGGAATGACAAGACATTAAAGGGTAGTTTTAGTATTTTTCAACCTGGACCCTATTTACATATGCATTGTGTGTAACTGACTAATAAACAAAATTCTTTGAAATTGGTCGAGTATTGAGCGTGAACGCTTAAGGTAGGAGATACTCCTGCCTACCTTCATGCAGGGGTATCAGCGAGTCCAGAGTGCCAAAGATCTGGTTCAGTTCCTGCTCAGTCATGATTGACAGCTTCAGCATCGGGTCATGGTAAGCCTGTGGCGCGCACACACACACACACACACACACACACACACACACACACACACACACACACACACACACACACACACACACACACACACACACACACACACACACACACACACACACACACACACACACACACACACACACACACACACACTTAAGCATGCTTGGACATAACTGGTACAATAGAATAAATACAGAAGGAAAGTCAGTTCTTCAAGGAAAAATAAAAGGTTTTTTGTTTACCTTCTTAGCCAACTTGAGATCCTCCACCAAGTCTTGCTCGCCCTGAGCCAACTCAAATATAGCCTGCGGGGGGGAAGAGAGAGAGAAAGAGAGAGAGAGAGAGAGAGAGAGAGAGAGAGATGGTCTTAGAATTAGGTCGGGCTATCTATGCGTGTTAAGAGATGGATGAGATTTGAGTTTGCTGGGTTTTAAAAACCGCGACCCGATACCGGATAAGCGGATGAAGATGGATGGATGGGTTTTAAAAAATGAGTTTGAAAGAATATAGATTTTAGATATTTCTTTTTGTCAAAATGTGGTTGCGGTAACAACGTATGTTATAAATGTATTGTCATTTATATTTCTTCTGTAAATTTCCTCTAAAGAATCCTTTAGCAGCACCTCTTGTCGTTTGATCTCTTTTGGGCTCAGAGGTTGCGTTGCTCCCAGTCTGACGTCGAACGTCTCACTCCAAAGCTTGCTGTCACGGCGCTTGGCGGGCGGGGCAGTTGCCGTGGAAACCCGTGCCGCGGTCATGGAGGAGGAAGGGTTGGAGACTGATGCTGAGACAACGCGCGTCTTCCTCGTGGAGGAGGAGGAGGGAGGAGGATGAGCTGCCCTCTCCGTCTGACTCTCACTATTTAAACTGATGGACCGCTGCAGAGGCAGAGAGATGGGTAAATAATCAAATAATAGCCTAGAGTTTAATTCGTTATAATATACAGAACTGTCAATAGAATACTCTTTTCAGATATTTTACTGCTGGTTGTCAAAACTACAAACTCTTATTTTCAGCATCTGTTGAATAGTGTATGGCGTTGTAAAGTGGAAAGAGCTAGAAAGCCGCCGCTGGTTGCAGAAGTAAAAGCCCTTTATCTCATACATAATGTTACTTCACAGTTGGAGTTCTTCTACAGCATGGATTGGCATGAATCTCTCATGGTTGGATCACCTGAGGATGACTAACTATGTCAGAAAATATCTGATTCTTTGATTAAAATATCAAAGCTACAAGGCGACAGGCATAAAAAAGGTCAGTCGAGAGGTTAACATCAACTCCCAATGTGCACCGCTAACGGTGAGTGGAAGCTAAAGACTAGGTAAGTCTAAAACGGGGTCCGTGGTATGGGTTAATTATACTATACGTCGGTATTACAGTATGCCAAATTGACGAAAGACACAAAGTGGAAATCATTACAACTGGAGGTCATAAAATGAAACTATGCAATTGTAATATTGATATTAATATGAAAAAACACTTCTGGAACCAGCAGCCCCTACCACTTTGCAACCCTATTGTGACTGGTGGGGACATCTGAGTGGCGGTTCACCTGCAGCGTCTGGCCAATCCTCTTCAGCGGAGCAGTCTTAACGGGCTGCAGCAGGCCGGCCAGAGACGTCAACCTGGATACCAGTTTACTGCGCTTGGTGCTGGGCTCCTGGAGGAGAGAACAGAGTCAAACTATGTTCACGCTATCACACAAAAACAAGTCCTGTGCTCCATGTGTGACTTCACACAACACAATGTGTGAAGACCATGGGTATTAATATGAGGGCAGGCCCGTAGCCAGCCTAGTGAAGGGGGGGGGGGGTTCTTTTTTATGAGGTTGATATACTTCATTTTAATGTCCTTGGCGTCATAGATGTTGCTATGAGTGTTTAAAGTTAGCTGCGTGGATTGTTGATACATTAGATTGTGTTAGCAAAAACTAACTATCACATGTTCTTAGATTTGATGAGGACGAAGAGAGGCTGGAGTTCCAATGGAAAATTAAGAAAGGGTTTAATGAAAACAGCATGATGAAGATGATAAGACAAAGACAATGAAACACAAGACATAATAACACTGCAGCTGACAGCGGACTTGATCCATGCTTCTCCCTGATGGAGTCACATGAGACCAGTCCCAAAAAAAAATCATCTCCACGTCCCAAATTCATCCCAAAGAAGTTGAGGGTGGTTCCTCAAATTAAATCTTTCCCTATTGGTCAGATGTTTTCTCAAAATCAAGTCCCGTCTCTGAATTGTCAGGTTTAATTGTCAGGAAGTTAGTATTGATATAATCCCTTTTCGCCCAGCTGCAGGGTCAACCCAACAAACCCAAGGACGTATGCAAATTACTCGGTTTTTTTATGACCAACGGTGCAAAACTAAAAACAATTAGTGTTTGGGGAAAAATGTCTTTGGTTTCTATGAGGTAAGAACACTATCAAAAAGATGTATGCATAACTTTATGTATTCATATTCGTATTTTTATATTCATAGTCGTGTTTTTAAACATTTGTGCGTAAATTACATAGGCAAGCAAAATTACGTTTTCATACATGTGTGTTTTTATGTGAGTGTGACTCTAGAAGCTATGACTGTAAACATTCACGAGTATAACTCTGATTTCTACGACTACGACTACTCGTACCCGTAAACTTGAATTCGTGTTCACACTCAAGAATTCGTAGTCGTAGAAATCAGAGTTGTACTCGTGAATGTTTACAGTCATAGCTTCTAGAGTCACACTCACATAAAAACACACATGTATGAAAACGTAATTTTGCTTGCCTATGTAATTTACGCACAAATGTATAAAAACACGAATATGAATATAAAAATACGAATATGGAGCTGCTGCCCCCGCGACCCGATACCGGATAAGCGGATGAAGATGGATGGATGGAATATGAATACATAAAGTTATGCATACATCTTTTTGATAGTGTTCTTACTCCATAGGTTTCACCACACTGCAAACAACACGAGACAATTCACAACAAACAACATGACTTTAAAAAAGACACAGCTGTTATCCTGACATGCTTTTACCAACCCTTGCTTTATTATTCAATACAATTATACTGATAAATCAAGTGACAAAATGTTTTTGGAACACATTGTCCAGCCTGAGGTTTTGAAACTGTGTGTGTGTGTGTGTGTGTGTGTGTGTGTGTGTGTGTGTCTTAGTAATTTGTTGTAAAGTTTACTCTGTATTGTTGCTGCTGTAATATGCTGCAGGTCAAACAATGACTCAAAGTCCTTCCCTCTCTGGCCTCAGGCCTCCATATTTTTAGGTTCTGTCTCTGTGTGTGAAAATGCCTCCAGGATGCTTGTCCTCGATACAGACTTACAATAAATCAATACGTGTGTGTGTGTGTGTGTGTGTGTGTGTGTGTGTGCATGAACAGTCTGCTGACCTACTGGAAAACAGGAACCATCAAACTCAGTTTCCATCAACACAGCCAGGAATCAGTTGACCAAAAATAAAATTGTTTTTTTTTTGTCCTCGATCGCCTCCAAGTCACAGATAGAAGTCCCAAATCTGACAGATTTTCTACAGTTTTCAATCATTTTACCGAAACCAACAAGTCTTCTTATTGTCTCTTGAAATCAACAGTTAAGAAGAATGGAAACAGCAGTTTAACTACGTTATTTAAGTCGGTGTGTTGCCCGATAATACGGTTGTATTTCAAGTCAACATCCATACAACTGGAAATTACAGTGCTCACACTTGCCATCATACCCATAAAAACTAGAGAATAAATACAATACCACAAATACACTACTATATTATACATAAATACAATAAAAAATAAATAAAATAAAATAAAAACGTATAAAAATGTACATTTAAAAAGTGCTTGTTGTGCTGTCTAATAGCCTGAGGTATAAAAGAGAGAGCATACCACTTAGTTTGTGTCACAGGAGGTCTTAGCCTAGCACTACGCTCCATAACAGCACAACAAGCACTTTAAACGTAAATTTTTATAAGTTTTTATTTCTATTTAAATTGTATTTATGTATAATATTGTAGTGTATTTGTGGTAATGTATTTGTTCTCTAGTTTGTATGGGTAAGATGGCGAGTGTGAGCACTGTAATTTCCATTTTTATGGATGAAATAAACTTGACTTGACCCCTGCCAGTCAGACCACCATGAAGAGGGTGACCCGGGTCCCTTGTGAATTTCTGTGTCATTTTTACCAGATGATTGTCATATATCTGATCCACTGTATTTAACTCTCCCACCATTTTCCCAGCCCTTTTAGTCACTCTATCAATCCTGGCCTTCTCAGTTACCCCAGCATTTCCCCCACCCCCCACCCCACCACACAGTAACTCCAAACACTACATATGACTGACCAAAAAATACATTCTCACCACATCCATGTTCACCTTAATAGACTGCAACTTCCTCACACAGTAGACCCGTGGACTTCATTTTTTCATCAATGAGTCAACATGATCAGACCATGTTAGCCTGTCGTTAAAAACAATGTGTTCACTCTTTCTATTTCTACACCTTTGAGCTTATTTCTCTTGTAATCTATGACTAATTCTTTCGTTTCTTAACGTTGAGTTCCAGGAAATGCGTATCACAATAATCAACAAAGGCTTTTATCTCATTTTAATAGTAACTATAGTCAAAGGTTTTAAAATATTATAGTCATTAAAGGTTTAATTGTAAGTGAGGATAATACATATGCAGTTTATTTTCTCTACACTTGAGAAGTTTCCATTGGACATGCTGTAATGGGTTTTTGTGTGTGATGGGGCTTCAGTTGATTCAATCTGACAAAGATCAATTGAGTGCAGTTGGTCAACAAAACAACTGGTTATATAATTATTGCAGGTTTACAGCAGATTGACTCTCTGGTCAAGACTTTTAAAAAGAGCCAGAAAAACTCCGGAAACAGCCTATAGTACATGTTTAGTCTTGTGTTTTACCATTAAAACTCACGTTTAATTGTCTTCTAACGTGATTTTTAATCCCTGTGATATGAAAACATCAGATTTCCATAGATTTTTCCACAGATTTGCCATTTACCCTATCCTATTGACAGTCGGTTTTTAAACCATGATTGGGGTCGTTCCCTAACTGATGTGGTCATTATTAGTAGTTAATTTATATATATATATATATATATATATATATATATATATATATATATATATATATATATATATATATATATATATATATATATATATATATATATATATATATATATATAAACCTAACTAAATTAACAATATGGTTAAAATTAACCATAGTGTAAGAAAACAGGTTGATCTTTTAACCCCTGATGTCTTGACAATAGTGGCCTTATATCAGAAAACACTATCAAGGATCAAATACAAATGTTGTTGTTTAATTGGGAGGACTTGGTCAATGAGCACATCAGGCCTGAACTAGGTTAGGAAATAGGCATTAGAAACAAGAGTAACACCTAAACAGGGAAGGACAGTGTCGGACTGCTTAAAGAAGTGAAGAAGAAGAGAACTGAGATGAATTTTCGAGCCTAAGGGGACACATGGAAAATCTAAGAACAGCTTCACATCATGACAAACAACATGCGCTTCCCTCGCCTCACATATCCTAGTATGAGGCCTGCAACTTCACCATTTGCTTTTTTTTTTTTTTCTCTTCTCAAATTGGAAAAAACAGCCTCCAGGGACAAAGACGGGCTGTTTTGAGACCCTGAGCAGGATTTGTTTTTATAACCATCAAAAGAAGTTGTCGTCATAAGACAGAGAAGTGACCTTCTGAATAACAGAAGAGACATTTATAAAAGGACTCATTTAATGCCATGTTGTCTTTAGCAATAATAGTAGTAGTAAGGGCAGTAGAGGCATTAGGAATGTGGTGTGGGGCTGCACGATGTTGAGGTTCTAGTACCACTATGGTGTCTGGAGGTTCTAGTAACTTCCAATAACCTTCTCTTCCTTGGCCCATGCTACAACCTTACACAAAGTTTCATGACAATCGAGCCCGTATACAAACCGATCGAGCTAAGACGTAACCTCCTACCTAAAAAGTAGTACAACTTAATAATACAGATTATTGACATTAGTCAATTATTATCAATTATTTCCTCTAGCTTACCTCCACCTGTTTCCCCATGTTGTTGTTCCCTTTGCCGTACTCCACAGAGCCTGCAGACTTAAACCGGTGTACCAGCAGACAGAGGGGGCTCTGCCCCACCACCATACTGCTCCCCACAAAGCCCAGTACAGGATCTGGACCTTTCCCAGTACCAAGAGAGCGTCCAGAAATATTTTCAAACTGGTCCAGGAGGATCCAGGTGTAAATATTCAAAAGAGGATTAATGCTGGTAAGGAGTGTCAACAAACAGTCTGGTACTACTTGGAGGGTCCGGTAAGAGTTTGAAAAGTAGTAGAGCGTTCAGACGGTGTGAAGAACACTGTCCAAACCGGGGTTTAGTGCTGGTCAGAAATACTAGAGACACTGGTAAAGAATCTACAAGGAGACTCTGGTACTGGTTTTGTGTCCAGAAAATGTCTGGTTTTTAGTATTCAGTGTCCATTAAGAATTTGGTACCAACAAAGCATCCAGAATGAGCTGGTACTGGTTGAGCTTCTACAAAGTCTTTGGTGCTTTTAGGATCCGAAAAAGTGCCTGATACTAGAAGAAAGCCCAGATAAAAAAAAGAAAAATAGTACCTGTACCTCAACCTAGCAAAAGTTTAGTTCTGGAAAAGCATCCACAAAGAGTTTGGTACCAGAGGAGTTCCCTGGTAGTGTCCTGAAAACGCCATCAGAGGATTGACAAGAGCAGAGTTTCTGGATCCAGCACTGGACCCGCAGTGTTCAGAAAGAGTCCAGTAAAGGTTTGGTCCCACCATAGTCCAGACAGTTTGGGATCTCCAGGTCTGTGTCTGACTGCTCTATTAAATAGTGGTTAAAAGCCTTCGCACTCTCACGGATGGTTGGTCACTCGTCCCCCTCCTGACTCTCTGTCTGAAAATGAATGCTCTCTCTCTCTTTCTGACTCACTCACTCACTCACTTTCCTTCCTTCCTTTCTCCCTAGCTTCCATTTTATTTTATTTCTACTATGAGCCTTTCCTTGCAAAGAATAAAGATAAGGATTGGACATCCTATAATTTCTTATTCTAGAAGATTATAGAAGACCAAAACCAACAATGAGTTGATCCACTAGCAATAATTGTTGTGTGTGTTTATCCAACGCATATATATATATATATATATATATATATATATATATATATATATATATATATATATATATATATATATATATATATATATATATATATATATATATATATATATATAATATAACCTCTTCCTCTGTGCCACAGGGCTCCAAAAAAATATTAAAAACACATCAGTGTGCTACTCTGTTCTTTTATTACCATGAACACACACACACTGCTGTTTATTTTTGACGCAATCCCATACACACACACACACACACACACACACACACACACACAATTATTGGTCAACTATTAAATAATCACCAACCATTTCGATAATCAATTACTCTGAGTCATTTTTTTATGGAAAAAAGGGAATAAATTCTCTGATTTCAGCTCCTTAAATGTGAATATGTTCTAGTTTCTTCTCTCTATGACGGGGAAAACACTGATTGTCATTTTTTCATTTTATAGACCAAACAACTAATCGAATAAACAAAAATAATTGACAGATTAATCGATTATGAAATAAAAGTAAGTAATAAAAGTACTTTGTGACCGCATCTTCATGTTGTAGTTGATTTAATTTTTTTTTTAAATCAAGTTAGATAGTTGAATCTACAGCATTGCATCACATTTAAACCTCACCAGATAATTTATAAGGAAAATGTAAATTACAAGGAAGAAAAAAGGTACATGCAGTGAAGAACAAAATAAAAATATTTCCGTAAAATGTAGCAAAGTAGATCTAAAAATGTATTATTTCCCTGTTAAATGTAGTAAAGTGGAGTGGTGCTGGGGCTGGACAGTCCAGTTCTACATCAGTCAATGTCAATCTGATTTGTAATTAGAGAGAGCGAGAGTCGCCTGGAGGCAGCCGAAGCTCTGCCTGCTTTTATCGCAAGTTTCAATCACTTTGTGTTTGTGTGTACTCATACATCTGTCTACAGAACCGAGCTGTGGGGACAAAAACATTACATTTAAGACTTGTTTCTTGGTTCAGGTTATGGTTAAGCACAATTATTATATTGCCAGAGAATGAATCATTATAATTAATAAGTATTTTTATTATCAATTCATCATTATAGCCATTTTTCAAGCAAAAATTCCAATCGTGTTCTGTTTCCAGCTTCTCAAATGGACTTATAAATTGAATATTTTTGGGGTTTGGACTGTTGGTCTGACAAAGCCGGACATATGAAGACTTCACCCTGGGCTCTGGGAGATTCCAGTGGGCATTTATCGCTTTTTTTTCATTGCTTTGTCGTATTATAAAGACAAAACAATGGTTACAGTTTGGATAAGTGTCAAGGAAATGAATGCAAGTCGATGTAATGGCTACCGAAGTGAAATGTATTCATGGTTTCCCTTGAAAAGCTGTGACTGCATCACTGACCTCTGACATGCCTCGTTCAGCTAACAAAAGCGTCCCTCAAGACGCAGCTCCATTGTCGTATATACGAGAGTTGGTCGTGGACGCCCAGAGAGGAACAAGAGTCACCAACTTGTCCAAGAACAGATTCAGTTGTCTCTACTACTCAGACAAACCTGCCTCAATTCATCTGAACTGTGACACATCGGCTGCATGCTCATACATATTTCAAATATGGATTGATGTGAACAGTAAAACCAAGTTTTCAACTTTAATGATCACTAAAATGGGCAATAATCCACTCATAAGCACTTTAGATGTAGCACAACCCAGAGATTATGAGAATAAAGCCCCCGGTACAGCTGTACAATGGGTTGAAAAACAGCTCTGTCATGAATTATTTTACCTTTACATTAGTCTTGCTTTACCAGACCCTCCTCCACACACGAGCAATCATTTAATTTTGACAATAAGCAATAAACAAGCCATTCTTTAATGTCGCCAACTGTCGTTTTGTGCTCCTTTTTTATATTTTATACATTATATATATATTATGAGTATTTCGTTTCAGGCACCGGCACCGTTTTAAAAGTATCAGTTTAGCAGTGGTATGGGGACAAAACCCAAAACATTACCCAACCCTAGTTGAGACAGAGCTAGTGTCTGCCCTTTTAATCAGTTAAAGCAGTCTCCAGGTGAAAAATGACATTTGTGTGACTCACTGAGCTGCAGGGAGTAACAGTAGAGAAACAATAGAGTGTCATTTATTCCAGGTTATTTATCTGCCAGCGTTGGTTTGTAACAAAATAAGTCTGGTGGTGTGTTTGGGTCTGTTTGTCACACTGAGAAATATATTGAACAGGGTGAACATCCTGTGTTAGACTGAGCAGGGAGGGAAACGCCCAGGAAAGAACCGCTGCTGGCAGAGGGATAAAAATACAGACATGTACAGGAGGGGTCCAACAAGAGGGTTGGGGGGCCCCCGAATGTCCAAATATACAAAAATCCACAGTCCGAGGTCGAGACAACAAAGTCCAAAGTTAAAAAATCCCAGGTACTGCCTGGTCTATAAATATCTACAATGCATTTGGCTGCCTGTTAGCCTATTTGAGTGGACAAAAACCACCTCTCAGGTGGTGGTTGAACGATTTAAAGTTTCATTTAAAATAAAACATATGGACAGAACTAGGTGCCACACACTCTAGACAGGGTGACACGAGCTCAGTGCGTCAGTTTACGGTACCTGTGTTGGGCTCAGAATGGGTTCAGACACGGTTACTGCTCTCTGTGACGCTGATTGGGGTCGGAAAGAAATAAGCGGCCCGAGCCGCATATTATCCGTCCCAGGTTCTGGTTCCAGAGGCTCCGCCCATAGAACATCATCCTAGCTGCCAGGTGGCTCATAATTCGGGGCCTGTGGACATTTAAAAAATCTAGACCCCGAATATACAGCAGGGTAACTCCACTTTTTCCAGATATATTTCCAGGAAGAAGAAAAAGAACGTCATATATTTGGACTAATACGGTATTTCAAGTATTAAAAGGTATCCTATTGAGTTTTTGATCACTATTAGCTCAAGGAATTAATGTTATTGCGACTGGACCGCTGTATTGTTTGCCCTCATGCACACACACGGGGGTTTCATGAAATACATATTCCTGCCAGTGGTTTCTCACTATCCCACTCATTTAAAAGGTGGCAGTGATGCGCCAAGATAGTCTTTGTCACAATCATAGACTGTATAACGGTCTATGGTCACAATGTGCAAATATAAGACAGAAAGGAAAGACCGCTAGCTTGTAAACAAGTCTGCGAACAAAGCAGGTTTTGTTTGCAGTTGCATGCTGGGGCAGCAGGCTGAGGGTAGCGGACGCCAGCAGACTCAACAAACTGATCCGCGAGGTCAGTGACGTTGTTGGGGTGGAGCTGGACTCTCTGTCGGTGGTGTCAGAGAGGAGGATGCTGTCCAAACTACATGCCATCTTGGACAATGTCTCCCACCCACTCCATGACTTGCTGCTCAATCACAGGAGCACTTTCAGTGAAAGACTCATTCTCCCAAAATGCACCACAGAGCGCCACAGGAAGTCATTCCTGCCTGTGGCCATCAAACTTTATAACTCCTCCCTCTAAGTGTCTGACACACACACACTTAGTGAGATTGAAACTGGACAATATTTGTTTTGTGCAATAACACTGGCTTTAAATGTGTGCGATACTCTACTGCTGACATTATTATATTATTATTTCTTGTACTGTTCACCCTTCCCTTCGGGGATCAATAAAGTATTTCTGATTCTGATGTGTAACGTTTCGATATGCACTCATTGAAGTTAATTTGACTAGCAAAACAGTTAAAGTCCTTTTTACATTACACAATAATAAAAGTCATCATTTAATTATTAAGAGTCAATGTAGTGTGTAAAGACTTCAGTCTTAGTGAGGACTGGAGTGATGTGATCCAGTCTCTTGGTCTTAGTGAGGACTGGAGTGATGTGATCCAGTCTCTTGGTCTTAGTGAGGACTGGAGTGATGTGATCCAGTCTCTTGGTCTTAGTGAGGACTGGAGTGATGTGATCCAGTCTCTTGGTCTTAGTGAGGACTGGAGTGATGTGATCCAGTCTCTTGGTCTTAGTGATGACTCGAGCAGCAGCGTTCTGAATCAGCTGCAGCTGTCTGATTGATTTTTTAGGGAGACCTGTAAAGACCCCGTTACAGTAGTCAAGTCTACTGAAGATGAAAGCATGGACCAGTTTTTCCAAATCCTGTTGACACATAAGTCCTTTAACCCTTGATATATTCTTAAGGTGATAATAGGCTGACTTTGTAATTGTCTTGAGGGGAGGACCTCAACTGAAGAGCCACATATTCAAAAGAAGCAAAATTTCCATAAGATATTTGCGTATATTGGAATGAGTCGTTAAACAAAATGGCGACTCCACCTCCTTTCTTATTCAGTCTATTCTCGCTCATAAAACTGATGTTAGAGGTGAGCTGACTCGATGAGAACAGCAGCGCCGTTATTTTGCTTTTAGTTAAAAACATAAAATCTAGATTGTCATTAATAATAAAATCATTGATTAAAAATGATTTTCCTGCCAAAGACCTGACATTTAAGACTAGCGGTAGTGTGTTTTCACTTTTGGGGACAGGCTGTAGCTGATGAGGAATGGATGCTAAATTTGCAAAGTCACAACATAAACTGAGGAAGAATTTAATACACAGGGCCCGGGCTGGTTCCGGAAAGAACCATAAGAGCAACTAGGTGTGCAGCCTGGACCCGACACATAAAAGGTCACACATTATGACTAAACATGGCCCAGAAACACTTGATCATGTGATAAACTGAAAGCACATACAAGTTATTTACTGTAGTGACTTAACATGCTGCCACCACAGAATCACAGAGTATTTCACCGCGTCAAAGTAAAAATCAACAGCTCTTAAAGTGCTCTTATTCTGAAAGAAATCCCTTTTTCTGGAATTTGGGGTGTTATTTTGTGTCTCTGGTGCTTCCACACGCATACAAACTTGGAAAGAAAAGATAAAAAAAAAATAAGGTCCATGCTGTTTTGAGTGAGATCCGGTTTCTGAATGTCCTCTGCCTTCAGTGTCCGGGTGAGCCGTTCAAAATCTGCACGGCTTTCTACGTCACTAGCCGAGACGGGGTGGCTAACCGTAGCATGCTAGCTCGTTCTCAGTGGCAAAACACTGCTACAACGCACACTAGTTCACCATAATCTACAAAAGAACTACTTCCATGTCTTCCAAGTGGCCCTCGTCTAGAAAAAGTCTCCCAGCTAATCCTAAGCCTTGTACTGACTAAAGTTGGAGAAAAAGCTATTGAACTGATCTTACCTCGCAACTGCGCATGATTGAGACATATGAGATGTCTCAATCTGGAGCTAAAACAGACACCCAAACACACAGGGTGACGCAATGTGCAGTACAACAAAAATATGCTGTTTTTTTTTTTAAATGAAACCATGTAAATCTATTCTGGTACAACCTCAAAATACAATTATGAACCTGAAAATGAGCATCATATGGACGCTTTAAGAACACCAAAGCGGACACACTGAACCACAACAAAGAAGTTAGTTTAGAGGAACTGAACTTACGTTGATGTCCAGACTGCAGAGACTGAGGGAGTCTGCATCTCTGCTGGCCTGCTTCCTCTTCTTCTGCAACACACAAAAACACAGCAAACATTATGTTAGATGGAGAGCAAATGGTTGTAGTTAAGAAAATTAACAGATTACACACGCAGGCCAAAATACACAGTACAGGACCTACAGTATAGGCATGCATTGAATGGAGACTGGTCGGAAAACTCCAGCATCAGTTGGCCAGTTGCAACACTCCCCGCAGCGTACAGTTTACTAGCTAGCCGTGAGCTTATTAACCCGCTCATTGGCAGTAAAACACACTCAAGTAAGTAAAAGTACTCATTGTGTTGCCTTCTTCTGGTTAAAAACAAATGTAGTGTTTGTCATACTTCCAGATTAAGTGAAGAAGGAAAAGTAGGAAGGAGAAAAAGAAGGAAAAAAAACAAACAATTTCGATAATGTAAAAAATGCATTGTCTCATCACACTGAAGGAAAGGCTGTTTTAACAATGTTTTATGATCCAATCATAGGCCCCGACACCTCGAGCTCTGGAGCACCCACGGGATAAAATGAGCACCCACGTGTGCCAGGCTGCCAGTGCGCTCCATTCATTTCAAATTAAACATTGCAGTTGGTGCCAAGTAGAGCGTCTGTCATGGCGTGATTGGCTATGTTGCTGCGCCCATATCCTCTCCACCAATCACAGCGTCTCTCGGATGAAAATATGTGAGAAGTGGCATTGTCCTGACTTTACGGCTTTATTATCGAGTTAATAGGCGTGTGTGTTCGTGTCGGCCGCTGTCCATTTCCTAAGGTTCTGAAATACATGAAATTGACAACTTTTTTTATTAAGGACGTACGCCCTTGAGCACCCACGGAGGAAAACATAAAAATCGGCACCAATGGATCTAATCTCATGTTCAGTAACTGCATCCATCCGATAAATGTAGTGGATTAAACGTGGAAAGACTCAAATGGACAAAATAGGAAGATTATTTAAATAAAGTACCAGAACCTGATAAACCGTTAAGAACTTTAGTAAATGTTACTTTCTTTGTGTGAGCCGCAAGATAAATCTGAAGGATCACAACGTAATAAATAAGTGAAAAAAAATTATTGATTTTCTCTAAACTTTGCTTTTTTCTTGTGAATAACTGGATAACTTCAGGACAAAAATGGTTCAAATAAAACAAAGAGAAAACTTGCTTTTTGGTTGTCTTGGTTACACCTGGTAAACCTACAGAACCAGGATGAGGGGTCGCATTGCTTTGGCCTTGTCATTTGTTCATGAGGAGGTGCACGTTGTGAGGTGTGATCATTAGCATAATGGACGGCCGCAGGTTGTTATTCACAAAATATTACCAAGAGTAAAAAGAAGAGTCTCTAATCAGCAGAACAAAAGATCACGCTTAATAGGTCCCATGGCATGAAAATGTCACTTTGAATTTGTTTAACATTAATATGAGGTCCCCCAGCCTGCCTATGGTCCCCCAGTGGATATAAATGGTGATAGGTGTAAACCGAGCCCTGGGTATCCTGCTCTGCCTTTGAGAAAATGAAAGCTCAGATGGGCCAATCTGGAATCTTGCCCCTTATGACGTCATAAGGGGCAAGATTACCTCCCTTTTCTAAGCTTTGCCCGCTTTTCTCCTCCTCAAAAGCTACAGACTCAGAAATGGCACATACTAAGGAAAGCTCATTGTGGGACTGGTTCTAGTGGCTGAAATTCTGCACCAATGCTGAATTTTGGGAAAGAGACTTCAGTATTAGGGGACCACTAAGGTCTATATAAAAGAGACTTCAGATACAGTATTAGGGGACCACTAAGGTCTATATAAAAGAGACTTCAGATACAGTATTAGGGGACCACTACGGTCTATATAAAAGAGACTTCAGATACAGTATTAGGGGACCACTAAGGTCTATATAAAAGAGACTTCAGATACAGTATTAGGGGACCACTAAGGTCTATATAAAAGAGACTTCAGGTACAGTATTAGGGGACCACTAAGGTCTATATAAAAGAGACTTCAGGTACAGTATTAGGGGACCACTAAGGTCTATATAAAAGAGACTTCAGGTACAGTATTAGGGGACCACTAAGGTCTATATAAAAGAGCCTTCAGGTACAGTATTAGGGGACCACTAAGGTCTATATAAAAGAGCCTTCAGATACAGTATTAGGGGACCACTAAGGTCTATATAAAAGAGACTTCAGATACAGTATTAGGGGACCACTAAGGTCTATATAAAAGAGACTTCAGATACAGTATTAGGGGACCACTAAGGTCTATATAAAAGAGACTTCAGATACAGTATTAGGGGACCACTAAGGTCTATATAAAAAACAGACTTCAGATACAGTATTAGGGGACCACTAAGGTCTATATAAAAGAGACTTCAGATACAGTATTAGGGATCACTAAGGTCTATATAAAAGAGACTTCAGATACAGTATTAGGGATCACTAAGGTCTATATAAAAGCATCCAAAGAGCACCATGTCATGGGACCTTTAAATGCAAATGCTATGACTGTGTTAGTATCAAAGTAATAATAACAACATGACTTAAACAAGTGCAAATGAGCCAAACAGTTCCTGTATGCTGCCATGACGACAAAAAAACAGGAAGTAAACACACAAAGACCTGATGAGACAGGTTACTGAGGGCAAACAGCTGTATGTGTAAGAGGAGAGGAGAGGAGAGATTTTTGGTTTTAAAAGTCCCTTTGTTGGACCATTTTTAGAGAAGATTCACATTCACAGAAATAAAAAAAACAAAAAAAGAAGACAAAACCTATCAAATAAATATGTGCTTTTTCCAATCAAAAGCTAACCACCAATTCTCCATCTTCCCCCACAGAGCATAACACAAGGAGAGGAGAGGAGAGGAGAGGAGAGGAGAGGAGAGGAGAGGAGAGGAGAGGAGAGGAGAGGAGAGGAGAGGAGAGGAGAGGAGAGGAGAGGAGAGGAGAGGAGAGGAGAGGAGAGGAGGAACATGTTCAATCTCAAAATAGTGTGTATGGTTTTGTTGCGGTTTAGGGTGTAAACGGCCTGTTTCCTCAGAACGGTGTGAAACGGTGTGCAACGAGCTTTAAGGTACGTTTCTCTGGTCTGGTGGTTGTGTATCAGAGATTGCGTCCAATGGACTGGGGTGGCTGTGGCTCAGAGTGGGTCGGCCCTCAGCCACAAGACTGGTGGTTGGATCCCGGCCACCAGTCCCTCCGGCCCCATGTCTCCAGCAAGACACTCAACCCCAAGTTGCTCCCCGGACACTGTATGTGTCCACTGCTCCTAATGCTACGATGGATTAAAGGCAGAGATTGAATTTGACTACATTGTACTGTAAGACTGTATGTGACGAATAATAAAGTTTCCTCTTCTTCAGTGAGCAGCAACCTGTTTGTTAACTTGTGGAAACTAAAAAGCAAAAAAAGGGGCTGCACGCTTATGCACACTACAGGGTGTTCAACCCACCAAGAGCAAGAAGAGGAGAAGACTAAGAGAGGAGGAAGGAGGGGAGGAGGAGACAAGGAGAGGAGGAGGAAGAGGTGGAGGAGCAGGAGAAGGAAGAGGAGGAGGAGGAGGAGGAGGAGAGGAGACAAGGAGGAGGTGAAGGAGGAGGATGTTGTGATCAGTGCAGCCGAGCGTAACAATAGCAGGAAGCCTGCAGTTTGTTAGCATTTTGTTTTTTGTTGTTGGCCGGACGTTAAGTAAGCTGGCAGACTTTACCTTTAACTCACCGTCGCTATAGAAACCAAGGAGGAGGAAGGAGCCTGGTCCTCCAGACCATATAAGGTCGGTCCTCGCAGCTACCCGTTAACTGACTATATTAAAGAATATTGTGACTTTTAAGGGATAGTTCCACATTTTGGGAAACAAGCTTATTTGCTTTCTTGCAGAGTGAGAAATTTGATTCCAATGTAACGTCTCCAAGCTAATTATGAAGCTGGAGCCAGATACACTTAGCTTAGCTTAGCATAAAGAATGGAAACAGTGGTAAACGGCTAGCCTGCCTCTGGCCCAAGGTAACAAAATCTCTGGAAACCGCATCTTTAAAAAGGTCACACGTGGAATACATAAATTAACATAAAATTAATAAAATATGAGCCACATTTAGAGCTCGTATGCAATTAAACTAAAAAATACAAAATAAAGTAAATTTAAACGTTACCCACACAAAATATTTATGAGGAAAAGTGATAAAAAAATAAAGATGATTATATTAGGAAAGTGATTGAATCCCACAGAAAGACAAGAAAAAAAATAATACTTTTGTAAACAAAAGTCAATACTTTTGAAGGCCTTTTTTTAGAATATTAAATGTAAGAATTATTAATACGGATAAAATCAAATATCACAATATTTTTGAGCAAATACCTTAATATCGATACCGCAACAATATTGTAGTGTTGACTATTGATGCTTTCACAAATGAATTTACACAATGAGATTTTTGATAAATAATCATATATGGATATAATGACTTAGTGGTTAAAAGGTAAATAATAGAACAGCTAGAACAGCCTGGTAAGTTGATAAAATGACATCACTTTACTGTAATGCAGCCTTTAAAACCAAGGAAAGACAACACTTATGCCATATTACAATATCTAAAATCTAAGACGATATCTAGTCTCATATCACGATATCAATATAATATTGATATATTCCCCAGCTCCCACAGCGAGTACCCTGTCTTAATACTTTGACTTAATTAAAAGGATCTGAATACTTCCTCCAACCAATGGTGTAGACGGACTCAAACATGGATGCAGGAGTCGCATAGAGCATAAAAAGTCCCATTGTGTCACATTTCCGAGAACCTGGCCTCTATAAGAAAAACACGGAAATGGGTTAGCGACGTTATTGGTGCGCCTGACACTTTGAACTGAGTGTGATATTGAGGAGAAATGTGCGAAACAATTTGAGATCCTCAAGGCAAATAAAACAGGAAGCGACAGACACGTCGTACGACAAGAAGATGGCGCTTCTGCAGGGTTTGTGTGATCGACCTGCAACAAGTGATCAAACTCATCAATTGTTTCTTTTTTTTAGGTCATCGGTGAACGGCATCCTGGGATACATTTATAAATCACTCACAAAGACGCGCTGACTTACCCGATAGTAGACAAACAGACAGCAGCCCATCATCAAGGTTAGAGCTGCTCCTCAAACACAGTCCGAGTGTCAATTAACTCTCTCTGCACATGTGCTGCCCCTCTTCTTTGTTCTTCTCCTCCAGGTCACTTTGTTTTTACCCCAAAGTCACATCAGCGGTCCTTTCTTTTCTCCTTCTCACACAGCACCTGTGACCTCCTCTCCTCTTTTCTCTTCTTTTTGTTGCCTCTCTCTCCTCCTTTGAATCACTCCCTTTGCAGTCACATCGCTATTCTCTTTCTTCTACTTCTTTCCTCTTTCTGAACTCTCGCACTCTGCTCCCCTCCTCTTCTTCTCTTCCTCCTCCAGGTTGTCACTCCGAGAGCCACAGCACTCCCGCTCAGACAAACCTTTAAAGGCTCTCTCTTCTTATTCTTACTCCTTCTTTTCTTGTGTTCGCTGACCTCTTCTCTTCCTCCACCTCCTCAGTCACAATGTAGACCTCCTCAGCTTCACCTCTCTGAGTAGATCTACAGACCCTCAGGAACAGGAACCCCCCCCATAATGTGTTTGTATTGTGTATTGTGTATTGTGTAGTGTGTGTGTGTGTGTGTGTGTGTGTGTGTCCACTCAGTTCCCATTGGACAAACAGGAAGTGACGGTCGTCGGGGGAAACAGGCCGTCTATAATTAGGAGCTACAGGAGACAGCAGCAGTAGAGACACTGCCAGACATGGAACTCTAACTTTGGTTTATAAAAACAAAAACATGCAAAGAAATATATGTAAGGTGATGAGTTTACTAAAAAGATTCAGTTTTTTGGTAAAACACCAAGTTAAGTCCCCCTAAACCAGGAGACCTCATGTGATTTAGAAATGACCCCCCCACGTCTGTGTTTTCTGTGGCACATTCACTAAGGATAAGCAAAGCCTGTATTTTACTCAAATGTCCCCATAGAGAGAAAAAACAAAACAATCGTTGCTGTCTACACCGTGTTATCCTCCAGCTAGAGTTAGCACCCAACAGGCTTTAACAGGGCAAGTTTTAAATGTGTTTTTAGCCTGTAAACATGTTCAAAATGTCGTTAAAATTGCCTACCTATGTGCAGTGATTCCTTCTGAGTGAACACAGTGACTCTGACTGCTGTAGATGTGAAAGAAATGCATGAAAGTTGTGCTACTTCAGCTGTGTTTAGTTCCTGTGTTGAGAGGCAGTTAGAGAGCTTAGGGACCGTCTACAAACTACAACACAGACAAGAGATTTATCAAAAATATGTATTAATTTAATGATTAAAAAAGGCAGTGTCTCTTAACTTAACTCAATTATAACTTGTCTTCTGTTAGTTGTACTACAGCACTTACCTTTCAAAAATAAGCAAATGCTTATTTTAGAAAATATTTGTGTATCTTTTTTCTGTGTTGTAGTTTGTGGACGGTCCCTACATGGGTAGGCACTTTAAATGACATTTTGAACCTGTTTAGAGGCTAAACACATTTAAAACTTGCCCTGTTTAAGCCTGTTGGGTGCTAACTCTATCAGGAGGATAACCCGGTGTAGGCAGCACCGATTGTTTTGGCTTTTCTCTCTACAGACAGATCTCCACATTTACAAACAGAGAGCTACGTGTTGGCATCGACCGGAGCTCTCCTTTAATGTCTTGTCTGCGTCTTTAATGTAAATTAACTGTCAACAGAGCACCGGCTAAGGAGATCATGCTCTCCATTTTAATATGATATTAGAGCCATAATGAACTTTGAGGTGTTGAGTGGAGGTTCTTCACTTTTATCTCCTCCTTTATCTGTAATGGAGCGACCTCATTGTTCAATATGTCTTAATAAAGTGTACAGTTTTCATTTTGTAGTTAATACTGTGTTACACTTGTTCTTACCCCTCTGAGAGACCAGCTGTCAGGAGAGAGAAGGGAGGACGAAGTTTTCTTCCGCAGCTTCGACCTGAAGGAAGGAAGGAAGGAAGGAAGGAAGGAAGGAAGGAAGGAAGGAAGGAAGGAAGGAAGGAAGGAAGGAAGGAAGGAAGGAAGGACAGAAGATTAACAAAAAGAGATTACATTAGATTTCTGATGAAGTAATAGAAACCTGTGATTTCACTTTATTTTTTCAATTTAGTTTGAAGGCTTTAGAAGACACAAGCAAAAACAATGAGTTTTTAAATATTGTGAACTTCAAATAGGGAGTTTTATCAATCAGCAACCTCCGGTGCTAAACAACCAAGCCAATGCCGAAGGGCCAAAAACTGCAGATCATCGAATGGGCAGTTGAAGCTGGCTCCATAAGCAAAGGCCCCATGTTGAAATGCCCAACTTTACAGCAGAATTAAACACGTTTACAGGCTCTATTGCTAAGTTCACCCTCAGGGGATTAAAGTATATTTAGGCTGCACCTTTCACCCACATTTCACCCATTTACCACCAGACGCCTCCCGATACGATATCATCACGATACTTATGCCTCGATACGAAATAATGCAATTTTAAACATATTGCAATATTCTGCGATATATTGCATTTTCTTACCTTTTTTTTCCAGCTTCTAATTCTTTCCCAATTTCAAATGATGTCCCCAAAAAGAAACTTTGTCAACATCTGTTTCATCTAAAAAGAAACATTTCTCTGTTTGTTCATCTCACTTCAATTTTATTGCTGCAAAATGGGATTGTCAAGCAGACAAACTGACCAACACATTAATAATAAAAGAGCGATACTTGGCACCTGTGTATAAATACAGTATTGCCACTGAAAATATCGCGATACTATGCTGTATTGACCCCCCCCCACCCCTAATGGGTAAGCCGTGATCGATTACTCTTGCATTGTACATATGGGCATGAGAGTGTTCTAGTAAGATAGACCTGAACAGATCCAAAAGTAGAAATCCTACAGGGGGTTTAGCTCTTCTGTGTCTCTGCAGTGAGCGAACAAGCCAATCTGCTGCCTGTTTATTGAAGGCAGTGTCCTTTAAGGGTTGGACCAGAGCTCCCTCTGGTGGCATTGTGAAGCTTTACTTGGACATTTAAGCCTTTAATTTTAAAATCCTACATCTGAATGGTCCGATATAACCTGAGAGACACGCTGGATGTAGGTTGTCTCACCCAGAGTTGGAATAAAGCTTGCTTAACAGGAGGATTCTGTTTTAGAGTAGCCTACAACTGAGTAATTTATTAAAAAGGTCTAGAGACTGACACACTTTCACTGAAAGTTTATTTTTAAGGGTTTTTTTGTAAATCACTGAGAAAGAAGCAACAAAAACAATGCTAAAAACACAGGTTGTATGCCTCGCTCAGTCCCAACACATTACATCATTGTGTGTGTGAGAGTGTGTGTGTGTGTGTGTGTGTGTGTGTGTGACCAGGGAGTCAGAGCCCCACTTCCTAGGTTGAAAGAAAAGAAAAAAACAAAAACCTAGCGGGAAACTTGACACCCATTCTGCAGGTTACGGTCTCTGGTCAGACCTGAACGATCTTTGTGTCCAAACTGGACTATCACTGAAGTGGGTGCGGTCCGACTCTGGGACTGTTTGGGTCTCAGAGGATCTTACCAGTGACCCTCTGAATTATGCCAGGGCAACAGCTACATACGGTGGTCATAGCTACCTGCTAACCCTAACAGATGCCCAGCTAACCCTTATGGACTTACAACAACAACAACAACAACAACAACAACAACAACACCACCAACACTGGGCTGGACTGAAACTTCAGGGGAAACTTGCATGTCTTCCCTCATTTATTAAGAATACTGCACTCAGCAATGTACGTAGCCCGTCAAGACAGATTAGTGGATCTGCTACTGAAAGAAATATCAAAACCATTTCACACCTTCAGTAAGAATGTACAAAACAATCATTGTGTGTGTGTGTGTGTGTGTGTGTGTGTGTGTGTGTGTGTGTGTGTGTGTGTGTGTGTGACTCATTCATTCCTGGGAGTTGTAATGTTTTCCAATAGTACAAATCATCCCTCCCTGGACGGACACACACACACACACACACACACACACACACACGCACACACACACACACACACACACAGGCTCCTGGTTTTCTCTCTCATAGTATTGTCTCTTCATTGTTCAGAATGAGGCGAATGACTTCTTGTGAAGAGTGTAACATTAAGTAAAAGTTTGATATTTGACCAAAACGACAACAATGAATTGATCCAAGTATTGTTTTGTGCATCAAAGCCTGAAATATCTTTAAATAAGTTTTGTTTCTGCAAAACTCTTTTTTTCCCTTTCAACAGACACTTCTTAACACAAGCAGCTGCACAAGAACGTTGCCTACAAAGTATTTTGTTGTTGTTGTTGTTGTTGTTGGCTCTGGGACGCGTTCTCGTCTCAGTGTGTTGTTTGTAATTGTTTGTCACTGTTTATTTCTTAAATATGTAAAAAAAAATATATATATATTTAAAAAAGGGGATCACAAAAAAACGTTGCCTAAAAAGTATAAATATTAAAAAAGCCTCTGATCAATTTTCACGTTTTACTTCTTTAAATGTAGATTAAATCCTCCAACAAGGAACCGCTAAAAGACAAAACAATTCCCTTTTTACATAAAGTTTTGGAGTTTGATGATTTATTAATTTTATTCTTTATCCAAGCTTATCCAATTAATTTTAGTGCTTTATTCTGGATATGATGACCACTTCTGTTGTTTCCATAGTGGATCTTTAACATGAATTATAACCTTATGACAAAAAAACCCACTTCCATTTTTAATTGTGTTCTAGTAGAGACTGACTGCGTTCCCTGAACATAGATGTTATCTCAGCTGTTTGAAATTGAGATAAAGACAATATTTCTTAATAGATTATGAAGTAAAATTTGATTTCAGAATTGTTTTTTAAACCCCAAATAAGTCCCGGGTCACTTTGACCCGACAGATACGAGAGGGTCCCGAAAGTGAAGACAATACAAGGGTTAAGAAAACTTGAAACATTACTGTTAATCACACACACACACACACACACACACACACACACACACACACACACACACACACACACACACACACACACACACACAATGATGTAATGTGTTGGGACTGCGCAAGGCATACAACCTCTGTTTTTAGCATTGTTTTTGTTGCTTCTTTCTCAGTGATTTACAAAAAAAACATTAAAAATAAACTTTTTTTTATCAAAGACACACACACACACACACACACACACACACACACACACACACACACACACACACACACACACACACACACACACACACACACACACTTGTGGAACCAGCACGGCAGCATACTGCTGGTAGAAACATGATGATTTTCAAGGAACAAAGCGACAGGACAAACGTCTCCATTGTCCCTCGACAGCAGCAGAACCACATTCCTCCAGACATCAACGCCGTCTGCATCGCGTCACCTCGTCTATTAATACGACTGG
>JABXJD010000025.1:1935000-2002500 GCA_013375575.1 Percina caprodes
AGTGAAGACACCCTTTACTCTTCTGTAATGAGTCAAAAGTCAAACTTCATTTCGAAGACTGAAGCTGAACAACAAACCGTGAGTCGCTATGAAAGCCCATAGAAAACCCTCCTCTCATGTAACCGTCAATGTCGAGGAAGAGCCAGATATCTTTCTTCCGGTAATGCCTTCAAAATAAGAGCTATTAAATGAATTGTTCACTTTCACCTGTTCGCAGTGGGCTTCGTCCCCGTAATTTCTTGCACATCTTTACAATCATTCAACGAAAGAACCACGCAGGCATACATGCACAATCCAATTTTTATTCAAATCTTGCCTTTTTTTTTTAGCATGTAGCTTCTTGTTTCCCGAAGTAAACAACAACAAAATGGAGAGCAGAAGATAAGGGACATCAAGCACCGGATGTCAGGCAATTATCCTGGAAATGTTCTTCCGTTTATCCAGACTAACAAGGTTATGAATCTGGTCATATTTTTCTGCCACCCCTTCAGTAGGCTAATTTAAAAAATTCTGTTATGAAATTTCTGATATGAGCATGCTACTTAGTGCCTAAAGCTGTTTGATACACAGTGTACAGTATGCTTGTGTGCTGTGGATGTTGACGATCAACTGTGTCACTGGCAGTAGTGCATAGTGCACGATATTTATTTTATATGTGGTACGCTTCAGGCTGAACCAAAAATAATTAAGGTAAGTACCCAGTCCTGTACAAACAAGCTAAATATCTTAACTGAAATAAGACAATTATTTGATTAATAGATAATATATGAACTATTTGTTTCAGCCAGATTCCTTGTGCTTTTACTTTGAAGGTAGACCTATGTAGGACTGGCTGACTTTGTGCCTTTGAGCCTGGTTGTCTTGTGAGTTTTAGAGGCTTCTGTTGTTTTAAGGATTGACGCTTCACAGCTCACACACTATAGAGCTGTCTGCTGGTTTTCATGTCAGTGAAGTAAGCGTGTGTGTGAGTGTGTGTGTGTGTGTGTGTGTGTGTGTGTGTTTTACTGTAAGAAACAAACCTTTTAGTCAGCTTAAAGCAAATGAGAGACGATTACCAGCCATAAAGCAAATTACTGTGCAGGAATGTGTATTGGTTATCTGATAAAGCTACTTTTAGTGACAGCTTTGTAATCATAAACCCTTAAAAACAAAGATTGAGCAAAAAAAAGATGAAAAGACAAACATTTTATTAGATGATTTATCCGTTTCCTACATTAAGGTACTATAAAACAGTACATTTCTATAAACTGTAGAATAGAATAGTACAGTAATACAACAGTCTAACTATACATAATTGAAGCAGAACAGACATTTCCAGGGAAATTATAAAAATAAGAATACTATTTACAAGTAGGAAATGCTGAATCTTCCTTTCCAACTAACTCAAACCTGCAGATGAACCAGAAGTCGTCACTCTGCCTTCAGCAGCAACTCAAACATTTGCGTCAGGAAATAAAGACTTTATTAAGTCACAATTATGAGATAATTGTAAAATTTAAGCCACAATTATGGTAAGTCATAATGTTGTTTAAGACAGTCTTCTCCTAAAAAACGTTCCCATAGGTTGTTTGTTAAAGCAGAAATTCCGACTTATTTTTACCTTTTATAGTGACGGCGCCCACTGGTGGCCATGGTAACTATGACAGGAGCAAGTCTGTCATTTGGAGAGGAGGAACATCGGATTTGAACCTAAACCACGATCTTTTTCTAAACTTAACGGAGTAGTTTTTGTGCCCAAACATAAACTGTGACCATTTAACAACGTAAAAGATGTTTCAAATTGCGACCTTTACGTTTTAAACCGCGGAAAACGCTGGTGGGGGTTGTATTAAAGGGTAGGCATAACATTTATTATTGTTGTTTATTGTTTCTTACAACTTTGCATCTCCTAATTCTGACTTAGTAAATTGAAAATGTGACATTTTATAATTTAATTTGACATTTCATGTATGTATTTCTTGTTCTGGCAGGAATGGGCTTCCATATATGCATCTTTAAAGTTAAAAATCAGGCTGCTTCCTGCAACCATATTAGCAAAGGATTGCAAAGTAATACATTACTGTAAATGTAACATTATTAGGCCAATGAGTTCCTGAATAGCTGTGTTTCCGATTCACAACGTCCCGATTTGATTATGTTTCCGATTCAATATAAAATTAGGTTGGGGGAAATTTCAGTTACAATACTTATTTTGCTTGGAAATAAAAGGAAATCTCAGAGAACGTATGCTGTAAATTGTCAAATACTTTTCATAATGTACCAGGTTAATGTTTGAATTAAGGATTGACCCCAAAAAAAATGTTGTTTTTGTTTGTACATCCATGATGAAAAGGCATTAAAAGATACATTTCTGGACTTTATCAATCAATATCAAATCACTCAAACAAAGATTGATTTTAATTGGAGAATCAATTATTTTTACCCTAAAAATTAATATTCAATGCTTTAAATACCTCAGAGTTTTCAAACCAAAATGGAGGCAGGAGCGTTTCAAATGTCCCAGTTTTAGGGGCTCGGAAACCCTGGAATAGTTTGAGGAAAAAGACGTAGTAGTGTAGATGTAGCCTAAATCCCATTAGCAGGTTTTAGTACATTGACAGCTCTGTTCAAAATTATCTTCCAGTTTTATTATTTATGATTAGACAATGGTCATCATGTTACTGTACTTGCTGCTTCAAGGCTTAAAGGTCGTTGTCAACGAATATTTAGAAGATATTTCTATGTTGTAAACAATTTAAATGAGGTTAGGTTGCTCTTAAAACATATAAGGAGGAAAACTTGTTCATTAAAATCAAATAAATATTGATAAAATGCATTAAAAAAAAAATCTGTTTTAAGGGAATTCGCCTTTATAATGAAAAATGCTCTTAATATAAAATCCCATGAAAAAAAGACAGCATTCATTGATGAATATGTGGTTTTCTCCAAAGTATTTAGTGTCCCAAGTGTTGAGAATAACACAAGAAATATCCTCAGAGTTCAAATGTTGGGCGTCCTATAACTGTTACATTCAGCAGCTTTTGGTGAAAAGTCTTTGTGGATAACAGAACCTCAGAAACTGCTTCGATCGTTGTTGCCGGGGAACATCTGAACATATGTTTTCCTGTGTTTCTGCAACAGAAAGTGCCCGAACATCCATTCATACATGTGTGAGCTGTCAATCAATCAAGACGCAGTGCCGAAGCAGTCTTTGGTTTGAACTGGTCCGCTCTTCCAGTCGTCCGGAGAACCAGTCCTTCAAATGTCCCTCAGGCAGAACTCAGTGGTTAACATAGTTAGCATGGACCAATGTTCTCCAACCCAGCGATTACCACAGTTACCAGGCACTACCGTTCGTAAGCCCAGTTCAGACCAAAGACTCGGGCAAGACGAAACCGTTTTAGGAAGTTGCAGGGGTCGGAACCGGCCCGTTTGAGCTCACCTTAAGCCAATTTCAACTCCTCTTGTCTGACTCTTTGATCTGAACTGGGCTTAAAACTGTGGCTTACACCGTTACCAGGGACCAGTGTTCAAGAACTCAGTGGTTACCATAGTTATAGTAACTTCCACAGGTGAACCACTGCAGTGCCTTTTAACTAATTCCAGTTCTGTTTCCATGACGATGGGAGCACTTCTAAGAATGGATTCGAGTCCGAGACCGAAACATTTCCAGCCCTGTGATGACATCACTGGTCTGGAGGTGTCCCCTACAATGAGGCCACGGGTGCGAGTCCGTCGCTGTGCTCCAGGTGGTGATGGTGGTGCAGCTCAGCTTTACAAACCGTGGCGGCGCTGCAGCGGAGCAACGTGACAGCCGGCGGCTCCTCGTCACCTGAAAGACACACGGCCGCCATTTATTTTGCCTTCTTGCAACAGTCACATGAGGACATGAGAGCAGACTTTGTCACATGTCATGCAAGTAAATTAAACCGGCCCGTCAGACACCGCCTACCAAGAGCCTGGGTCTGGGTCTGGGTCTGGGTCTGGGTCTGTCCGAGGTTTCTGCCTAAAAGGAAGTTTTTCCTCACCACTGTCACACTGTTGCTTGCTCTGGAGGAAACTACTAGAACTGTTGGGTCCTTGTAAATTCTGGAGTGTGGTCTAGACCTACTCTATCTGGTCTAGACCTACTCTATCTGGTCTAGACCTACTCTATCTGGTCTTGACCTACTCTAGCTGTAAAGTGTCTCGAGATAACTCTTGTTATGAATTGATACTATAAATAAAATTGAATTGAATTAAATTAGGGCTGTCGATCGACTGAGGCTACATTTACATGGCTACGTTTGGGTTTAAAAACAAATATCTTCTGCTACGTTTTGCGGTGTTTTAGAGCCCTTAAACCGGAGACATTGGAAAACATTTCCGACCCGTTTTGGTTTGGAATCTCCAGGGTTGTGTTGCTGTGACGACGGCCACACACGGAGACATTTGGCAACACCGATACTGACGCCAATGTTTTGCCGCCTTATTGGGTCTTATCGGTCATGAAGTCTCGTTCTCTGAGGCTAAGCTAATACCGTTACCATGGCAACTACTAGCACATGCCCAGTATACAATGGGAATGTCAATGGGATGTGCGGTTTGGACGTGTTAGTTTAAGCAGAAATGAGTTCTACTAAAACACTTGTGTTATGGTGTTGTTCCACTTCTCCCTCTACTCTACTTTACTCGCCTTTTTTGGTTTTCTATTACGAGAAAATGTCCCTGGGACCTGCTAATAGGTACTTTTTTTAGTACGGATTGGGCCGAATTCTTCTGTCCGACTCAGCCTGTGTCCGATAGAGCGTTGACCAAACCCAACAGGCATTAAGAAAAATTGTGTCCGAGCCCGACACAGTTAAAATCTAATTTTTTTCCCTATACTACTGACACATGTAGGCTACACTCTAGATATCTTCTGTATTTATATTTTTCCAGTTACAAGTACTTACTTTTTCAATATTATTTATGGTTACCTATTTTTGCTATACTATTTTAATTACATATTCAATTTAATTTAACGTCACTCACTCTGCAATATTGTTCTACCGCACTTTACGCAACCTTTACTTGACGTCACTACATTTACCGTCTGCTCACTGTCTGCTGTTTGCGTCTTTGTATGTTTATTTGTGTGTTTGTTTGTTGTTGTTTTTTGTTTTTATTGCTTTTACTGTAGAAAATGCTGCTGCTGTGAAAAGTAAATTTCCCCGCTGTGGGATGAATAAAGTATTATCTTATCTTATCTTACATTTTTGTGTGGAAAGCCCGCTTTTATCAAGCAACTGTAGGAAGGCATTTGGAAATGTCAAGAGATGAGCGCATCAGCGCACACTGGGCAACAAGCGCACGTTAATAAGCTCTTTAATATAAAATGTTCAAAGTTAACCTTTCCTGATTGCTTCGTTTCCGACCGTGATCAGAAAACCAGGGAGACTCGTTACCTCCAGGGCTGATGTTATAAAATGAATAACGTCGGGGTTAAAATCCTGTTTCTGGTGATGAGCTTGGCTTTCAGACACCGCACACACTATGTAGAAAACGTAAACTCATCCCACCAACTCTGCTCTGGCCACATCTACACGTCGGCTTCCTCTTTATCTCTTCTGTCCACTTTATACACACACACACACACACACACACACACACACACACACACACACACACTCTTTAAGGAGCCGCAGCACCATTTTACAACAAATGCCTTATCGCGCTGATGTGACGGTCCCGACGGGCTCGGGTCGGGTATCCATGCCTTAATTTGTGTGCACGGAGATTTATTTTGGCTCAAAGCTCTGCTTAAAAACGTAGCATTGTAAACGTAGCCTAAAATGTTTGAATCGCGATTAATCCCATGATTATTTATAGTTAACTTGCGATTACTAGAAAATTAATTGCACGTTTCTTATCCGTTCTAAATGTATTTTTCAGGTTTTCAAGTGCTATTGAGACTGGACTGCTCCAGTGGTAACTCAGTTCACAGCAACAGTACACGCAAATAGCTTTAGTCCTGTCAAGAGAACCATCTGAAAGGGCTTTGAAAGAAACTGAACTTCCTTATCCATCCTAGCCTTTTATTTGTGATTCAGGATCAGGTTTAACCGTCAAAGCCGTACAGGGTGCGGGCCTGCCTCTTCAGAGCGTACACCACATCCACAGAGGTCACCGTCTTCCTTTTGGTGCTCTCTGTGTTAACTCGTTATTATCGCGTTCATTTTGACAGCCCTAAAGTAAATGAAATCATAACAACATTTCTGAAAAAGCTGTTGTATTTGCCAAACAGCCAGCCTTACCCAGCCCCGAAGAAGATGATTCGCTGTCTGCCAGGGAGGAGGAGTCAGCCTGGTCATGTGACAGACCCTCCATTAGGGGAATGGAGAGCTCTGAGGAAGGGACAGACGAGTCATAGATGCCCGAATCACGAGGGGGCGGGAGCTCTGGAGGGGAATGAAGCCCTTCTTCTACATGGGTGTGGACAGGGCACACCCCGTCCTGGAGAATGGAGGGAGCGGAGGACGAGGAGGAGGAAGAGGAAGAGGAGGACGATTCTTCAGGTAACAGTCCAGATATTCCAGAAGTGGACCTGAAGGAGCAGAAGAGCAGCAGCAGTCAGTCTAGGGCTGCTCGAGTAGGGAAAACAAGTTCACAATTATATTTCAATTATTTGAATCACGGTTCTTTAACACGATTACGCCTCAACTTTTGGAGGGACATCAACAGTGAAAACAACTTGAAATGTTTCTTTATACTTTTCCCGTTTAACTTGAAGTTCCCATTATAATATAATAATGTAAAAAATATGTTCAAATGTTGGCCAAGTGAGTTTAGCCAAGAAACAGAAAGAGTTTACCTGCACAACATAATGTAAAAATAATTGTTTTTGTGGTCGTTTGTCATCCGAGAGACTTCTTCAGTTGTGACTGAACGGTAGGGAAACCCAGCTATTTAACCTGTGTGGGGTCGTTGTCAAGACGATCAACAATGCTTGGTTTGTTAGTGCTCCTGGCTGTAGCTGTAACACACCGTTCACTCAGAACTGACAAAGCCTCTCGGGTGAGAGACCTTCGCCTTCGAGAACTTATAACTAAAGTCCAGTTGTCCTTGAGATTTAACCTTCCTTGGATAACTATGACCTAGACGACGGAGAATCTTCACAGAGTTCAGTGGTATAAAATCTTGCTTTACCTAGAAGTGGGTCCCAGCGTGGACAGAGAGCAGTGTGGCAGGCCTGGACTGGGACAGGGACCAGGACTGGGACTAGGACTGAGGCTGGGGCCTAGGTTAAGGCTGGGACTGGAGCCAGAGGCCAGCAGGAGCATGTTCCTCCTCGATGCTCCCTCCCCGCCCTCCAGGGACGGCGTATTCACCACCACCTCGTTCAGCACCAAGCCTGAGTCAAACCTCTGCTCCGGTAGGGACGAGGAGGAGGGGCAGGGAGGCTTCGGAGGAGGGCTCGGAGCCGGGACAGCAGGGAGAGGAGGATGTTTGGAGGAAGAGGCTGAGGACCTCCTGAAGGAGCCAGCTGCTTCTCAAACCAGTCAGCGTTTTGGCTGATGTACTGGTGCATGTTGCAGATGGAAACGTAGAGCGAGCGTCCGGACTTACTTCTGAAGTAGTTCCTCCTGGAGACATTGAGAGGCTGCGACTCACGATCAGCCAAACTAGACTGACTGGAGTGGAGCCGACTGAAGAGCTGAGGCAACTGGTCCATCAACTTAAACCTAAACACAGGAAGTAACATGAGTGATCAGACTGCATGGTTTCCAGAGTCTCGTCTAGGACAATGCACAATAATCTAAGTTTCTGACATTGCACCAGTGTTAGCCAGACAGATCCGTTCAACCGTAGTTTACCTAGCATGCATGTCTTTATGGTGGGAGTAAACCGGAGCACCCGGAGGAGACCCACGCAAACCCAGGAAGAACATGCAAGCTCCACACAGAAGAAGCGGCCCAGGTTTGAGTCCGACCTGCGCCCCTTTGCTGCGTATCATCCCCCATCTCTCTCTCTCCCACCTTTCCTGTCTATCCACTGTCACTATCTAATAAAGGGAAACACCCCAAAAAGAAGTGCTAACCACTGAGCCACTGGCACGTTTTCATTAATTAATTAAATTAACACCAGTTTTTCTGCTACAGTGGGCCTGCACGATGTGGAGAAAATATGTGAATTATTATTTTTATGCAACTGGCCAATCTGCTGTCAGCCTCGTTTGTCAAGTTCACCTGCAAAAGTGACGCTCAGCACCGGCTAAACAAGCAGCTCTAAGATATCAAAGATAACCGAGCAAGTCAAGATATTTTGTCTTCTAGAAATTGGATCCAAAATGGAAGCAAATGAAAACACAATCCTATTGAATCCCCAGAAAAAAAATGCAAAATCTGCATATTTTATTTAAAATCCCATATTGTAGTAAATGCAAAATATCAATTATATTTTACTGTTATGTTCTTATTGACTTAGGGCTGTTGCTGTTGTTGTTTTTGAAGATGTTTCTGTTATTTTGGTCCACAGGGTTGTGTTTACCTGGGAGCCAGACTCAACATGGTGGGGATGTCACTTTCTGTGGAATAGTCGAAATAAACCGTCATGTAGCGGTTCAGCTCCTGAGCTCCGCCCCCCTCGCTCTGCTTCGCCAGCCGCAGCTTCTCAGCGATCATGGCCACGCCCACAATGAACAGGTCCCCGCCCGATCCACCAATCGGAGAGCTGCTGCTGCTGTTACTACGCCGACTGACCGGTGTCTTCCCTCTGCGGCTCTTCTTCTCTACGTAGTAACTGCAGGAAGAGAAATGAGCCGGTTAGAAGAGAATACAATATAAAAGAGTAAAAAACAAAGGAAGATGTAAGGCAGGAGGTTGATTTATTATTTATTACTATTATTTATTTGTTTTTTTTATTACTATTTATCTTGACTATGAAATTAACACACCATGTTGTAGCTTGTGGCTCTTTCAACTTGGGCGAGCCTTCAGTTCTATTAAAGCAGCTATAATTTATACTTTTTTTAATTACACAGTAGGCCTGCACAATTTGGGAAAAAATATGAATCATGATTTTTTTTTAGCTTAGAATTGATATCACGATTCTCTGCCACGATTTTTTTCACATGAAGTGTAATGTTTATCACACACATGAACCATGACAACACGAAACAAATTGGTAGTACCAAACGTAGATTTGTTTGGCACCTATAGCACAATCTGCACCCCCACAAGCCTGTAGACATACAGGCTTCAATGAGAAGGAGCTGCAGCGCTTTAAAACCTATTTATACAGTCTACGGTTAAAACTCACAGAAGAAAGTAGTAGCGTTTGTGATGCAGTCGGCTCGTAAAATTGAATTAATGTTATTTAAAAATTAAATCATGAACAGGATGAATCTTGATCCCGATTTTACAACGATTAATCACGCAGGCCTATTACACAACCTTGTTGAATTCTCAATTCTGACTGGTCAATCACTTCTACTGTGTGTTATTCATGTTCAAAAGGCCGTGGCTAAGTATAGACCGAATCACCATGACGCTAACAGAAAAACTACTTCTGGGTAGACATCCAGCCGTTGATTTCAATTGCAGGAATATATATAGGAAATCAGCAAACTCTCGTACTCCTATGAAACTACAGAGATTTTAAATTGAATGTATTTATTGAAACATTTTGGCTGATATACACACATGTTAACATTATAATGGAATGGATATGTTGTATGTACTGTATATATGTGCTGTTTTTTCTTTTGGTTTTGTGGAAATGAAGGATAATAGTTGATTATATTTATTAATGTTATCATATGTATCTTTATTACTTTTTGCTTATCATATGTGGTCCCTATCTGTCTGGACAGCAAGCTGGAGAAAAGAACATTGGGTAGGGTTAGATATGGTGACAACAGGGGTACGATGCTTGGCACTCTTCAGTTGAACCTTGAACCCTTTCTTATCTTTTTGAAGGGAGACAGGGAAGAAAGGACGAAGAGAGGGAAACCGATATACATACCGTCAGTATGAAGGAAGGAAGGATAAAAGGAAAGACAGGAAAACACATAGATATGAAAGGTTGTGACAGCTACATCAATTAAGCAAGAAAGATCCCTAACATACAACTGTTTAAGCCTTAATTTCTTTTAATGAAACAATATCTACCAAAACACACAATTACTTCTAAGGTCTTATTTATTTATGTTTTTTTTCTCTGGAGAATGTATTCATTACAAAGTACTTTAGCAGAGTCTAGTGGCCACTGGAGGAACTGCAGCTAAAGGCACTTTGGAAACATCTTCAGTAGTTTTGAAACAGACAGACAGAGAGACAGAGAGACAGACAGACAGACAATATACCGTAGGCCTCTAGAACAGACTGTGATGATGAAGTTGGCTTCGTCCAGCTGTCTGCTAAGCCACGACATCTGACCCTCTCTGCACATCTCCAGGTGTTCCCAGAGGTCCAACACAACCTGAAGACGAGTGAACAAGAATTTGACAACTATACCCACCCTTCCCAAAGGAAATCTGATTTAAATGGCCATTTCATTTTAAGATATTATTGTTACAATTCAATTTTTTCCTCAACTTTCTGGTTTGTCTGTCACTGTCTCACCTCACAGCTGCAGAAGTCCTGCAGGAAGTAGGCAAAGCTCTGGATGACGCTGGTGTGTTTGGGACAGTCTCTGTTGGAGTAACAGATGAAGACCTTGGGGCGAGGCCACGGCCGCTCCGTGTTCAACGCTGCACTGTGATTGGACGACTCACTGCTCTCCTCGTCCAGCTGGCTGTAGATGTTTTCTAAGAGGAGAGGGTTTGTGTATTTGAATAATGTTACATCTGTCCACTCTCAAATAATGAAGCATCCTTGGTGGAAGAAGTATTAAGATCCTTTATTTAACAGGGTTCAACATTAAGGTTGTTTTTCATATGCCCCGTCTTGCAAGTGAACAAAAAGTCTTGTGACGAGTTGGTAATGAGAACGGGTTATGCACATATGAAGGCGCATTGTAGCGGGGCTCGAGCATTTTGACCACATGCCTTAACCCTGTCTTCTCTCTGGTAATCTCTGGTAATCTATGGGCACCTCACGATTCGATTCCAATTCAGAGGCCAATGATTTGATTCTAAAAAAAATATACATATAAATCCTAAGTTTGTTAGATTTTGACATGTACAGTATTTGCCACACACAGGTTTTTATGATTTTTTTGTCTACATGGGTTTTTATTTTGTAGTCATTCCATGCTGCCTTCCTGCCTGTTTTTGTCTGGTTCTGCTTATTATTATATGGGTGATGCCGTTGTTGTTGTTTGTTTGGAGTGTATGTAGTCTTGCATTGCCGGACCTTCCTCCACAGCGCTGCGAAGGAGGGTCTGGCTAGTCCTCAAAGCATTCCATGATGGGAGAAAACCAAACTCTGGTTTATTGGCATTTGTTTAAACCAATCACAATCATCTTGGGTGGTGCTAAGAGCTGGAGGGAGCCCCGGTGCTTCTGCAAAATCGCCCCGGGAAAGAACTTGTCTTGGTGGAACGTGTGTTTTAGTCGTGCAACAGAAAACTCAGATTGGACAGATTTACCCTGCAGAGATCTGAGGAGCAGGTAACCACAGTCCTCAGAAATCCACCTGAGGTTAAAATTACAATACAAAGAAATCAGAAGGTTACAGACATCCGGCCGAAAAGAAGGAAATAGGGTGGAATATCCGGCAGCAACGGAGCAATCCCGGAAGTGTAACGTTGTGTTTATAGACTAGAGCGTATGTAGTGGTGGTTACATTTCCAATTAATGACTTTTCTGCATTGAGCACTAATCTTTAGAGAATCATGATGCATCTAAGAATCAATTGTTTCTCCCATCTCTAAAAGATAATGGCGACCTAAAACCAGCATTACCACCACCAAATGCTCTCACCTTGCTGTTTCTTGCGACACATGACAGTGAAGAGAGTGGCGAAGGCAGACATGATGACCAGAGGAACTGTGATGGCCATGGCACGAATAGGCCCCGCCCAGGGGGAGAGGACTGGAGATGAAACAAACACACCCATCATTAGATAAAGAATCTGGTAATTGAAAGTCCTACCATAGCTAAATAGTAAATCCAACAGGGCTGGGTACCGCCACTGGTGTTGTGAATCGATTCAATTCAGATTCACAAGGTCCTGATTCAAATTGATTCGATTCAATATCGATTTATTTAGGGATATTTCAATATAATACCAATTTTGCCTGCATATGAAAGAGATTCTCAGATAATTAATGCTGTAAATTGTACAAAGAACCCTGTAACCTGATGCATTATTTAAAATAATATATATGTTGTGGCTAAGAATGGATCCTGCAGTTACATTCTCACTGTGTGTGTGTGTGTGTGTGTGTGTGTGTGTGTGTGTGTGTGTGTGTGTGTGTGTGTGTGTGTGTGTGTGTGTGTGTGTGTGTGACGTGGTACTGAGTTTGCCTCCTGGTCGTGTTACTGTCGTCTCTCAGCTGACGTAGAAAAGAGGAAAAGTAGTGAAAGAAATTGAGGGAACAAAGGAGAGAAATATAAAGTCAACGTATGAACTGGTAGATATGCATTTAAATAATTTTAATCTATAAATAATGTGAAGAGGAGAATCCAGCAGAATCCAGTTTAACCAGTTTAGAACTGAAAGCTGATAATCATTCATTCAACAGCCGACATGTTTTATGATGAGTGTCGGCTGTTGAATAAAAGTATATTATATATATAATATTATATATATATATAATATAAAAGTTATTAGTTTTATGTTATGTATGGATGAATTGTTTTAAGCATTGCTCGGTGGGGCACTCTCAATTCCGTTGTGTTCATTGTAAAATAATGACATTAAAGGCTTCCTATCTCATCTGATCATCAGTCTGGTGTCATTTACTGGACTGTGTAAATTAAGCGTTAATGTACCTCTATAGTGTAGGTCCCTGGAGTGACGTTCTGGAGGATGCATGTAGTTCTGGGCTGGTTCACATCCTTAAAAAAATAATTACAAAAAAATCTATTGAAAACTCAGCTGCGCCTCCAGGTAGCATAATATTCTAATGAATTCCAACAATTTAACCATCGCAAGAGTTGCGAAATCCGACGGCAGAATCAGAAAGGTTTTGTGACTTTCCAAACCTGACAACACTTACTGGTTTGCAGCGCTGCTGTCTGAAGGGTCCGTCCTGCCGTAGTTTGTAGTACAGGTAGTAGAAGTGGAAGCCGAAGGAGGCCGGCGCCTGGTCGAACGCCACGTGGAGGTTGGACCCGAGCTGAGACACGTTCAGGGTCTTTGGCTTCCAGACTGCACAGAAACAAAACTTAACCTCCACTTTTACTTTTTGACATTTACTTAAACTTGAATGATGCGCTTAACAATAGTACAAAAGCAGTGTACAAGTATTAATAGTGTACGTCCCTGGAGTCCCTTATTAAATGTGCTAATAACTATAAATTCTCAATGTTTTTGATTGATTACAACAGCAGAGACAACCATGTCTATAAGTATATATAATCGGTCCTGAGACACGAGTCTCAGGATATCGTTTGTAATTTTGAACTAAAAACATTGGGTCACAACAACAAAAAAGTATATATAATCATATTTTAGTAAGAATTAGGGATGTAATGATTACCGGTGTAAGAGTAAACCACGATAAAAATGTTGCCGATAACAATTTTTATTTAAAATATCCTTATCACCACGGTGTGGAAATCGTTTAATCCTTCCCATGATTGGAGTCATTTTTGTTATTTGTTTAAAGTGGCTATTTATTTTAAAAGCATAACGCACTTTTGGCATTCATTTACTGTAAAGTGTTCATGTGTAGAGTTTTACATTGTAATTTTGATGATATAGACAACAATATATAATTAGTGGTGTTTCTTTGACTGGTTTCCATGTTGTTCTTTATGTCGTAGCTTGAATATTTGGATTTGTATAATTTAAACCGGCACTACTGGAAATGTTCCTGAACAAATAAGCTGTTTACATGCTGAACCCTCGTTCCTTTAATGTTAAAAGTTGCACTTTTGATAAGGTTTTGCCTATATGTTTGTAATATAATAAACACTGTTGCAGCTTGTGTAGGCCTATCAGTGCTTTTTGCACATATTGAACACACTTTTAAAAATAATACGCAATAATACAGAAAACTGGGATCATTTTGGTCACTGTAACCGTGAGGTTAAATGTTCATACCGTTACATCCCTGGTAAGAAGCCGCCCTGTTATCTGACCTGCTCCTGTTTGTCCGTTAAAGGACATTGTGTTTTTGTGTCTAAGTGACTAATAGAAACAACAAACTTTGATTTGATCCAGTATTAAGCAAGGCGGCTGTGAAACAAGCTGCAATATAGAATTTATTTTTCTAAAGACACCTACCCAGATAGACCTTCTACTTAAAGACAAAGATCCTTTTGTTTAACATCAAATCGCTATTGCCAAACCTGCAAGACTCATTTTATTTTTTATCATGTAACAAAACACTTAATTCAAAGGCATCATAAAAAAATAAATAAAAACAATACCAAAAGCGATTTAGTTTCATCCTTCCACTGTTTCACCACTCTGATTTGGATGAAATAAACCCTTAATTCACCCATTTACATGTAAAAATAATGTGCTCTGTACACACTATAAGTATTGTTTATTTAAATGGAGTCTGTGAGTTTGGCGATTCTGTGATTTCAGATTTCCTTCCATTCACCTCCCTTGTTTCCTTTCCTTTACTCCTCTCATCTCCTCTCTTTTTATATCCATTCTCCATTTCCTCTCCATGTTCACCTCTTTTCTTTCTAACTAAACACTTCCTTCAAAGATCTTGCAATGATGACAAAGTACAATCCCTCTCTTTCTTTCCTGGTAAGTTTTTAATGTAAAACATCTACACCAGAAATATAGAGTACACAACTTGAAATCTCCAATAACAACAAGCTTCTTGGTGATGCTGACTGTTTTTTTTTACTAGTTACTGCAAATAAGTTTGTGGAACTGTCTTAATTAAATTTAACTGCTCTTTAAAAAAAGAGGATCAAACCCTGGACTGACTGTCTACATGTGGCTCTGGTTATGACGAAGACACTGAGGAACTTACATGGTTTGCAAACCTGGTTGTCTGATCCTAGGAGGACTTCACACGCTGTAAGAGACACACACACACACACACACACACACACACACACACACACACACACACACACACACACACACACACACACACACACACACACACACACACACACACACACACACACACACACACACACACACACACACACACACACACACACACAGTTAAACAGTTGGTCTCCGTCTATTTTGTTAATTGTGCGGCCTGATCTTCACTTCAGCAATATCTGACACATTTAAAGCGACAGTATTTAGTATTTTGGACATGTATACTTATCTTTAGGTCTACAACTAATGATTATTTTCATAGTTCATTCATTGTTTGGTCTAAAAAATGACAGAAAATGGTGAAAAATGTCGACCAGTGTTTCCCAAAGCTCAACATGACGTCCTCAAATGTCTGATATTCAGCTCACCGTCACAGAGGAGAGGAAACTAGAAAGTATTCACGCTTAAGCTGGAATCAGAGAATTTTTTTTTTTTTAATTAAAAAAATGATCCAAACCAGTTTTTCTGGTCTTTCCCAGATGGATATTAGTTTCATCTCTGTGTCCAGCATGTGTTTAGCCTGAAGGCCTGATCATACTCTACTACAGATGCAGACTTGTGGCCAGCACAGCGGACATGCAAGCGCTTTTATACATCTACAATCGAGGATTTGCCAAGAATTAGTCTTAATTTAGCATAAAGTGGAAAAGAAATCAACCTCCCAACAACTCTGAAGCTGTCTATGTGTTCTATCTTGTTAGCTAATAAGCTAGTCACCAACCCAATCCAGAGCAAGTTGGATTTTGTTGGCTACACAGTAAAGACAGAGCTCAAACCTGGCAACCCCACTTTGAGGACTATATGAAGAATTTTGAGCTGCTGTGTGCAGTAGTTCAGTAAACCTTGTTAAACCCTCTGGATCTAATGGAAGGTAGTCACTTGTACTTTTTCAGAGCTGTGCCATCACCAGTGTTTGTGCTTGTGCTAAGCTAAAGACTCAGGTCAAGACAACAATCGATCCTGTTAGGATGAGGAGATTTCTGGACTCACAGTTGGTGCGGAGGAAGGATGGAGGGAAGAAGCTCTCGTTCATCAGAGTCGGGAAAGGAACAACACGAACCATGTAGTCGGTGTCAAAGGTCAAGCTTCTGAATGGCTGACTGCTCAGCTTCTGCAGGATTTAAATAATTATAATACATCAACAATAATTAATACAAAAAGTCTGAGAACAACCGTTAAATGGAGACACAAACAGGTTCCATTGAGCATATTTGGTTATAGTGATAACATCATAGGTCAGGGAAGGAAACAATGAGCAACATGAGTTTACCACTCAGAGGAAATGAAGGAAACACAGTGTAGGAAGTGTTGGACAACATAACGGAGGAGACATTTTTACACCTGCACTTTCACATTGGCTCTTTGTAGTTCCGCTTATTTGAAACTGATGTACTTTCACTTACTATTTGCTGTCTGGAGTTTGTACCTTCAAGGTTGAAAGCACTTAATTGGAAGACTCTTTGGGTAAAAATTGATACTACTGGACCAGATTATCTCTCTCCCTACATGCTTCAGCCTTCCCTTCATCCACAGCAACGGCCAGAGCAAATAGGCAAGTTCTCCTCTTGTCGCCGACCGCAGACATTTTTTCTCCCGCGGATATTTCCTATCATAGCAACCAGCCAAAACAAAGGCGCCTCAGCTGAAAAACCAGTGCCTCAAAAGCACGCTAGCGCTTCCAGCTGGGCGTTTTCAGGAGACTGGAAACGCTGGGGAAAAAATGCTTTGGTGGACAGGCGGCCTTAAAAGGTCCAATGGGTAGGAATCTCTCCCATCTAGCATTGTGTTCATATATCGCAATCAACTCTCTCGCGCCACACAGTTCCAAGTACAAGATGTAGCTACGGTAGCCTTCACGCTTCAAAAAAGCCTTTTGCTCTTTTCAATGTCCTCAGCGATACCAATTAGCAGATTAGCAGCACCTGTAAGTTTATGATGTGACAGCGAAAAGGCGAAAGGCGGAGCAGTATGTCCTGTATGTCCCTTACTGGCTAACGAATTCCAAGATGGGGCATGAATATGGAGCGTCTGTCCCAGTTCATGCAAATGGAAATGTAAAGTACTTGTGTGTGAGGTTGATGGTGGTGGTGAGTATTCATGAAAAAGGAGAAGTTTGTGAATGGGCAACAGCGATTTTGATAATGAACAACTAAGCATGTTACACACTGGACCTTTAAGAAAACCAGTGATTGTCCGACCAATGAGGATTTGGTCAGACGAGAGCATATGGGACGTCAGTCGTATGAGTGAGTAGTGTATTAACCTTCCTGTTGTCCTTGGGTCAAATTTGACCCCTTTAAAAAATGTCTGTGAGTGAAATATGGGTTTCTTTTTAACCAAATTACCACAAAAAATGGATTAAATTCCTTACAACGCGCTTTGCAAATACATTTGATAACTTTCATTCCTGACTAAACCCATCCGTTTGTCCCTATGATCTTAAATATTAGTCAAAATAATTCACAATTTCTGTTTTTTAACTCAAATATAAGGTACAATTTTATATAAATGAAGGTTATTGACCATGAATTGCAAAAAGTAGTGGAAAACTAGTGGAAGTAAGGTGGTGTTAATGAAAACTAAAAAAAAAAAGTCTGAAAAAGGGACGAAATGTCAAATTTTTGTACGTTTTTTTTAACCCAAGAGGACAACACAAGGGTTAAGATACAACTCATTCTATTCAAGCTTGTCTTTCTTTAGATTTAAAATGTTGAGGAACAGAAATACTTAATACTGAGGACACCTGCAAACAACAACGAGCAGCTGCCTTGCACCTTCCCTGTGATTGGTTGGTTCTCACCGTGTTCTTGTGTGAGCAGTTGAGCTGCCGAGGGTCTTTGAGGAGGAGATGTTGACACTGTTTTCCTTCTGGGTTCTTGTCCTCCAGATAGACTCTGAAGCCTTTAATGTGTTCGATCCCTGCAGAGACACAACAAGTTCAACAAGGATCCTCATCCATCCATCCTTCTCTCCTCTTTTCCTTTCCTTTTTTTCCTCCCCGCTCCACCACTTCATTCTGCTATCTACAGTGGTGTGAAAAAGTGTTTGCCCCTTTCCTCATTTCCTGTTCCTTTGCATGTTTGTCACACTTAAGTGTTTCGGAACATCAAACCAATTTAAACAATAGTCAAGGACAACACAAGTAAACACAAAATGCAATTTGTAAATGAAGGTGTTTATTATTAAAGGTGAAAAAAAATCCAAACCATCATGGCCCTGTGTGAAAAAGTGATTGCCCCCTAAACCTAATAACTGGTTGGGCCACCCTTAGCAGCAACAACTGCAACCAAGCGTTTGCGATAATGTGCAATGAGGCTTTTACAGCGTCCTGGAGGAATTTTGGCCCACTCATCTTTGCAGAATTGTCCTAATTCAGTTACATTAGAGGGTTTTCGAGCATGAACGGCCTTTTTAAAGGTCATACCACGACATCTCAATAGGTTTCAGGTCAGGACTTTGGCTAGGCCACTCCAAAGTCTTCATTTTGTTTTTCTTCAGCCATTCGGTGGTGGACTTGCTGGTGTGTTTAGGATCATTGTCCTGCTGCAGAACCCAAGTTCGTTTCAGCTTGAGTACACGAACAGATGGTCGGACATTCTCCTTCAGGATCTCTTGGTAGACAGCAGAATTAATAGTTCCTTTTATCATGGCAAGTCTTCCAGGTCCTGAAGCAGCAAAACAGCCCCAGACCATCACACTACCACCACCATATTTTACTGTTGGTATAATGTTCTTTTTATGAAATGCAGTGTTCCTTCTACGCCAGATATACTTGGACACACACCTTCCAAAGAGTTCCACTTTTGTCTCATCGGTCCACAGAATGTTGTCCCAAAAGTCTTGGGGATCATCAAGATGTGTTGTGGAGAAATTGAGACGAGCTTTGATGTTCTTTTTGCTCAGCAGTGGTTTTCTCCTTGGAACTCTGCCATGCAGGCCATTTTTGCCCAGTCTTTTCCTGATGGTGGAGGCATGAACGCTGACCTTAACTGAGGCAAGTGAGGCCTGCAGTTCTTTACGTTGTTGTGGGGTCTTTGTGACCTCTTGGATGAGTCGTCGCTGCGCTCTTGGGGTAATTTTGGGCGGCCGGCCACTCCTGGGAAGGTTCACCACTGTTCCATGTCTTCGCCATTTGTGGATAATGGCTCTCACTGTGGTTCGCTGGATTCCCAAAGCTTTGGAAATGGCTTTATAACCCTTTCCAGACTGATAGATCTCAATTACTTTCTTTCTCAATTGTTCCTGAATTTCTTTGGGTCTCGGCATGATGTGTAGCTTTTAAGGATCTTCTGGTGGACCTTACTGTGTCAAGCAGCTCCTATTTAAGTGATGCCTTGATTGTGAACAGGTGTGGCAATAATCAGGCCTGGGTGTGGCTAGAGAAATTGAACTCAGGTGTGGACAACCACAGTTATAATATGTTTTAACAAGGGGGGCAATCACTTTTTCACACAGGGCCATGATGGTTTGGATTTTTTTTCACCTTTAATAATAAACACCTTCATTTACAAATTGCATTTTGTGTTTACTTGTGTTGTCCTTGACTATTGTTTAAATTGGTTTGATGTTCCGAAACACTTAAGTGTGACAAACATGCAAAGGAACAGGAAATGAGGAAGGGGGCAAACACTTTTTCACACCACTGTATCTATCTATCTATCTATCTATCTATCTATCTATCTATCTATCTATCTATTCCATCCTTTCCTCCCTCCCTTCGTCTTCTCATTATTTCCTCTTTCCGTTTTTACCCGTCTCGTTTCCTCCTTGTTTCTTTTGTCCTCCTTTTCTCGTGTCATCCCTTCTTGTCCTCCCCTTGTTACATTCTTGATTTCCTTCCCTTGATTTCTTTCTTCTACTCATCTCCTCTTTTAATTTCCTTTCTTTCCTCTCCTTGTTCCCTTTCTTCCCGTTCTCCTCTCTTCATTTCTTTACCTTCTTCTCTCTTAAATTTCTCTCCTCATCCTTCTCCTTGTCCACTTTCTTCTCCAATTTTTGTTTCATTTCCTCTCCTCTGATTATTTCCCCCTACCCTACCCCCCTTGTGTCCTCATATCTCCACCTGTCTCCTTGTTCCCTTTCCCTCCCCTCTACTGTTTCCTGTCCTCTTCCTGTTTTTTTCCTCGAACCAATCCCCCCCCCTCCTCCCCTGTTTCCTTTTATCTTCTCCCCTCCTGGTGTACTCCCCTCATCCTCTCTGCTCTTCTATCTTGTAATTACACCTTTACATCAACAGGTCATGTTTTCCCTATTAGCTCTGCCGGGATTGGAGATAAACAGAGAGAAAGACAGAGAGAGAGAGGGAGGGAAAGAGAGGGAGAAGGAAGACAGAGCAGTGGTAGAACAGGTTTTTCTGTCTTGAGGCAGATTCCTGAACATGTTTTTCTCTCCTGCAGAGTCGAGGACGGACGAGGATGGTATTTGCATTTTAACGACAGCTGCAGTGTGATGGCAGGTTTTTTTGTTGTTGTTTTTTTGCTTCCCTTCAGTATAATTTCTGGTTGTGTGCTGAACATGTCTCAACCTTGATTAAAGATATTCTGCATTCCTAGCAGTGTAAATCTGGGGACGACAAGATCAGTCAGTATACCCCTTTGTCTAGACTGAAATAACAACCCATTAATGTACAATACATGTTCCCGAGAGGATAAATCCTACTGATTTTGGTGATCCCATATTTTTCTATTATTAAAAAGAAACAAAATATGCCATTCACAGTTTCCCAGAGCTCGAGGTTGTCTGTTCAAATGTCTTGTTTTGTATGACAGTACAGCAGTCCAGAAGTTAATGATAATTATTTACTAAAAAGGAGCAAATCCTCACACTAAAGAAGCTGAAATAAGCAAATGTTTTTAAAATTTTTGCTAACAAAATTACACAAATGATTAATTGATTATCAAAATAGTTGCAGATTTATTGTCATACCTGCAAAACAGCCTCAACTGTATCTTGTGTGTATACAAATTTGTTTTTTTAACTTTGAGCTCTATAGTTCTTGGCAACAAGAAAAAAGTTGTGCAGGTTTTAGGAAAGACATGGGACAGATTGATGTTGTTTTCCAGATGACTGATTCTGGCTGCTGCTCACATGCGACTGTGACATGAAACATTTCTGGGAGATTTCTGTCTCTCTGTGAGAAAACAACAGGCTGTATTGTCACAGAGAGAGGTTCACCTTACACTGCGCGCACACACACACACACATTCCTTCACGGTCAAAATGTGGCATTGTAGTGTGAGATGTGATCCTCTCTCTTATTCTCTGGGCCTGATCAAAGACACACACACACACACACACACACACACACACACACACACACACACACACACACACACACACACACACACACACACACACACACACACACACACACACACACACACACACACACACTGGGTAATCTTTTACGGATTAGAGCACTTTGAAGGTTTTTACTTTCCTGCTCCTCCTCCCTCACTACTCTCTCTAACTTTCTCCCTGCGGAGAAGTGTGCAGACAGATGATGGACAGACAGGTAAACAGACCACCAGACGGGTACCTAGTGGACTGGCAGACCAGTGGACGACCACGGCGGCCTGTTCCTCACAGGCCAGATGGCTGAAGGAGACGTTGGTGACCTCATGGATCACATGTTTCCCCAACGGGTAGTTTAATGAACAGTCTGCAGGGCGAGAGACAAGAGCACATCATTATTACATGTTTCAACACCTATTACTGCATTACTGGAAAACACTTCTACAATTGAAGCCATGGAGCAGACGAGGGCTGCCTGCAACTAACGATTGTCTTCATTGTCGATTAATCTGTTGAATACTTTCTGGATTGATTGATTGATTAGTTGTTTTCTCTATGAAATGTCAGAAAATGGTGAAAAATGTCAATCGATGTTTCCCAAACGCTCAAGATGACGTCCTCAAGTGTCTTGTTTTGTCCACAACTCAAACAAATTCAGGTTTCTGTTACAAAGGAGAGAAGACACTAGAAAATATCCACATTTAAGAAGCTGGAATCAGAGAATTTGTAACAATTAATCAATTATCAAAATAGGTGGGGATTCATTTTTGGGCTGGGACAATATGCCTTTGTCCCGATGCGATTCTTTTACGATACGTGGGGGCCGATTAGATTTGTATTGCAAATTTCTTTTTCTTCTTTAAGAAAACCAAAAGTAATTAAAACTGAAACTACACTTTTCTTCAAAAACTGAAACTAAACTAAAACTAGCAAAAAAACTCTGAAAAATAAACTAATATGAAATTGAAAAGTCAAAATTCTAAACTATTATAACCTTGGTACCATTACCCCACCTCTTCCTGTCTTGTTTTATCTCGTGAAGGATGAAGATGGAGGGGTAGAGGAGGAAGGAAGAAGAGGAGGAGGAGGAGGAGGGGAGCAGCCAGCCATGAACCGAGAGAGATCGGAGGAGAAAAGCTGGACTTAGCGTGTAGAAAGAAAAGGGGCGTGCGCTCAGACACGACTGACTGCTCCTCTTTCCTCCTGCCAGCTACCTATTGACGGGGAGGATTGAGGTGAGGAAGAGGAGGAGGAAGAGGGGAGAGAGGACAGGAGCTTAAAAAAGCATGAAGATGACTGGGAGGAGGCAAGGAGAGCATGGGATGCGACACGAGTCACTGCTCCTCTTGCTCAAAGCGGGGTCATGTTCAGGGCTAAAGGAGAAGGCCACGGCTGATCGCTCCTCTTCCTCCATGATAAAGCTTCTCTATAGGATATAAGGAGGGGAAGTTTGCAGCTTGTGCCTCCTCTTCCTCCTTTCCTCCTCTTTGTATTCCGAGGTTCTTTAAAAAGGACAAAGGAGAGGATGAAGAGGAGGATGAAAAAGGGATGTGAGGGCCAAAAGGAGAAGATCACTGTTGGAGGAGGACAATCTTCCATCTTCACTTCCCTGCTTCTCTTCCTCCTGTTCTCATTCCAGTTGAAGAAGAGGAGGAGATGGAGGCTGTAGCTATTATGGAGTTTTCATATTTAGAAGTTATAGCCACTGATTGCAATACTGTAAAGACACACAAAGGCCAATCTAAGACAAAAGGTAACATTTATTAATGATACGTCTGCATTGACTGAGGTGGTTGTTTTTGGAGCAAAAGAGGAACGATTAAAAGTCTGCGCTCAGCTTCAAACAACAATGTTAAAAACAGACAAACAAAGCCAGAAATCTAGGTGTAGTCATGGACTCTGACCTGAAACAGGATTTGGAAAAACTGGTCCATGCTTTCATCTTCAGTAGTCTTGACTACTGTAACGGGGTCTTTACAGGTCTCCCTAAAAAATCAATTAGACAGCTGCAGCTGATTCAGAACGCTGCTGCTCGAGTCCTCACTAAGACCAAGAGACTGGATCACATCACTCCAGTCCTCACTAAGACCAAGAGACTGGATTACGTCACTCCAGTCCTTACTAAGACCAAGAGACTGGATCACATCACTCCAGTCCTCACTAAGACCAAGAGACTGGATCACATCACTCCAGTCCTCACTAAGACCAAGAGACTGGATCACATCACTCCAGTTCTGAAGTCTTTACACTGGCTTCCTGTGCCCCAAAGAATTGATTTCAAAGTTCTTTTGCTAGTTTATAAATCACTAAACGGTTTAGGGCCAAAATACATTTCTGATCTGCTAGTACACTATGACCCCCCAGACCTCTAAGGTCATCTGGGACAGGTCTGCTTTCTGTCCCCAGAGTCAGAACTAAACAGGGTGAAGCAGCGTTCAGTTTCTATGCTCCTCATATCTGGAATAAACTCCCAGAAACCTGCAGGTCTGCTGCTACGCTCAGTTCTTTTAAATCAATGCTGAAGACCTTTCTTTTTGATGTTGCCTTCCTTTAAATGATGTTCATTTCTTTCATATTTAATATCTTATACTGCACTGTAACTTTTATTCTTGTGTTTTATCTGTTTTTATTTTGAACTGTTTCTTCTGTGTTTTATCGGTTTTATTTTCTTAACTGTTTTTTTAACTGATTTTGTGTGAAGCACTTTGAATTGCCCTTTTGCTGAAATGTGCTCTACAAATAAAGCTGCCTTGCCTTGACTAAGTAAAAAGTTATATTTGAACTGCAAAAAACATCTTGTGCATTGGATGGGGACTATTTTAGTATTTAGGGCAGCCTACTATACAGGACAATAAACTGTGTTAATACTGTTGATTGTGTAACATCACTAAAAGGATACGTTCAACAAATCCCATGAAAAAGACCAAAAACAGCAATGTGTGTTTGTCTCGTAATACGTTCTGACTTCTCTACTCCGCTGTTGTCTCTGGCTCTCAGACTTATGGTCCTACTGAAGACATACAGGACATCTTTAGAAATGGGCCACACACAGGGTCCGAAAAGCAGGTAAACGTTTGTACAAAAATAGTTCTGTTGTTCAGTCTTCATTTTGGTGAAGCAACAGCTACTTTGCGGGCCGATGCACGCACACACCGAAATGCCAGGCATCACGTTACTTCTGTTTACTGATATCTAGCTTTTTCCTAAATTAATTAGGCAGTATGTATACTTGGGCAGGAGTCAGTCAGCCATCCAAAAGAAAGCACGATGAAAACCGATTAACCAGCAGGACTTTTAACCCCAATCAGAAAGTTCTGCGATGTACTGTATGTTATTAAAGAAAATGCAATTTAATTTTTCTCAGGTGTTCAAATACTTATTTGCGGCTGTATCATACAAATAAATAGTTAAAAAATCATACATTGTGATTTCTGGATTTTTCTTTTTTTAGATTGTCTCTCACAGTGGACATGCACCTGTGATGACAACCCTGCGATGAACCCTCCATGATTTCTAAGAGGGAGAATTTGCAAAATAGCAGGGTGTTCAAATACTTATTTTCCTCACTGTTTGTGGCAGCAGGGTGGTGTATTTGGGGTTGAATCCAAATAAACTAGTGTGTGTGATCATGGTGATGAAGGAAAGTGTCACCTAGAGCAACAGTGTGGCTCACTGGCTATTTTTTAACACTGGAGCTCTGTGGCACAGAGGAAGAAGACACACAAACACACACGACTAGTTACAGATGTGTCACACTGTGGTCACACACAATAACCACAGACATCTTCTATAAATTTCAAGAAGGTCTTTCTGTCAGTGTGTGTGTGTGTGTGTGTGTGTTATGTGCGTTATGTGCATATCTCTTGACCTGTTAGTCCGATGGATTTCAAACTTGACATGTGTCTTGATACGGGCACAGGTAAGTACAGTGCCACGTTTGACGTTGTTTGGATTAGAAATGCATAAGATACTGTTAAATATATAGGTAAAAGAAGAACACAGTGGCTTTTGCCACTCTAGCCGCTGGCCACTCTCAGAATGAGGACCAGTGACAGAGAGCAGCGGAGCTTTGGCAGCTAAAATGTGACATACCGGTACACCTCAGACCCACAAAAATGTGCAAAGTAGCACTACTTTGGACTGTCTCTGAACAAACGACAATTCCCCAATTTCAGGACACTAAAGCTTTGGATCTGTCTACTGAAGAATGCACGACAATTCCTTCACATGTGATTTTCCTAGAGAGAGAGAGACACCGTCTCCTCCAAAAGCTGGAGGTTCAGAGGAAAGGAAGCAACGAGGTGTGACACACAGACACACAGACACACACACACACACACACACACACACAATGAGTATCTGAAAGCGCTTCCCCTCATGGTCACAGACAAAGGCAGGAGGCAGGGATCGGCTACGGCTCAGGAACTTGACTTTTAAAGTGAAAAGAACAAAAGACGAAGAGGAGGAAGAGGATGGCGGGGTGGAGATGTGGGGTGAAGGGGCTTCAGATATTCACGCTGGGTAACATGACGGAAAATAAAAAATTGATTAAAGGCTCTTATCACATTGTGTGATTGATTTAAACTTTAAAGTGATTGGTGGGGATCTAAATGTTAATACATAAGGACAGACTCACATTACATTTACTTTTTTTTAGTTTTTTCTACATTTCCGCGTGGCATCCACACTACTCAAACATTTTTAAAAAACCCAAAAACAAAGACATTTTAAAACGTTCTGACCCTGGGGCTGCATTGCAGCCTGGACGGGAAGAACCAGACTTTTTGGAAACCCATGATTGCTAATCAATCCCATGTCCTTCACTGATTCGTCATCCCCCTATCACATGACCCTCGTCCAGAAGAAAACAATCAGCCTTGACTTAATTCAACATAATGAATTAGGGCAGTTTCTGATCTTGTTGTTGATGCTAGCAGCAATTGTGCAGTTAAATTCTGCATTTTATAATGCTTCTGCCTACATGTGCAGAAGGTGAGCTTTTATTCAAGTGATTGGCTACAATTCCTGTGTCCAGCTGCATTTTTTAGCCTTACGCTGTGTTTTTTTTACCTTTATTTATACAGCAAAGGTTTATTAAGAGGAAGCCTCTATTTTGCAGGAACGCCCTGATCACATTCACACCTGGAAGCTGCCGAGTATAAACACAGTCTGATCTGCTGGCCACTGAGCAGCTCCACCATGCCCAGTGTATGTGAATGATCTGTGAGATGTGTTTTCAGTTGTCCGGTATGGATGGAGATTAGTTCTGAAATGGTGCTAAAACACCTTGAGGACGGAGATCGCCTTTTTAAAATGAAAACGTAGTAGTGTGGATGTAGCCGGAGTAAAAAGGACTCCGACACCCGAGCATTCAAGATAAACCAAAGTCAATGTCCCAATTTACAGAATTACAGATTAACTCACTGTCAGCTCTGAAGATGACGGCCAACCTCCGACTTCCATCTGCACCAGACTGCACCTAAGAGAGAGCAAAACACAGAGGGGGTTAGATTATTTAGGCCACTTAAAATCATTTCAGAATCACGTGTGTTTGGTGTGTAGTGCATACAATAAACAAAGTACTGCATCAGTCACTAACATAAATATAGAATAGAAAAATTACAATAAAAAAGTAAGTAAACGGTTTTAAGAACAGAATTTACCCTGACACCGGCCTCGGGCCCATCTACCGGGCCAAAGTCACTAAACGATTAGTGACTTTGCGTGATTACGGAGGCTTGTATCATGTGGATGCACCAAAGGCTTTGTTGTCATTACTCAGCATTCCTCATGGGGTAGACGGAAACTACGCAAACTATAGCTTTAAGATTCAGAGTTTTATTTTACATTGTTTAAAAATCTGCTGGAAATTCTGTGAAATTCTGCTTCTGCAGATTCCCCGCGGTCCTGGTAATAACCTTACAATGAAAACACAAAGGAACCTCTGTACTAAAACAATGCCGGTTGCTAACACTTCAGGTGCTCCAAACAAAGAAACTATTGGAGCGGGTTGGATCTACTGGATATCTGTCCAAGCTCCACCCAGCTCTATTCACCTATAAATGACAGCAGATACAGTGACGCACGATGAATAGTGAGATAATCTGAGGTGTGAACATCGACTCCCTTCACCAGAATCCCTTTCTCTGTGTCCTAAAGCAAAGGCATGGAGTCTCATAAAGTATGTTTCAGCAGAGCAGTTTTACAGCTTTGACCTTGTTTTCATGTTGCACACACACACACACACACACACACACACACACACACACAACACGGCTTGTTACAGAGGTGTCAGACTGTGGTCACACACAACAACCACAGGCATACACCTGAAGCCAATCAGACAGACTCCCTAGAGTGTGTATGTGTGTGTGATAGAGAGTGTGCCATGCTTATTAGCAGTCACTGTACCCCAACAACCCACACACACACACACACACACACACACACACACACACACACACACACACACACACACACACACACACACACACACACACACACACACACACACACACACACACACACACACACACACACACACACACACACACACACACACACACGTAATTATACAGCCTACTTGTGAAGCCCCTCATTGCCAGAACACATTCCCCCAGACCTTCAAACAAGCACTAACATGGACCCTTAAACCAGATCTTAACCATCAACAGCCTTTTGAAGAAGTGAGGATTGGACAAAAAGTCTTTGCTTTCCAAAAAATGACATCAAAACTACTAGACTTGGAATGAAGCGGACTCCTTCGAATGAGGTTTGGCATTTTTTCATGCAGTGCTGCTGTCTGTCTAAGGCTCCATTGACACTCCTACGTTTTGGTTTAAAAACAAACATTTACACCTTGCGTCCACACTACTCCGGCGTTTCTGAGCCCCTAAAACGGAAATACTGCTGCCTCCATTTTTGACCTTTGGAAACAACGCCGCACGTCAGTCAGTCAGTCTTATCGGTTAGGTAGCTTACCTTCCAGTAACAGGTCAACTTCGTCATCGGACCAAGCAAATAAATCCCTGCTCTTACTTTATCGCCATTCTTGTTCTACGTATTTTCTGTTTTTAACTAATACATCCATAATTTTCAACTACAGAGTTAACATCAGACAATCTGCTTCTGGTTTACACCGACACGCACATGGCCAGTGTTGCCAAAGCATTGCCTTAGGGCGTCAGTGTAACACACACACACACACACACACACACACACACACACACACTTATGTAGCTTTCCTCTGTGAAAGCTGTCCAGCAGTGGGTGGCCAGAGCTGCAGGGTTTCTGCCAGTGTATTTATTGCAAGCCCAGCAGACATAAAATGAAGAGGGTTAGCCCCGAAGCTAGCAACAACTTTGGCATAGGCTCACTTAAGATGGCCTGACCTTTAAGGTGGACCAGCTATTCTCATTTTACCATGTAGTGGAAACACGGCTTAAGTGACAAGCCGCTCCATGTTTTGCTCAGCATGCTACCGAAGCCGTTAAGCGTTGAGATCTCTAGTCCATTGGCTTCTTTGCTATGCCATAACCTTCTAATATACAAGTATTAGTACTAACATACAGTACTTCCTGCTCATTTCACACAACATAGTGGGACTGCAGTGTGAAACAACTTGTACTTAAGTAATTAGATAATTCAGAATTAAGGCAATTCCTCTAATACCAGTGCTCTGCCGCTGACCCTGCCCATTGCCAAAAGCCAAATCTTTGTTCTATGCAACTGACAATTTTTCAAAGAGGCAGACAGAGAAAGAGACTTTTCTTGCTTCCTGTTGCCAGGTGTTTCTGACTAGTAATAATCATTACTCCCCCCAACCACACACACACACACACACACACATTCACCCCCTGAGGCCTGAACAGACTGAGTCACATCAGTAAACAACTGAAGAAAAGATTATTTTTAAAGCAGTTCATTACAAGAAAAAGATCTGAAAAGCAGCTGTTGGACATCCAACACACAGTCAGCGGACACACTGAACGTTTGGGAAATGTTGTAGGTTCGACTCCTGAGTGTGGTTCCTTTTTCAGAATCACAATAAAGACCCAAAGTGGACTACAAATGAACACACGCGGGGAAAACACGAACCCTGAAGAAATCTGAATTTCCCTCGGGAATCCCCAAACCCACCAAATCAGTTCCTGTGGTAATCAGACAGCTAATTGCAGGCTCAGTAGCAGCACATCAACAGCAATTAATCACATTGCTGGAGGAATGGAATAAGGTTAAGGAGGAAAAGGACACAAGAACAAAGGAAAGGAGGCTGGTTAGAAGAAGGGATACAGAGAAGGAGGCTTAAGAAAAAGGAGTGAGAGGTAAGGATGAGAGGTAATCACCAATCCTGCAGAGAAGGAAGGAAGGAAGTAAGGAAGAAGAGATGGAGGAATCTGATTGAACAGGAACTCCTTAAATTACAGCTTTCAAGGTTCATGTGGCAGACATCTCTTCTCCCTCATTTTGTTTGGAACGGCCAGACCATTTCCAGATGTGGAACAGAGAACACGGGACCAACTCACAAGCTGACCTTAAATCAACATGCTGTTCATGGGGTACAAACAGAATAAATATGTTTGGGGAACCAGAATTAGAATTAGAGCTTGGTATTGGGCTTTGTTAAGTTTCACGATTATTCCACTTATTAAGGATTATTCATCATTCCCATATCTCACTTATTATTTACTCATCATTCTCATTTCCTATTTCAGAACTGTTCATAATGTTCATACTGTTCATATTATAATATAATAACATAATACTATTTATCTCAGCACCCTTCGCACTATGTTGCACATTTAAATCATTTTTATTGGACTCTTCATTGCACTCATGCCTCTATATTGTTCTTGTTTCTGTTTAGAGTGTGTATATATATAAGTGTGTATGTATTAGTGTGTATATATTAGTGTGTATGTATTAGTGTGTATGTATTAGTGTGTATATATTAGTGTGTATGTATTGTTTGTTTTGAATGAGTAAGCACATTGTGAGCAACTATGCTCCAAAAGAAAATTTCTTGTATGTGCCATACTTGGTCAATAAAACTGATTCTGATTCTTAGTAGCAACCAAAATAATAATGTATACTTTATTACGATATCCATAGTACATATCTGACAAGCAGTGTTGTAAAGTAACTAAGTAAATTACTTAAGGACCGTAGACTAAGGACAGGGACATTTGTACTCTCACATCAGCAAAAGGGGATCCGCCGATTTTCCATAGGGTTGTGCAGCGGAGTGGTGGGAGTGTCACTTAAATGGCCCATTTTATTTAACCCACCAATGTAGCTCAGGTTGACTTTATATTTCACAATGACCGACAGATTGTTTGTTAGAGCTCAATGTTTCCCCCACGCATTTCACGGAGAAAGAGAGAAAACAAAGAAACTGAGGGACTGTGCTTAGTTGTTGCAGGAAACATTCTTTCAGAGCCAATAAACTTAAAGGGTGGTGGTAGGATTTTTTTATTCACAAGTTTCAGTGTAAGTGGAAAATTGGTGAAGAACAAGGTTAGCTTCATCCTAGTCTAAATCCACGACGTTACACTTCCGGGTTCGCTCTGGTGCGAAATTCCGCCGGATGTCTATAACCTTTGGTCTTTGGTCCAATCCCAAAGTCCGGACTAACGGTCACTGGTGCGCGTTCTCGTGAAATTCGTAATGGCTTAAGGTTGTCCCAATGTTAAATTCCAAAGGGCGTGAGGGTTTGAGTACACACTTACGATGCCCTTACTGTGAGTCTGCATCGATGCAGACTTCACCAAAGGGAATTACCCACAGTTCAAAGCGATGTTTACCGAGGCGACCATAGGGAAATCCGGAAATCACAAAGGGTAAACAATAGCACGACACACGACCACAGAAAACGGAACGGATCTGTTCTCCATCTTGTAAAACAAGAGTTTGAATAAATGTGGAATCAGCCAGCCGTCACCTGTGCCTTGGCCATGTGGAAAGCAACAAACTTAAATGTTATTAAATGTCGCCGAGGTAACGTGATCTTGTGAAGTGCTGTCCCAATCTCATTTGTACCTATCTGAGCCCATGTGGCCTCACACACTCACTCACTTAGCTCCTCAGGTCTCTGGAGGGTAAATCCAGACAGCTAGCTAGACTATCTGTCCAGTCTCAGTTTTCTGGTGCATGACTAAAACTACTTTTCAACGTACACATGACTCCACCAAAACAAGTTCCTTCCTTCCTCATTTTGCAGGGGCTCCGTCTGGCGCTTAGCACCGCCCAAGATGACTGTGATTGGTTTAAAGAAATTACATCACCCATCCCAGAATGCTGTGTGGACTAGCCAGACCCTCCTCCGCAGCGCTGTGGAGGAAGGTCTGGCAATGCGAGACTAGCTTCATCCCTGTGTGCCAAACAGATCTCTAAATCATAGGAGATAGAGACAGACTGCCGAAAAACCTGCTAAGCCAGTGGGCATGAAAACAAACCAACCCAACAGACAATGTGAGATTTCCAATTTATATACCAATTATTCAGAATGTGAATTTCTGAATATCTTCTGTCTAACAATCCTGGAACTGACTACAACCAACTGTATTATTATTATTACTGTCCTGTCAAAATGTTACATATAAATGCATAAACGTTAATGTGCAGGAGCTCTAACAAACTATTCATTAAGAACTTTTTCCCCTCACAAAGTAACTCTTTTTATATTGTATTAAAACAATAAACTGAATTTCCCACCAGTTTGTCTTTAACTACATCCATATAATTGATTACAAGTTCAAAATCAATTGAAAATATCAGTAAACTGATCACTATGAGGATTAGGAATGCACCCATGTCTGTGTTGCTTTTTGTGAGTCTCAGGTGACAAAAATCACATCTGATCTGAGAAGCTCCAGAGGAGCAACAAGTCCAGAAAAAAGCTGGACAACAATGCAAATTGTGTGTGTGTGTGTGTGTGTGTGTGTGTGTGTGTGTGTGTTCGGGGGCAGCCAACCAGAGATTTCCCACCAAAGGAACAAATCCTGCAGCTTCCTCTTCCTGCATGACTGCTCCTCAATGATCCCCCCACCACCCCTCTTCTACATCACAACTCCTCTTCCTTCTCACCCAGGGGGATCTACTCCTCTCCTGCTGTGATAGTTTGTGCTTCAAAAAGAACTCTCTCTGTCTTTCTCTCTCTCTCTCTCTCTCTCTCTCAAACCAGACTTTCTTTCAAGAGACACAAACCAACTTCAGTCACCACCACCAGCAGCAGCACATATGGCTAGCTACCCTCGGCTAGCAGTGGGTTAGGATGCGTTACATTTGAACAGGGAAGTTACATTCGTACAAGTCAACTGGAACACCCCCTAAAGTCGGAAAGTAGGGAGCACCTTACAACCCTGACCAAAGACGATTACAAAATCCAACATAGCTGCTCCATGCATCAACAGTAGTGAAAGCTGTAGAAATATACTGGTTTTTTAGCACTTCTGTCTTAGTTGTGTCTCATTAGATCAGTCGTACACACAGTCCTGTCCAACGACCATCTAGGGACATGTTGCTATGGTGTTTGAATGCACAAAATACAGCATAATGTGTTGTTATTAACTGGTATTGCTAACAATGGCTAACCTGGCTAGAGCAAACCCCACTGTGAAATAACAGTTAATTCCAACTTGTTGTACTGGAACGCGGTCAACGCGGGTGTGACGTCAAAATAGCTAAAATGTTTTTAAAATGACTGCTAGCTTAGCTACAAGCTAACAATCAAACAACAAAGGCTGTCACTGGAAAGGCGTTTTGGGCTAACGTTAGCAATCAAACTATCATAGATAGCTAAAACGTTTTTGAAATTATTCCCCTCTTCTGTTATTGTTTGTAATGAGAAAAGTTTATTATTTCATGGATTTCACAAATTTCAATATGACACGTTATGCTGTAAACCGTTTAAATCTGAGCAATCTGCACTCGACTCACATCGGGGGGTGAAAACCCCGATAGACAAAACATTTCACAAAAAACTTGTGTGTGACAAATATATGTTAAAATCTAAGCTTTGTCTAGTTGTTTTGTCTAGGAAGAGATTAGCAAATTGAGTAGTAAACTCTGATTTATATGTATATCTTTTTTTTTAAATCATGCTTGGACATAAAAAAAAATGTCGCATAATCGGTTTAGAGTCGAATCGTGAACTGAATCAGAAGGAGCCCAGAGATTCCCACTCCTAGTATAACACGCCATGTGAATGTGATAAAGCCAGAGCCGTCTTCCAAGAATCCTGTGGAGCAACAAATGTGGACAAAACATGGAGATAAAGACAGCGCAAGGTTTCCTCGGCCTGTCTCCAAACCCTATAAACGAAAAAACATCTGTCATCTCTTCAATCGGCCATACAGACGGTACCTGAAATCTTTTCTTTATTTTTGTTAGTGAAAGACTAGAGCAAAACCGAGTTGTAAAACATTCTTTGAGACTAAAAACCATTTTCAAGCTAATTTTTTATCAATGAAGACAAATTCCCCTGAGGTTTTTGATGCAAGAGGTGAAGCTCCAGCATCGATCCTTCACCAGAAAGCACACGTGTTTTATATTGGACGCCCACCCAGCCGTGACGCTCTGACAGCCTCTCTGTTTCTCTCTGATGCCTAAAACACACCGAAGCCCTGGATGATGATGGAATACGTGGCATGGTTACTGCTTGGAAACATGCTTTAGAGAGGGTGAGAGAGAATGGAGGAGATGAAGAATCCAGAGAGAGGATGAAAGCTGAATGATTTCCTGGTGCGTCTTCCTCCACTGAGACAGGAGTGATGGCTTCAGCAGATGGGTTTAACCAGAGAGAGTTTACATGGACCTAAATCATCTCTCATTCCTGCTTTCTGCAGTAACCAGAGTTATGAAAATATCCAGCAAAAAGTTCCAGTTTCGTTCATTCAGACTGACAATAGCCCTGCATTTAAGAAAAAAAGCAAAGGGCTTCAATTCATCGATTACAGATTAATCTGCTCTGTCTAAAGTTGTCTAAATATACTCGGGGTTGAGGCCCTTTTCAAACACTACATGTAAAACAGCAGAGCATTTACGAGTCTCTCTCACACACACACACACACACACACACACACACACACACACACACACACACACACACACACACACACACACACACACACACACACACACACACACACACACACACACACACACACACACACAGCTCCAATAACCTCACACCTGTAGAATAGCAGGTCCTCACACCCCCATCCAGCAGCCTTTGATGTGTGTTTCTGAAAAGAGAGAGGAAGCAGGAGAGAGAGGGGGGAGGTGGCAGAGAGGGAGACAGTGTGTGTGTGTGTGTGTGTGTGTGTGTGTGTTTTGTGTGTGTTTGGGGGTTGCAGGAAGGAATGTTTCAGCAGAGTAAACAGTGTGAAGCTTCCTGTAGAAAACACTTCAAAGCCAAAGAGAGGAAACCAGGATCTCACACACACACACACACACACACACACACACACACACACACACACACACACACACACACACACACACACACACACACACACACACACACACACACACACACACACACACACACACACACACACACACACACACACACACACACACACAGAGATACTTTCCACATTAACAACTTGAAATCGAATCACTCACTTTTTAATCATCTCAAAAATCAAAACCTTCACATAACTTTCTAAAAGTTTTGTCTTTTACACGGTTTCCTTCTACAGCTGAAAACATTATTCGATTAATTCAATAGTCGATCAACAATTGTCAAATAATCTGATTATTGATTCAATCATTTTTCCGGGCAACATCTTACGGTTGGACCAACTTCTAGTCTTGGGTAAACGCACGCTGTCCATTTCTTTAGTCTGTAGCCCAACGGGTAAATTTGGTCTCAAGCCTAACGTTAAGAAAACTGATGTTATTGTTGAGATATGAAAGCATCAATCAAGCGTTTAAGAAGAATGAGATGCATACACTTTGAAATAACAATTGAAATAATTTGCCCTTGTTTGCCGTTAAATTGTAGGCCTACGTACGTGACGCAGGCGTTTTCTACCCGTAAATTATTGTAAACAAACATAGACAGTTAAAGAAATGGACCAACAGATCCCGTTGCTCTGGACGGAGACCTGTGAAGGATATTAGAAGCTCTTTCCGGTGATGGCTGAGTGTTACTGGCAGCCTCCACTGAGCTTGATGACGTAGATGTGACGTGAGCAACCTGTCTGAAAGCTGTAAGTCTTCTGGTAGCTGTGCAAGAGAAATCTCAATCACTCCCAATCAGCAGAGACGGAGAGCGTAGGTAAATGTTAGGAGATAACATAGACACAGGCTAATTACTGCTAACTAACATGCTAGTTAACATTAGTAATTAAACCTAAACAGGTAATGTGAGTCGAAACGGTCTGCGTGCTTCTCCTGACAATACGGTGATTGGTCGACTATGCGACAGCAAGTCGCGTGGTTATGACACAATCTTTAGCCTATTTTTACAAAAACATCTCCTACGGAGCCATAACGTGAGGTACAAGGTAATGGAGCCTTTTATACATTGTCGTGTTTCTTTAGAAATAAACAACGGATAAATAGAGTCTTTAAACTCGTCAGATGTAAAGTTATTCGCTGTCAAAGTGGAGCTAAAATGAATGACAGTCAATGGAATGCTAACGGCGGGTGAGTGCTTGGTAGCATTGAAATGGCGCCATAGGAGCTACGCTTGGTGGACACTCGCTACCCCCCTAGAAACAAACACTGTGATAGGTTCTATAAAAAAAAGTATGGTAGAAGCAGGAATACAGAAAGAAAACCTATAGAAAAGATCAATAACTGTTCTTTATCATTCCAAAAAAAATTTATGCAATAGTGTAAAAAATAATGGTTTGCATGAGAGGAAAGAAGAGTAAGAGTAAAGAATATGATATCACGTTTTGAGGTATCTGAAGACATTTTGCCAGCAGAAGTTTGTTGTTTCTAAGGACAAAATCTGACTAAAAAACATAACTGTTTTTCAAGTAGAAGCTATTCCACTATCATTTCTTCTTTAACCTTTAATTTTCTGGTTCTGATTAACCTGCAAAAACAACCGTCTACCCTATTATGTACCTTTTTGGTAGATTTTATATGCACAATGTAACCAACAATATACCAGATGCAGAAAAAATAGTTTAAAAGCGCTGTTTCAAAGGGAGGAAAAGGCCAATTACCATTTTCTTTTAACCCTTGTGTTGTCTTCCCGTCATCCATTTTTCACCATTATCACTTTTTCCGACATTTATGTCACTTTTTCAATGTTGCGGGTGCTTTTTTGATGTTTTTTCCGACGTTATTTGACATTTTTAATGTTGACATTTTCAGCTCTTATTTTGAAGGCCCATTTTTTGTGATAAAAAAACTGAAAACGGGTCAAATTTGACCCGAGGACAACATGAGGGTTAAGGAGTTTGGTGTAAAGCAGACGACATCCACCTCTCCACAGACAGGACAGGACTGTGAGGAGTCTGGCTGTAGAGACATTGTTACACCATAGCTTTAACCTGTCTTATTACAGTTTATCCAAACGCAGGCTGTTTCCAAAAGCCAAAAATCACATAAACAGGAGCTTTGGTTGTTACTTTCCAATTCAGCATAGGCCAGGTACTCAATATAAAACGTATTTCGTAAAGTTCCACACTCACACGCCATTTTTATAGGAGACAGAGACCCAGTATGACTATACAATTGAGATTTTATTGGATTGTCGCCCATTGGATGTTTGAAGTCCTCTATGGAGATTACATGTGTGCCGATTTCAGCAGGACATCAGACTTATTGAGAAAACCTTTAAATTCCGTTTTTTGAGTTCTGCAGGTTTACAGAAGCGCGAGATATCCTTAAATTAGCGCTTACGTAAACGTTACGTAAAAAAAGAGCTGCCTGAGCTACAGTTCCGAGAGACAGGTAAGATAGGTAGCGTGACTGACTCAACCTGACTTTAAAACACTGCGGACTTACGACTGTTTCTACAAAATGGCATCTTCAAACTTAACTACATTGTATCTGCTAGTTCAGTTATACAAAATGCGTAGTCTACATCCACAGAAAGATGTGACAGAAAACTTTTTGGACACTTGAGACGACGCAGCAGCAGCTTTAAATGTCGTTAAAACAACACGGTAAAGGTGTAATTTTGGAGTTTACCTTATAACCGCATCGCTCCGGGTTTGCTCTTTTGCTGCCCGAGGTCGTAGATCCACAAGAGGAACATAAAACCAGAAATAGACCGGAGAGAGAGATGAAGAAACTCCGAGGAGCCGCCATTCCTCCCTCACGTCTGAACAACTCTGAGAGAGCCAGGAGAGGAGAGGGGAAGGAGGTGTGTGCGTGTGTGTGTGTGTTTTCACTGTTTTCACTGTCTTTGTGAGGACCAGCTGGTTTTAACCCTTGTGTTGTCATCCCATCAACCATGAAACACTATTATCACTTTTTCCGACATTTGTCACATTTTCAGTGTTGTGGGTGCATTTTTTTTATGTTTTTTCCAAAGTTATTTGATATTACTAATATTGACATTTGCGGCGCTTATTTCGAAGGCCCATTTTTTGTGATAAAAAACTGAAAACGGGTCAATTTGACCCAAGGACAACATGAGGGTTAAACCGTGAAGGTGAGAATATTTTGTCCGGTCCTCACTTTTTCCAAAGACCTGTTTGAGGGTATGAAGACCTGCAAGTGGTGGAAAGTAACGTAGCTACATTTACTCAGTGTTGTGTACGTGTAGTGTAAGTTCATTTTAGAGTTTCTTGTAGGCTACTTAACTTGAGTATTTCCATTTCCGCTACTTTATACCTTTACACAGCCACAGAGAGAAATATTGTAGGCTAGGCTACGTTTTACTCAACTTAAGTTTATTTGACTATATTAGTTACTTTCAAAATATAATCAACAAATAAATTATGATATATTATTATAGTTTAAGCTTCCCAGCACTATATCAAGTAATTAAAATTGCTCCACATTCACCAGCAACATTAAAGTAATGTATGCATCATTAGGGATAATAGGGTTATTTAGGGTTATAATTAACTAATTAGGGTTAATTAGGATAATTAGGGTTCATAAAGCTGGATTACCAGTTCATTTTAAGTTAATCAACAGTGGTGGAAAGTAACTACCATAAATACAAGTTGGCTACTATTTTCCTTTTTAAGCTAATGTTCTCCACTGCATTTCATAGCGAAATACTCCACACCTTTAATATGGAAATATGTGAAATATATCAGTTTTAAAATCAAACGAGCTGTTCTGTGGTTTGTGTTCACCATGCTAAAATATTTGCAAAATAATAATCCAAAGATTTGCATTATTCTAAGGTGTCAGTTGTCGGACAATAACAACAAAGAAGCAAATGTTTATTTTTATGTTTTAATGAATAAACACTGAAATAAAACTGAATCATGATTTTCTTTTTTTACTTTGTTATTCTACAAAACTAAATACATAAAATATACGTTACTATCCATGATCATTTCTGTTCATCCTTTTGTCTCAGTCAGGACTACACTTCAATGTGTTGTATGTATGTATATATATATATATATATATATATATATATATATATATATATATATATATATATATATATATATATATATATATATATATATGCCAGCGTCACACACCCTCTTGTGGCAAAACTTCGTAAGACCGCTTCCCTGACTCTTCTCTAACTGTGCTTCCTTTTCCTGCATGGAGACATACACATTTAACATTTACTAATACCCGACATGATGCTATGGTGTTACAATCAAATAAAACAATGTGTAAGTTGTTTTCATTCATCAATGGGTTAGGGTAGAAATGTACTGATTTATGGCAGTGAAAATAGTTTATGACCTATAACTGATAGATCTCAAGATACTGGATTTGTACTTTGATGGTGCAACCTGTACCCATGACTGTTTGTTGTTGTGTTTTTTTTTTAGTATGACTGTTTTTGTTTCCTTTAATATGTGATTGTACAAACAAAACGTTTGGTTATATACACAAAAACCAAATAAAGTTAAATTGTTTTTAAAAAAAGTAGAGTGGAGCTCCTCACTCAAAGTGCTCTTTACACAATAACACCAACAATCAAGAATATAATACGAGATGCAGCTAAACATAGTCTCGCATTGCCTCTTTATCGACGCCGTTTATTTCCATGGAAAAACTTAAGTTTTTAAGTTTAAGTTCATATTTTGCTCACTTGCATCCTTCATAAATCTGTTGATGATGCACGTATATGTGTATATGATGTATACGTTTCTATACTATACTATACTATACTATACTATACTATACTAGTTAGGATCAACCTACTTTTTATATAATATACATTGATGAGTAGGCTACAGTATTTGTCTTCTGTAGTTGTCTTTTTTATTTTTATGCAGATTAGTTCCAGTTCCTTCTTTCCAGATTCTGTGATGTCATAACGAAACATTCTAGAAGGATGTTTCATTATGACATCACGCTAGAAGGATGTTTCGTTATGACATCACGCTAGAAGGATGTTTCATTATGACATCACGCTAGAAGGATGTTTCATTATGACATCACGGGAAGAATTCTGACACTGTCTAACTGTCTGATGAAAACCAATCATCTAAAAAACCTTCTTAGGACTTATTGAGTGGAAAGATTTGGACTAACGTGTAGGGAAAAAATGGGCGAACAAGGAGAAGCTTCGGCCAAATTTAATTTTCATAGAAGCGAATTGGAGAAAAGGATGCATGAAATGGCATGTTCAGTCTTAACTGATCTCCGCCTGGAGGGAAAACTGTGTGATGTGGTGATCAAGGTGGGTGACGTTGAGTTCAATGCCCACAAGATCATCCTCTGTAGCTGCAGCTCGTACTTTCGGTGAGTAGGTTATCTCAGCAGAGACTCTATCAAACAAACAAGCCGGTAAACAGATACAAACTCTTAAAACGCATCTAAAAATCAACATAAACACAACTGTTAATGTGTCTATCCCTCAATGTTTATTCAATACTTACTCCGATGAACACAAAACTCCATATAAGTTTCCTATGCTCCACTGAGGCTGTGTCAAATGTGTTGTCAATCGGCCACTAGCTGGAGCCGTTTTTCAAATATTTCAAAAAACTAGCAAATTTGTGCTATATCCTATATCTACTGTAGAAAAATGGTCTTACTATTCACGGATAAATATAATAAGAATGTAAAAGGTTTCCATAAGAGACCTAGTGTGTTTTGATGTGTGCTTATTGCAAAGAATTTTGTGCAGTCATAGAAGTTCTTCGGGCAAGGCACTTCTATATTGTCTCAACACTATAACTGCATTGACAGATAAAGTTGAATCTAATTGAATCTGTTTTTTTTTTTTTAATGAATTGCTATCGTTCATGTCACTGTCAGCATGTCACACTGTACATGTCAACCCACTGTTTTTAACATAGCAGATGTGTTTTTTGGAGCAGTAGAAGTAGAAAATGTGTCCCGATTCAGCTTGGATGTGGATAAAATATTCTATATAATTGTATAATCACTAACATTTTGCTGTTGGTTTATGGCACATGTGTCAAACTCAAGGCCCGGGGGCCAAATGCGGCCCCTCGCAAGTTTTGATCTGGCCCGCATATCAAGTTAGGTTCATAATAAATGTTGGCCCGCCAAACCAAAAACACAAGAAACTGTTTTCAAACTATTATTTTATTTTATATTCAGGCTGTGAAACAGGTTTCTCAGGTTTTTCATGATTTGCTAAACTCCAAGATGGCAAGAGAACTTTTTTTGCTACCTTTTTAGGGCTTTATGTTGAGAAAGCTATAGGAGACATGCAATATACAGTCAAAAATATTTGACTTTCCATTAAAGAAAAGGATGTCAATAAACTTCACATATTGGCACTTAATGTGATTCTTATTTTCCAGTGTGGCCGTTGAATTTGAGTTTGACACCCCTGGTTTATGGGGTTTATCTTGAAAATGCTTTGTCATGACTTAGCTGTGATCAAGCATGCACTGAGGTTTGGATTTGTTGCTATAACAACAGTTCCAGATACATTTTACTCCAGGTTTGAGGAACAGAAAAATCTGGGTTTGCATCAAATGATCAATAATTAAATCAAGCTACAGTCCCAGATCTCCTTGGACCGTTTGGTCAAAAAGATACGTACGGCTGACTTTCTAAACCCTGATATTCTCTAAATCCTGACCCCACAGCACTCTCTTCACTGGTGCCTGGGCGACTTCAAAGAAGCAGAGGTACACTATCCCTGGGGTAACGCCTGAGATGATGCACATCATCATCAATTATGCCTACACCCACGTTGTTCCCCTGACAGAGAACAATGTGGTGGAGGTTTTGGCAGCTGCAGACCAGTTCTTGTTCTCGGGGATTGTTCAGACGTGCTGCTTCTTCCTGGAGAACCATCTTTGCCTGAGGAACTGCATCGGCTTCTGGAGGCTGGTGGACTTCTACCACTTCTCAGAGCTGAGCCACAAGGTCTTTCGTTTCATTCTACACCGCTTTGAGGAGATAGCTTGTGTCTCACAGGAGCTCCTGGAGCTCTCCGTGCAGCTGCTGGCAGCTATCATTGAGAGCGATCACCTCAATGTAAAACAAGAAAACACAGTGTTTGAGGCCGTCCTCCGCTGGATTAACCACCTGCCAGACCAAAGACGAGGTTGTATCTCTGAGCTGCTGCCCAAGGTAACTAAACAATGGGGGCAGTGGGTTTAGGGGCGGAAGGGGGGAGCCAAAAAAGGTTGAGACCAGTTCAACTCCACAGATATATTTGATATTAACTCTAATTGGACTGTTTCTAATAGGGCTGCAACTAACAATTATTTTCATAGTTTATTATTCTGTTGATTAATCGATCAGGTGTTGATGAGTGTTTCCCAAAGCCCAAAATGACGTCCTCAAATGTCTTTTTTTGTCCACAATTCAAAGATATTATGTTTACAGATAGTGAAGAAACCAGAATGTAGGCCTATTCACATTTATTAAGCTGGAATCGGAGAAACTTTACTGTTTTTTTTTTTTCTCAAACCAATTAATTGATTATCGAAATAGTGACAATTATTTAATTGATTAATCTTTGCAGCTCTAGTTTGTAACATCTTATATGTGTCCAGGTGCGGCTGGGCTTGATGACCATTAATTACCTCCAAAACAACGTGATGGACAACACTGTGGTAAAGGAAAGCATCGAATGTATACCCATCATCAATGATGCAGTGATGGAAATTATGAATTTTGGGAATGGATCCTCAAAATCTGTTTACAGTAACCTGCTGAGCCGCCCACGCCTGCCCTCTACCGTCTTATTGGTCACGGGAGGTACAGACGAAAATCTTACTGCGACCAGCTTCCAGGCATACGATGTCCGAGCTGACTGCTGGGTCACTGTGAGCTCTGGGGAGATTTATCGCACTCACCACGGTGCTGCTTCCCTCAACAGCTTTGTGTACTTAATCGGTGGCTGCGGCATCAATGATACTTACTTGAATACAGTGAAAAAGTTTGACCTTGTCACCTGCACATGGCACCAGGTGGCCCCTATGAACTTCTGCCGCTGCTATGTCAGTGTTGTTGTGCAGAATGGGTGCATTTATGCCTTTGGAGGCTTTGATGGAGTAACTTACTATAACACTGTTGAGTGCTACAAGCCTGAGACTGACCGGTGGACCATGGTGGCTCCCATGCATGCAAAGAGGTGTGGGGCCAGTGCCACAACTCTAAATGGCAAGGTGGGTGAAGCAGAGATAACTGGAACAAGCAGTAACTGAAAGAGAGACATTGCCACTGAATTTCCATGTTGTTTTAACTTCATTATTCAGTCTGATATCATGTCCATGTTTGCTAATCTCTTCATGTTGGAGAGAGAGGTTATTTTGTGTTGTTTTGCCCTAGTCTCTCATTGCCCTACTGGCTACACCACATAACTGGATTCATGGTTAAACACAATCTGCTCTTACCAGTGTATTGCCGTGTGTACTTCATCCACAGCACTGTTAAATGTAACTGTCCCAAACCTGTCTGTAGATCTACATTTGCGGAGGTTTTAATGGGCATCGCAGCATCTCCTCAGCTGAATGCTACAACCCAGACACCAACCAGTGGACCATGATCGCCCCCATGAGGAGCAGCCGAAGTGGCCTAGGGGTTGCTGCCTACAAAGACTGCATCTATGCAGTAAGTTTGCAATATATATATATATATATATATATATATACATATCATATGTATCATGTACAGTATATGTAGCTCAGAGGTTAGGTTGTATACCATGTTAGTGGTGACTGGAGTGTCACTGGGCAACTTGTTCGTATGATATTCTACGACAACCTCCAACCGGTCACATGACAGTTAAGTTTAGCGGTCTTTACAGTTAAATTTAGCCAACAAAAGGTGACTGGGAGCCGGCTACAGAGCACTGTGAGCTGTCGTGGTTTCAGAGGCTGTTGCTAGTTGAGTTTAGCTGACAAAAGGTAACTTTGAGCTGGGTGTTGCTGCTATAAGCACTCCAACAAAGTGCTGCCGCAAGCAACTAAACACTGAGAGATGCATAAATACATTGTGAAGCGCTCAAGATTGTATTGCAATGATTTATTCCTCCACACATAAAATACAACTGGCACTGCAGTTACCACATGTAAAGTTACTTTGTTCGCTCCCAGGCTCACCCCCTCTCTGTCAAAGCACAAAAAACCCAGATGAACAGGTGAAGCAAACAAATATGTTATCACTTCCGCTCAAACTGCAATGAAAACGCCCACCACCTACAATATAAGTGCACACCATAATAATCAGTAAATAATATAAATGAGACCATAAACAACATACAATACAAGGCTCCTTAAGATAAGACTTTAGACCTTATGTATCCCACATTGTGGAAATTGACTCATCGCAGCAGCTCAAATGCAACACAACAAATAAAAAATATACGTTAAATATAAGTAGAACAGAAAGAAATACACAAAAAATATAAAAGGAAATAAAAACAAGAATAGAGTAAAAACTCTGTGAGACCACAGGGCCCTGTACCCTGTTTTTAGGGTTTCAGGAGCTTCAGGGTTAAATAAAATCAAACTCTCAAAACTTCCTCTATTTTTGTGTGAAAGTTTCAGCACACTCTTAATTGCAGTATCACGTGACAAAAATACATCACAAATACTCAAATACCAATCAAATTTGAAAAGTCTAGAAGACGTCATTCCTGTGTGCAACATGAAGTCTCTTATACCTGCAACCAGCTAGGCCATAGAAGGAGTCAGCTTTCTTGTGACTCTACATTTGAGAGTTTTAGCCTGATTGTACGTACTCTTTAACTTTGAACCAGACTCTTTTGTGTCTCCTTACTGAAACACTCACATTTCCTTCCTTTCTCTCCTAGGTTGGTGGCACCTTTAGCGGGAACTCCCACCTGCGTAGTGCTGAGGCCTACAACCCTCTGACCAACAGGTGGAACCCCGTACCATCCATGAACAAACCCCGCAGCTACTTTGGCAGTGTGGTGGTGGACGAACGGCTCTTTGTGGTCGGAGGATGCAACAGATCCACCACTATGTTAGATGTGGAGTACTATGACGAGGAGGTGGGTTTATGGCTCAATGCCTCTGACATCAAGATGCCCCTCAGCGGCCTGAGCTGCTGTGTGCTGCATGGACTCCCCGACGTGGTGGAGAACCTGTTCCCTCGTGGTTCCTGTGATGCTCCCCAACAGGGTTGAAGCTGCTGAAGGATCCACAGACTCTCAGCTCAGTCCAGACATGTCATCTATCATGGCATTTTAGATTAAATAAAATGATTCTGCAGAAGAAGTGTTATTTTCACATTATGTAGGCTATTTTAAAGTTTTATTTATACTTTTACCTATAGGCCTGTTTATATTATGTATACAGTTACCTGTTTCTAAATCAGTATGAGTAATTATCAGGTCACTGCTATATGTTAAATAATTTGGAGTTGTACTTCTGCAATTATTTTTACACATATTGACAGAAATGCACAATGCACAGTATATATATGTTAATTACAGATTTAGCTAGACAAACAAACAGTGTCAGTGTTACATGTTTAAAGAAATAGATGGGAGTGGGTTGATGATAAACTCTGAAAATGTTCCAAAAATATTATAGTGAATATCAAACAATACTGTCTTTACAAACAACATACTGAACATAGCTTAATCGCACAAAAATGCCTCAAAAACGTTTTTTAATATATTATAAGATGCCAGTAGCCTAACTTTTTCAAATGTATTAATGAATACACGCTATAAATAACACTTATCTCACACTTCTTTAACTGTCTATGATCTCACACCGACCGCCATTATGGCTCTGAGTTGTACTCGAATCCATTGCAAGGGCGATCCTCATAAGAGCCCAAATGGTGCCGTTTGCCCTTTAAAAAAACAAACCAATCAAAAGCGTGGATTTTCTTCCTATCCAATCTAAATCGATTCGGAGGGCGGGACCTGCGGAGCTAGGAGGAGCTGTTTTAGGGTGTTGTGAATTCGTTTAGGCAAGAAATCTTGAGTGGGAGTTGTCAGGATCGATTTATTGTGCGTTTTGTCCGTCGATTTGCACCGATTACCACCGCGCCAGCCGTAGCCATGCCCGGGATAGAGAAGCTACCGATAGAGGAGACGCTAGAGGACAGTCCGCAGGTAACGACTCTCTTCTCTGGAGGCTTCATCTAGCATGCTAACGTTAGCCACTTGTACGGCTAGGCTAACTGTCTTTGTAGGCTCTGTGTTTGCCAACAACCAGCGAACAGTTTCTAGGTTCACGCAGCATGCTAACCACTAACGGCTTAGATAACCTGTCAGGCGGACTGTTTAAACCGGACACTTCAGCGGTGCATCGACATCAGACTGTGACTGCTGTACCGATCAGCTGATGGGAGGTTCCGTCAAAATGTCAAGTGTCGCTTTACACAGAAATGACCTAGTTAGATGAATTAGTTAGCCGGCTACTTCCTTAGCCACTTTCTTATGGCCAAGCAGCAGTGTCATCCAGCTGCTTTATGTTTTTGTTATACGTGTGAGAGTCACACACACACACACACACACACACACACAGGTCAGAAAGCTGCAGCTGCACTGCTTCAGATGGGTTGAAACACCCCCTCCTCCTCCAAATCAGTAATGTTGTGTGTGAGTGTCCTGTATCAAATCCAGGGCAAAACACTTGCTGTGACATCACTGAGTGGGGTTTGATACACCTGAAAGGTTCAATCTGTAGATATGGGGGTAGAAATTGTTCAGATGTTTTCATTTAGTGCCTCTGTAAAGGAAGCAAGTCTGTCTGTCTCAGGCTACGCTGAACCTACCGTTGGAGAATCTGGATTACCAGTGGTGGAGTGTTACTAAGTACATTTACTTAAGTATTAAGTACAATTTTGAGCTAATTGTACTTAACTTCAGTATTTACATGTTCTACTACTTTATACTTCTTCCCCATTTGGGGGGGCAGCAGCTCAGTCCGTAGGGAGTTGGGTTGGGAACCGAAGGGTCACTGGTTCAAGTCCCCATATGGACCAAAAAATACGGAGTGTGGATTGGTGGCTGGAGAGATGCTACTTCACCTCTTGGGCACTGCCAGGTGCTCTTGAGCAAGGCACCGTACCCCCCACCCGCTGGCAGCCCACTCACTCTGACATCTCTCCATTAGTGCATGTACAGGTCCTGAGCATGTGTGTGTATTTCAGGCCTGTGTGTGATTTACTAACAGTGTGTATACAGAGTGTAAATTGTAATTTCCCCACCGGGGACTAATAAACAAATTAAATCTTAAATCCATTACATTTCAGAAGTAAATATTGTACTTTTTACTCCTCATCATTTTAGATGAGATAAACCTTTACTGATTCCCAGTGGGGAAATTAAAAGGGAACTATGCAGTTTGTTTAGATTAATTTACATTAACTGAACAGCTTTGGAGTCATTTGAAAGGTTTTATGACTTTATTTTTCCGGCTATTGGTCTCGGTCCCCCCAGCGCCAGTGAGCGGAAAAACCACCCTTGCAACTTTGGGCCTGCGAGCCGCCGGCCTCAGCCTCAGGAAGTATAGAGAAACCTGTAGGGGGGGCTCTATAGAGAAACCTGTAGGGGGGGCTCTATAGAGAAACCACTAGGGGGGGGCTCTATAGAGAAACCAGTAGGGGGGGGCTCTATAGAGAAACCAGTAGGGGGGGCTCTATAGAGAAACCAGTAGGGGGGGGGGCTTTATAGAGAAACCTGTAGCGGGGGCTCTATAGAGAAACCTGTAGCGGGGGCTCTATAGAAAAACCTGTGGGGGGGCTCTATAGAAAAACCTGTAGGGGGGGGGGCTCTATAGAGAAACCTGTAGCGGGGGCTCTATAGAGAAACCAGTAGGGGGGGCTATATAGAAAAACCTGTGGGGGGGCTCTATAGAAAAACCTGTAGGGGGCTCTATAGAGAAACCTGTATGGGGGGCTATATAAAATCTGCCTTGACGAGCTGCAACATTAAAGTGATGAACGTTTTAATGCACCATCAATAATTACGACTCCCTACAATATACAACATTCTGAAATGGGACATTTTAAGTACTTTTTCTTGGGGCTAATACTTTTGGTTTACCTTTGTTCTTTTTCTTAAGGTTTTGAAAACATAACTTTTACTTGTAACCGAGTATTTCTACACTATGGTATTGTTCCTTTTACTCACGTAAACGATCTGAATACTTCTTCCATCACTGTGAATAACTGGTATTACAAAAACAGGCTCAGTTAATTCAGGGTTTTCCTATCAGGCCGTCAGCGCAATTTGGCATGCTTTGTCATCCAATCTAGGGCTGCTCAATAAAAAAAAACACACAGTTATTTAACACAATTATTGATTGTTTTTTAGAAAGATGCATTGCATTTATTGAACTTAGAAAACAGTGAAACAGTTAAATCAACAATGAAAACACCTTGAACTGTGAAATTGTCCGCTGTTCTATACCTCCACTGATCTCAGTGCAGTTGAGACGCACCTTAAAAACAGTGTTGTGTGGACGGGTAATGGGTGTAGATTTGCATAGATAGGTATGGGTTTGGTTTTTTGGCAGTTACACAACGGATCATTTGCGGCCGTGACGTGCAGAGGTTTTATGGAGCGGTCAAATGATCAACGCTGGCTTCATTTTCACCAGTTTTATTTTGTTTTTTTATATGTAGACACGCTCCCTGCTGGGAGTGTTTGAGGAAGACACTGCAGCGATGTCCAACTACTGTGCACAGCTCTATCAGGCCATGCAAAGGATTTATGATGCACAGGTACACACACACACACACACACACACACACACACACACGATTCTAGAGCTGCAAAGATCAACCGAATAATTGATTATTATTTTCGGATTCTTAAATGTGAATATTTTCTAGTTTCTTCTCTCCTCTGTGACAATAAACTAAATATCTTTGAGTTGTTGACAAAACAAGACATTTGAGGACGTCATCTTGGCCTTTGGGAAACACTGATCAATATTTCATAGACCAAACAAGTAATTGATTAATCAAGATTATTATTACAGATTATTTGACAACTAAAATAACTGTTAGTTGCAGCACTACATGATTCACAGGTGTGGTGCGGCTGGCTTTGCAGGCACAGACAGAAGATGCAGGAATGTTACTAAGTGGCTGCTGATGTGAAACGTGTCTCCAGCTGTGTCTGTCCTGTTTTCTCCCTCAGAATGAGCTCAGTGCTGCGACACACCTGACCTCTAGACTGCTGAAAGAGTACGACAAACAGGTAGGCCAAGTCATACCAGCCACCAGCCTCATAAAACTAGCCATTAAACATTAGCCTGCTAAGAAGCCGCTTGTGTTACAACACTAGCTACTGGCCACGTAGTCTGGATCAACAGAAGTCCAGGATCACTTTCAGGATAATGCTTGACATCCAGCGTGTCCAACGCCTTGTCTTCAAAACTTCGAATTAGCAAGCAACATGCTAAAAATGGCTACATAAGTGCTCATATTATGCTTTTTGGTGTTTCCCCTTTCCTTTATCGTGTTGTATATCTTTTTGTGCATGTAATAGGCTTCCAAAGTGATAAAGAGCCCAAAGTCAAAGAGATTTACCACCTCCAACCGAAAACACTGTTCACAAACGGCTCCAAACAGCTCTATTGTAGTCCAGCCTTTATTTCGGAGACAAACGTGCATCACTTTGTAATGTTATAATGCTGAAAATAAAATGAAAAATGTATTTGTTTCATATTGGTAACATAGACGTAACGAGCGGCACATAACATTAAGTAACATGGCATTTTAATTATGTTTGAGTTTTCACTTGTCCAATGGGGCAAGTACGTTTCTCTTCCACTTGCCCTTCAAAAAAATCTACTTGTCCCGGACAAGTGGACAAGCCTTAATGTCGAGCCCTGCTGGCTCTGTAGCTAAAACAGAGAGCTCAACACACAGGGTGAAAAGAGGAGCTGCAGCAATGTGCAGTACAACAAAAATAGGGTGTTTATTGAAAATTAAACCTGACATGACAGCTTTGTAGTTATTTCGATGACCCCTGACCTTTCCTCTAGAGAAAACATCACAATTTAATTTCAGATTCCTCTGCTGTGTGGGTGTTATACCTTTTTGCTGCTGCAGCGACACACTTCTCACAAGAATCAATCTAATTCATTTCTCAATGCTGTTGATGTCGTCTGCAGCGCTTTCCACTAGGGGGCGACGACGAGGTGATGAGCTCCACCCTGCAGCAGTTTGCAAAGGTTATTGATGAGGTGAGAGAGAATACAAACACCTGTGGATGGGCCACACAGGCATTTGACCCGACTTGATTTGACATATGATATGACATCTCTCTCTCTCTCTCTCTCTCTCTCTCTCTCTCTCTCTCTCTCTGTAGTTGAGTTCCTGTCATGCTGTCCTGTCCACCCAGCTTGCAGATGCCATGATGTTTCCCATCACTCAGTTTAAAGAGAGAGATTTGAAGGGTAGGAAGCACACATACACTAAAGACCTGACCTCTGGCTCAAACCTGATAAGCAAAAATAGGCCTTGCACTCAAACTTTCAGTTCTTTTTGTTTTGGGAAAAACTCCGTAGCAGCTTTCTTCAGGATACGTGACTTGACTTTGTGTAAGACCTTAGACTTTGATGTCTTACACACTAGCATTTCTTGATCTCAATCGAGGAGATTAATGAAGACAGTACAGTTTCCTCCCCAACTCTGAGGTCCTGTGTCTTTCCTGAGGCTTATATCCCTAGCAACTATCAAGTATGTGATATCTCAAGATGTCAATGGTGCCAAAGAAAAGAGGGTCGCCTTGAGCATAGTTCTGGGATGCATGAGAGACTATGTCACCTTGTTACACTGCTTACACTGACCTCCAAAAGGAGATAGTCCTGCAACTAAACATTCCCTTGTTATGACAGCTGTCTACATAGGCTCCCTGATTGAGACAGGGAGCTAAGGACAGAACAGGTTTGGATGACAGAGACTGGACGAAGACTCTCGTCCCCAGCCCTGTGGCCTGTGATGACCTGATGTCTAAGCTTTCCCTTTAGTCCTGTCATACAACAACATGGTGTTTCTGGAAATTCAACCACATGTTTTGTCTCTCTGCAGAGATCCTCACTCTCAAAGAAGTCTTCCAAATATCCAGTGATGGTAAGTTAGCACTGCTGCTTCAGGCTACAGTTAATATCGTGTATCAGCTTTTTGTTTTGTTGAGCTAAAAGAACAAAGTGTGCAGCAGGATTTGTCTGGCTCCAGATTGCTTGCACATTGAGCTATGCTAGAAAGATTTCACCTTATGTGGAATTTTTCCTTTTGTCTTTGTTTAGTTGCCGCTTTATGGTCCTTTTCTAACGTGAAAGATTAAAGAAAAATGTGTCTTCCCACCAAAGTGTCTTACCTGTCGATGTCTGTCTGCAGATCATGACGTAGCCATTAACAGATACAGCCGCCTGTCCAAGAAGAGGGACAACGACAAGGTAAGAAACACTCAAATTAGGGTTATCACTCAGTACTTCGAACCTAAGCTTCTAGACGATTCTTTAATTTATAAATAATTCCCGAGGAAATTTCCTTCAAAGAACAAAAGAGGAAAAAAAAACAGTTCAAAGCTCTGAAACTTTTGAGTTTGTATAGTTGGTGAGGATTAGTATTTAAGAAGTTATTGATTTCTAGAGCAAATTCCTTGTCAATTTTAAAAGAATCCACTCAACTTTTTTTTTCCACGCTTTATTTCTATGAAAATCAACTTCTAGAGACCTGAAAGCCCGGAAACATAGCGAAAGATATTAGTTTTTCAACCAAAGCGTAGTATTTTAAATGCTTAAAAACTCTCCTTTTATATCTGCAGCAAGGCATAAGTTTCTGCAGTTTGATTTTCATAGAAATGTAACGTTAAGCTGCCTGAAAGGAAATTGGTCAGCAGACATTTTCACAATACGACTATCTTGACCAAATGTAAAGGATATTGCCTCGATCCTGAAGTAAGAGGAAAGTCTCGTGTGTTTTGAAGTTGCGTGCAGAGGCCGTGGAGGACGTCTACACCTCCCGCAAGAAACAGCACCAGACCATGATGCACTACTTCTGCTCGCTTAACACGCTACAGTACAAGAAGAAGACGGCTCTGCTGGAGCCGCTGCTGGGCTACATGCAGGCCCAGGTACACACACACACACACACACACACACACACACACACACACACACACACACACACACACACTCACTCAGAGAAAGTGAAGTTTTCAGAGCTGATACCAAGCCTGCTCATTTTTGTTTTTTCTCTGCAGATCAGTTTCTTTAAGCTGGGTTCAGAAAACCTTACCCAGCAGTGGGAGGACTTCCTAGGAACCATAGGAACCAGTGTCCAAAAGTAAGACACACCACCCCCACACACACACACACACACACACACACACACACAGAGTCCTACCCCTCCAACTGTGTTTAGAGCTGCAAAGATTAATTGATTAGCTGTCAACTATTGAATTTATCTGATTCCAGCTTCTCATATGTGAATAGTTTCTGGTTTCTTCTCTATGACGGTAAACTGAATATCTTTGAGTCGTGGACAAAACAAGACATTTGAGGACGTCAGCTTAGGCTTCGGAAAACACCGATCTACAATTTTTATCATTCTCTGACATTTAATAGACCAAACAGACCAAACAACTTCTTGATAAATCGAGAAAAGAATCAACTGGTTATTCAACGAGTTAGTTGTGGCCCTAGTTTTATTTACTTAAACTCAGTTTGTGTGTGTTGTGTGTTGTGTGTAGTGTGCGTCGGGAGATGGAGGCAGAGGTCGGGCAGATGCAGGAGACCATCCAGGAGATGGAGAGATCATGTGACGGGCTGTACACACCATGTGACCCTGATCCCGCCCACTCACCTGTCTGTCGCAACCTGACCAGGAAACAGGGCTACCTGCACATCCGCAAGTAGGACACACACATACAGTATAGATCAATGCTTTCGTTCAATGTTCACACCAAAGCTCCTGTGGGCAGAATTGCAATCTGATCATTGAAATTATTCTCATGTCATAAGTCACTAACCCCCAACCGCTTATTTTTTTTAAGCCATGGACCCCCAATTCAGGAAAAAGAGAATCAAGGGCCAGACATATATAGTTTATTGACATGCCTTTTTTTCCATTGGAAATGTTAAATATCTTTAACTGTTTTACTGAATGTCGCATTTTTTGACATCTTTGTAGCTTTTTTCGTCACTTTTGTTTGTGTTTTTCTGACTTTTTTTTTATGGCTTTACCAGACATTTGTCTCTTTTTTGATTTTATCGCATTTTTGTCAACATAAAGCCCTACAAAAGTCAGCAAAAAAGTTCTGTAGCCATCATAGAATTTAGCTAACCAAGCAGAACCTGATTCACAGCCTGAATATGAAGAACTCTCTGCTTCTGAAGGAACATCTGTAACTCTGCCAAATATTGTAACCAAATATTGCTTCATGTGTCACGTAACTGCAGTTTGGCGCACAAATAGGCGTGCATAAATCTATTGTGAACCTAATAAATTGATATGCGGCCCGGATAAAATTAGTGAGGGGCCAGATTGGGCCCGCGGACCTTGAGTTTGACACGGGCCATTATGTATCACGTTGAAGTAAACTGGAACATCATCTATGAACTGTTTTAAAACACAATGTAATTCTTTAATTTACTGCTGTTGTGGCAATATTGGTACCTGATGTTAAAGTTGACACTAAGTTGGGAGCCTGGGTAGCTCACCTGGCAGAGCGGGCGGCCATACATAGAGATGTACTCTTCAACGCAGCGGCCGCAGGTTTGACTCCGCCCTGCAGCCGTTTGCTGCATGCCATTCCCTCTCTCGCTCCCTTTTCATGTCTTCAGCTGTCCTACACAAATAAATAAGGCCTAACAAAAAGTTACGATCTTTACGTTTAATTTGTTTGTGTCGTCTTCCAAGGAGTTAAAGTAGCTCTTCTGTGTGTCCCTCAGTAAGACGGGACTGGTGTCGTCGTCCTGGGAGCGCCAGTACTTCTTCACGCAGGGCGGTAATCTGATGCAGCAGGCCCGGGGCGAGGTGGCGGGCGGGCTGGTCACAGACCTCGACAACTGCTCTGTCATGGCGGTCGACTGTGACGACCGTCGCTTCTGCTTCCAGGTCACTTCCTTCGATGGCAAGAAGTGAGAAGGCTCCCACTTTTTATTTGTTTTTTTAATTTTTAATTTATTGTACAATGGGAATATTACAGTTCAGGAAGTGTACATAGAGAATACATGAACTCAGGGTATCTCCTCTCATTGCCCCTTACTGTCTCTTCTATATCTGTCTCTTCTATATCTGTCTCTTCTATATCATTTCAGAACTATTTGACAGAGGGCTCCCACTTTTTACATTTGTCTTTCAAGAATACACCATAATTCTTCTCCATTTTTCAAGTTTTTGTAGTAGCGTATAAATGCCACTGTATTAAACTTCTTTCCTCGTTTTGTGTTCTCAGAGTGGTGACGCTGCAGTCGGAGAGCAGGAAGGACTGCGAGGAGGTAAAATGTCTTCCTGTCATGTAACCTGCATGGTATTAACTGTCAGTTGTCTGTTGTCTCCTCACGCCGTCTTCTGTGCTGCTTCCTCCTCCAGTGGATCTCCACCATCAACAACATCTCCAAAAGGATCTACCTGAGTGAGAACGCTGAGGTCTGTGTCCTACTTCCCTCGTCAACTTTTGTTTACCTGGTCACAGATCATGCAGTCTCGCATTTCCAGAACGTTCTCCACAGCACTGTGGAGTAAGGTCTAGCTGCACCACACATACATTCTGGGATCGGGGGGGGGACGGCAACACTCTGGGATGTTTGCAAATGGAGAAAGCTGTTTCTGGTTAAATAATAAGGATAAGTTCTGCCTCTGAAGGGATTCTTTCCATAATGTTCAGGGTTCAGAGTTATGGAGTTTGAAAAATGCAAATTCCAGGCCTGGAAAGGTTTTGGAAAAATAAAAATACCCAGAAAGTTTTAGAAAAGTCATGGATTGTTTTTTTTTTTAACAAAGCATAATAATATGTGATTAATAATAATTAAAAAAAATATTTCACATATTGGTATAAACCCTGAATGTTGTTTGACACAAACCAAAATGACCCTTTAATTTCCAATGTTTTGAATGTTTATTGACAAAATTATGGCCGGAAAGTTTGTCTGTCCACATACTTTTGGCCTTTTAGTGTATCTAAGTTAAATATTGATGAATTTGTGCATTCAAAATATTGAATTAACAATGACAGTACTTTCTTCCCATTGGCAGGAGCTTGCAGCCAGAGTGAACCAATCTGCTCTTGAAGCCGTGACGCCGTCTCCGTCCTTCCAGCAGAGACACGAGAGCATGAGACCCAGCAGGTGTGTGTGTGTCTGTGTGTGTCTGTGTGTGTCTGTGTGTCTGTGTGTCTGTGTTACGTTCACCTAAAGTGCTACAAGGTTTGATTGACAACCTCATAACCAATCGGCTGCCAGATATAATGAAGATGACCACTCAGCCAATCAGATTTCTGTGTGAAAGCTGGTATTTCACCAGTAACCATCCATCTCTTTCTCTCTACCCTCCAGTAAAGGGCGTGTGGGCCGAGCGAGTAGCATCAGCTCTGTGGGCTCTGAGCCGTCCCCTGCCCTGTCTGTGCTCTCATTGGACGCCCTGGTTGCCCCAGAAACACCCATCCAGTTTGACATCATTTCCCCAGTCAGCGAGGAGAACTCAGGACAGAGCAAGACAGCATCACAGACCGGCAGGTATGTGTGTGTCTGTGTGTGTGTCTGTGTCAAAATGAACGCAAAATCGTTTCAACAACGCTGTTTTTGTTTTTGTTTTTGACGGGCGATTAACACACGTGCATTCTGGGATTTGGGCCTCCAGCCGCTCCGTGGTTTGTGAAGTCAGGAAGCAATACAGCAGTAATCTTGCCAACTTGGCTACGTTCTTGCTAGATTTAATGCCTTTTTAGACCCTCTTAGAGACTTATAAGTATATTTAAATAAATTTTTGTGTGTGTGTGTGTGTGTGTGTGTGTGTGTGTGTGTGTGTGTGTGTGTGTGTGTGTGTGTGTGTGTGTGTGTGTGTGTGTGTGTGTGTGTGTGTGTGTGTGTGTGTGTGTGTGTGTGTGTGTGTGTGTGTGTGTGTGTGTGTGTGTGTGTGTGTGTGTGTGTGTGTGTGTGTGTGTGTGTGTGTGTGTGTGTGTGTGTGTGTGTGTGTGTGTGTGTGTGTGTGTCCACAGAAGGAGTAATCCATTTGGAGAGTCAGGAGACAGCACTTCAGAAGACAGTGAAGGTACGACGTGTCTGTCAGGACATTCGTGTTATCTCGTCCTAGTGACGTGCCCGTTTAGACCGGACTGATCACTTGGCCTCAGGCATCGCAGCTTTCTTGAGCTCATTCCAACAACTTCACACTCGGCACTGCACTTCCTCGGGTCCTGAGCAATAATCCTGCCATGATATGACCTCAGCTGCCTCTCAGGTCCCTTAGCATTCACGGCATTTGCTAACAGCTAGCTTTTGGGATGATGCTATTTCTGGCTATTTATTTTATATTATTAAAGCTTTGGTGTGTAACCTTTTTATATTAATAAGTAATTGTTACATTTAAGCCATTGTGATCAGCTCCACACAACTCAGTGTGTCTCAGTATGACAGATTGTGGCGTGCGGTGACTTTCCCGCGCAGAAGCTTGAGTGAAGATAATTACCTCTTTTGATAAGACATGTTTTTTTAATCCTCTGTGTCCTCCTTGGCTACTAGCAACTGTGTGGAGTAGGAGGAGAGGGGCACATACGCGATTACGTAAGGCACAGGTGTTAAACACAAGGCCTGCAGACCGAATCTGGCCCCTCACAAATTTGTATCTGGGCCGCATATCAATTTAATAATAATAATATTTTATCCTGTTAATTGATCCCCAGTGGGGAAATTACAATTTACACTCTGTTTTGTTAGTAATTTATGTTCACAATAGAATTTTTTTGCCCCGCCTAGTTTTTTAAACTGCAGTTACGTGACACATGAAGCAATATTTGGCAGATTTACAGACGTTGAGTCTCAGAAATGACCTCAGAAGCAGAGAGTTCTCATATTCAGGCTGTGAAACAGGTTGATGTAAAAAATTCAATCAGTGTTCTGCTTGGTTTGCTAAATTCATTGATGGCTATGGAACTTTTTTTTGCTGACTTTTGTAGTGCTTTATGTTGACAAAAATGCAATTAAAATAAAATAAAAAAGCAACAAATGTCTGAGAAAGCCTTAAAAAAAGTCACGTGTTGTTGTCTTTACGTAGAAGTCCTCATGGGGGCAGTAGAAACTACGCACTATAGCTTGAAACCTGAAAACCAGTTTTTTTCATGCTTACGACTACTGTGTTGTTTATTGAAACAGTCTTATTCTTGTGTATTGTATATTGTCCTTAATTGGCAATATGGGATGGGGACGGGATGAGGAGGAGGGATGAGGAGGAGGGATGAGGAGGAGGGATGAGGGGACGGGATGAGGAGGAGGGATGAGGAGGAAGGAGGGGCGAGCTAGCCTCGCTTTGTTTGAAAATACTTCTAACGTCAACAAGCAGTAATGTCACCCAACATCACTTAGAGCGCCTTTAACTTCGTTTCAGATAAAAAGCAGATCGCTGTCTGTTCCCTGAGCTTTTCAATGAAAACCAATCTGTGTGTCTGTTGTCCAGACTCGATCCTCCACCAGCTCTTCATCGTTCGCTTCCTGGGATCCATGGAGGTGCGGAATGCTGAGTCAGCAGACATCATCTCTGAGACCATGAGGCAGATCCTGGCCGCCAGAGCCATCCACAACATCTTCAGGATGACCGAATCACACCTGCTGGTCACCTGTGACTGCCTCAAGTATGACACACACACACACACACACACACACACACACACACACACACACACACACACACAGCTAAGAACAATTTCATCAAAGTTGACAGTGTCAAATAGAACCCCTTGAGATTTGAGATTTGAGACTTGGTACAAAACAACATGGAAACACAACATGACTTTTTCATCAAGTAGGACAGAAATCAGAAGAGTGAATATTAAATGACTGACTTTTATAATTTTGGAAACCCTTTTTTCTCTGCAGTTTACATGTTATCTTTGATAACTATGTTTTTTGTTTCAGGCTCATTGATCCTCAGACACAAGTCACTCGACTCCGGGTGAGATGGTCTCTGTTTCTCCGTTCAGACAGTTTTAGTCTCAAACATGTTTCTAATGATAGTCTCTTTCTCCTCCTCCTTTTCCTCTCCTCCTCGATTTCCTTCCCTTGTATCCTCCTCCTCTCTCCGCCCGTAGTTCCCTCTCTCCAGTGTGATTCATTGTTCGTCCCATCAGGACAACAAGAGGCTGTTTGGTTTCGTCTTGCAGGCGGTGGCGGCGGGCGGGCGGGGTGACAGCCGAGCCGTCTGCTACATCTTCGAGTCGAACAACGATGGGGAGAAGGTCGTCCGTCTGTTCATCTGTCGGTCTCACTGTCGAACGCTCTGTTCGGTCCGTCTGTCTGACCTGTGTGTCGTCTTCATGTGTTTCAGATCTGCGACAGCGTCGGTCTGGCCAAGCAGATAGCCTTCCACTCTGAGATGGTGAGACTGATTTTCAAACTTCATTACACTGAAGCTAACGCTAAATCACTCACATTTTGGTCACGGTATCTTCTGCAGGCGCCCAGGAAGTTCGCCAGGCTTTGACGCCAATTTGACATAGCGGCCAAACAAATTACAACTTCCTTGTTTGTCACGTGATCCCCTCTGGCCCTTACGTGGTGAAAGAGACGTCTAGAAATCTGTGGATATACATTTTTTTTCCTTCAAGCATCACAACCCCCACAAAATGACTCGTTTCACTATCAGAATTTGATCCATTCTGGGGGCCTGGGTGCTCACCTGGTAGAGCAGCGGCCATATATGGAGGTTTGCTCCTTGACGCAGCGGCTGCGGGTTTGACTCTAACCTGCGGCCCTTTGCTGCATGTCATTCCCTTTCTCTCCACTCTTTCGTGGTGGTTCATAAATAAAATCCTAAAAAGAATTAATTAATTTATTTAACCCTCATGTTGTCCTCTGGTCAAATGGACCCGTTTTCTTATATCAATGTTCTTTTTAACTACCCAGTTGTAACTACCTTAAATAACATGATTGATTACACACAACGCTCTTTTGGCAAGTACAAATCTCTACTTTCATTAATTTTGGGGTGTCTTATTAAACTTTTATAGCATTTGGAAGACAAATTGAAGTGGTTTCCAAATAGTATTGAGTAAAAGTTGACATATTCCAGTCTGTGATAATCCATCAACATCCATTCCTTTCATTTTAGTCTGAATAATTCCTAATTTCTGCTTTTCTAACTCAAACATTAGGTATAATTTCCTAAAAAGGAGGTTTATTGACCATAAATTCCAAAAATAACTATAAAACTAAAGTTAATAAGTCAGTGTTACATAGTGTTGAAAATGTCCTAAAAAACGTAACAAAACTCTGAAAAAAAGATATCAAAAGTGTTGAAAAATGGGACAAAAACCTAAGAAAAAGTTAAAAACATTGATTAAAAAAGCCTCAACAAAAGTGTTGATTTTCAACTTTGACGGGAAGACAACACGAGGGTTAATCCCAATCTCTATGGGCCACGCGGTGCGGAGCCAGCGCCGATCTTCCGGGTCATTTTATACGCAGCAGTTGAACTTGTTGAGCTTCATGCGCCACTGAGCAACTTTCATAGGAATGAACGGGGCTCCGCCTCCAACGCTGTATCCACGTGTCATTCTACAGCCGTGGCCTTCAGGTGTTGTCATGGAGATAAATCATTTTAGTTTTGTCTTGTTGCGTAGGACCGTAAGGCCGTGGAGAAGAGGAAGGAGCACGACAAGGCCAAAGAGAAACAGCAGGAAGAACTCAGTAAACAGAGACAGATAGAGAAGGTGAGCTCTGACCTCTTGACCCCGGACTTTAACCATGACTCTACACTGAAACCTAGTTCACTTATACTCTTAATTAACAAATACATCAGCTGACCTTTTAACCCGGTTTTATTTATAGTCACAAATTCAGGTTTTACTCATAATTTATAACTAAATTAAACTAGAGTTGCAGCTAATAGTTATTTTCATTATCAGTTACTCTGGAGAGTTCCTGAAATACCAAAGTGACGTCTTCAAATGATTTGTTTTTGTCTGAAACCGAAGACATTTACACAGAACAAAAAGAAAGATTCCCCACAACTGAACAGCTGAAATGATTTCTTTTTTGTTTGAAAAATGACTTTCATGGTTAATAATTTTTCTGTCAAATCGACCAATCGACTAATCATTGGAGCTCTAGATTAAAGACTCATTTGCAGGATGATGGTAGATTTGTACAAATGAGTGACAGAAAGAATAAAAACCGGACACGTTATCTAAATATTATATTATTACGTTATCTGGACACAACATCTGCCCTGTTATTTCAGATATTTAGCTTTTGAGTTTTCCTTGTTTTGCTTTAAGGATCTGGAGGAGCAGAGCCGTTTGATCGCCGCCTCGAGTCGCCCCGCTAACCCGCCTGCTTCTGACGGACAATTCCTAGTGCTTAGCAACAGCCAATCGGAGGACAGCGATGCCGGGGAGGAGGGGAAGAAGCAGGGCGAGTCTGAAGCCTAACGAAGCTAACGGAGGAGGCATGTTTTACCACCCAGGCGAATTCCCGGCTGGTACTGTCAAAGCAACAGCTCAGGAATCAGAAGAGGGGAACACCACCCGCCCGCCCGGGCTGCCTAGGACTGAAAAACATGCGCTTCCTCCTTTGCTGGACTCTGTTTGAAGTTAGTGGTGGAGCCTGCCACACCGAGAAGGGAGGATAAACTAAGCGCACCCTTACTGTAAGAAGAGGAGGGGAGTATGAGTGGAAACGTCTCGTCATGGACTTGTGTTTTATTCTGTGTGTAAAAAAAACAAAAACAACAGATTTTTATACCGGCTCCACTCTCTAGAAAAGGACGCAAATATAGATTTAACTTGTAGGTTTCGGTTTTTTTAATGTGTATTTTATAGAAAGAGCTAACAGCAATGACAAAGGATTATAAGCAAAACAAGTCATGCAAAATAAGGAACCAGGATCTGAAGGACACAGATTTGGCCGGTGTCCTTGTCAACTCTTGCTCAAGGGCTCTTTGGCAGGAGGGGAAGGTTTCCCCGAGGTTCCACAGGGCAGCAGGACACGTCAAAAAGAGAAGAGGAGGAGGAGGAGGTACCAGGGAGTCTTATTTCGAAGAGTTCTTCCTGTTGTGTTTTTAAAGCATCCTGCAGGGTTTTGGAGGTTTTTCCCTAACTTTAAAGGCTCGGACACACCAGCCCGGACTGGTCAGTCGGCTCCCGTTTCTCAAAATAGCACCTCAGAAAACACCGAGTGTGCGAGACGTAATACGTCTCCATAACATCAGGCGCCGCTAATCTGTACTGCCGCCCCCAAAAATTAAAACCGGCAACTGATTGGATGAGCGTCACGTGGGTCCGGCTTCTCTGAAAATTCAAAGCCGGACCATCATGGCGGCTTGTTCAGAATACAAGCTCATATTTTACAAAAATAGTTCACCGAAACGTGTTTCTGAAAACATTTTAAGCGAGTAATCGGCTGTGCAGTTGCTGAATCTGTCTTAGTTTCAGAGACTCTAGTCTCCCTCATCCCTCTCGTCATTTCCGGGCTAGCACTCCACCAATCAGATTCGTCATTGTCCGACTCCCCGTTGTCCGATTCAACATGTCAGGTCGGCCAAATTGGATGCTGGCGGCTCCTCTGACTGACAGCGGCATGGAACACCCCGAACAGACTGGAGACACCGACCTCGCCATCGGGTTGGTGTGTCAGCGCCTCAAGAGAAACACATTCACAACATCATCCAGTCAGCGTGGATGTGTTGATTTGCAGGTCACAAGATTTTCTAGGCAATTTCTGGGTGCGCTTGCCGACACATTGACTCTTTGTAGGAAACAAAGTCGCATGTTTTTGACCCATCTATCCACCTCGACCTCATGCCTTTCCCCATGTTGTTGCAGCACACCACTTCCAGTTCCAGACGAGAGACAAGATGATCTGCTTCACGTTAGGGATGTTGAAAGTTAACTGTTAACTGCCGATAAGACTTTTAAACTACTACCAGTTCAACCGTTAAAAAAAAAAAAAACAATAATATTCAAACAAAATAGCACTAGCGAGTTGCATTTGAGCTGCTCTTTTATCTGCTAAGTTTGCCCGACAGAGCCCCGGTGCCGCTGCAAAACCGTCTCGGAAAGGAACTTGTTTTGGTGGAACGTTCAAAAGTGTTTTTTTAGTGATGCAACAGAAAACTCAGATTGGACAGATGGTCTAGCGAGCTGTCTGGATTTACCCTGCAGAGATCTGAGGACCAGGTAACCATAGTCCTCAGAAATCCACCGGAGTTTTATGTAGGCCTGAGTCCTGTAGCGGCGTGGGTTCGAGTCCGACCTGCTGCGTGTCATCTTACATGTCTCCCCCTTTCATGTCTATCCACTGTCTCTACACAATAAAGGGAAAAGCCCCCAAAAAATAATTACTACACAAAGGAATAGGAAGGTAATGGACATCCGGAGTAAAAATCCTGCAGAATTTCCGTCGGCAACGGAGCAATCCCGGAAATGGGACGTCGTGGAAGGAAACTACAGATCGGGCGTATATCGGTCAGAAAAAATGTATTAATTAGAATCCCTAATTTTAGTTAAAGACAGAATGAGGTTTGCCCGTTGCGGTTTGGTGCAGAGAAACACCCAGAAACGTCCCGAACACAGCAAAATAACAAGAAAAGACCAAATCCAGGCAGAGGGCTGGGTCATAATTAATAATAATCATGATTGAGAGGGGATTACTTTTTTATTGGTCTATACATGTTTTTTTTGAAAATCTTACTTATTGTTACTGGAAATCATAGAATCTGTTCTCCCTGTATGATGGTATGCCTTGGAAACACAGATCTTGTCAGTAATTTTTGCAATTATATGCAAAAACTCTGGTGTTAAAGACAGAATTAATGTGTTATTTTAAAATATTGATTACTGAAAATCCAGCACCGCTTTTTTTTGTTGTTGTTGTTTTTATCAGGCTTAGGGTAGTCGGTCCAATTCTGCTCCTCAGGGGTCAAAGGTCAGCTTTGATTAAGCTAAAATATGTTGGCCCCAACCCCCTTCGGATGTATAAGAAAATGAACACCTTTAACAACCTCCAGTGCCAATACTAACTTTCCGAATTTATCCTTTTCTGTATTTCTGTAAATGGTAGAGAAAAAAAAGTTAATATCATTAGCCATGCTTTGTCCTGCAGCTCATGCAGCTCATGCATCTCATGCATCTCATGCCTCTCATGCATCTCATGCATCTCATGCATCTCATGCATCTCATGCATCTCATGCATCTCATGCCTCTCATGCATCTCATGCATCTCATGCATCTCATGCATCTCATGCCATTTGTATGCAGGCGTGGAACTACTGAAAAGAAAATGTGATATTAAACCCTTCTCATTTGAAGATTTATATTCCAAAAATACATATGTCTGTCTGCCTCTTACAAAATGAATATTTGCATGAAAGCAGTGCTGATTAAGGAGACTTGTGTATCCTTTCTAGGCCACAAAAGATGCTTTTCTTTTCTTTTCTTTTCTTGCTATAGATGTGTCAACATCACAAGCCCAAATCTGATCAAACGTCCTCCTCACTTTTACTGAATTTGTCAACGGTTCTACGTTTTGAAAACAAAGAAGAGAAAATTGGGCTCAACTTTTGTCTTCTCCGATGCGCTCGTATATTTTATTCATTCGGAAATGTAACATTTTGACACAAACTTTGCAAAAATAATCAGCTGAGTCAGCGTGTTTCTCCTGACATCGCAATATTTATCCGTGCTTTTAACAAAATGTTTAACCGTGTCATTAGTTTGGGGCCTTTTCTGTTGTTTTTACAGGTTTCTCATTCATTAATCTGCCTTCCATCCATCCAGCGGGATGTTAAAGGTCAGAGGTCACATTCTCCTGACAACAGTCAGCTGTGGAGAAGTTTACCCGGCGACAACGCTTCTAAAAGCCTAAGTGATGATGATGATTTTATTTTTCTGTTTCTTTTGGGAGGTTTTCTTGATGTAAGCAGGTGAAGAACTTATGTTGAAGTGGAGCTGCACTTTACTGACGTAGGAAAACTTGAGCGGATCCACGATGGAGAACTGTAAATATGTTTCAGTTGTTGTTTCTGTGTCATTATGAATTAAAAAAGAAAAGAAAAAGCTTTTCAGTGATAAATAAAGCACTAACTCCACCCACCAGAGTCATGTCTGCTGATGTTTTCAGATCGAAATGTACCTCCACGAGCTGTGAAAGCTTCAGGAGAAGTTACTCTAGAGTACTTATGTCAATAGTAGCGCTTTTTATTTTAAATTTTAAAAAATCCTGTGTCTTTTAAATTAATTTAAAAGATTGTTGCATAAAATGTGACATCTGTTGATTTGGGTTGGGAATCATTTAAATTCCTTTGACAGTATGATTAAGAATTTAACATAATAATCACCCTCAACAACTTAATAGAATAAATATGAACATTTTTTAATTAAATATATATACTTTTTCATATTGTATGTATTATAATACATGTGGAAAAACAGAAAAGGCCATAATATTACAGAAATGCCTGATTACCCAAGCAACAGAACAATGATCACTCTAGCAACTTCATTACAGAGTAAATATAAATTCATAAAGATGTATTATTATAATACATGTGGGGAAAATAGAATAGGCCATAATATTACAGACATAACTGACCTGGTTACCCAAGCAACACAACGTACAACAGGCCTTTAAAACCAGCAAGACATTACATACATAAAGTCAATGTTAAAGGTGCAGTAGGTAAGACTTGGCACATTTAGGCTCATTCATTTACCCTTGGGGGGTGGAGTGGAGTGAGGTGGAGTGGAGTGGGGTGGGGTGGGGTGGGTGGGGGGTGGCTGGGGTGGGAAGCTTATGAGACGGTTTTGGGCTTTGGAAGAAAGGGGGGAGGGACTGAGAAGTTGTTCTGGCTAAGTCCTGGATCTTCACAATCCTACCTACGGCACCTTTAAAGAAACTCAGTGCCGTTAAATTTGTTTTCCATGGAAATATTTTACCTGGTTGCCTAAAAACTAAAGTATATAACATCACCAGATACTTCTGTTACACAATATTATGTTTTAATTATTATTTTTTTAATTTGTGGTCACTCCTGATGAGCATTTTACTGCTTTGATTTTAGCGATGAAACACTCCACGGCCACAAATCTGTGAGAAACAATGAAAAGACATGAACGCCTGCCTTGTAAAGTAACATTTTGTATGATGTATGAAGGCTTTATAGCCACAGATATAAACGTTTAATGTAATAAAGTCCAAATTGATTACTGCTTTTGAAAGTTGAAAGTGTGAGATGGAGGTGTAGGCTCCGTATTTGACAAGTCAAAGCTGTACGAGGGGGTCCTTCGTGTCCTTCCTGGATTCTCGGACTCAGCTCAGCTCGTAGCGGACTGGCGTGTTTGAAGGTTCAGCGGGACACAAATAATGGAGATCACATCAGTGTCTGCTGTTCAAGATCTGGTCGGAGAGCCAGTCCAGACCCTCGACGAGACCTGTACCGCTGACCGCACAGGACGCCTGGACAGACCACTGTGGACACACAGAGGGACAAACACATGGGCTCAGCTGCAGTGTAAAACAAGTGGGATTGTCCTGCAAAAATCACTTGAACTCAATCACTGTGCCCTGTAATTAAGTTTAAACAGGGGTGTCGGACTGGGGGTGGAAAAGGGGACCGAGTACCCAGGGCCCTCATGTGAGGAGGGCCCACAAAGATGCTAGAATGAATAGCTGTGGATGTGGGAGGGGCCTATTGAGAAGAAAGTCTATATAATAATAATAATAATATTAATAATAATAATGATAATAATAATAATAATAATAATAATAATAATAATAATAATAATAATAATAATAATAACAATGTATATTATATTAATCCTTGTTTTTACACACAAGCCTGAATTACACACACTCAGCTCAGTACTTATACATGTATACATAGACTGTATATTATGGTCTACACCATAGACCAATGTTTCCCAAACTTAGGGTCGGGACCCAAAATGGGTCGCAGACCCGTTTTTATTGGGTCGCCAATTGGCAGAGTAAAATGAGAATCTGGCTTTTCGACTCCAGCGTACCCGAAAAACTAATACAGAAACAGACTAAATGCTCAGCATGACCTCAGCATGACCTCAGCATGACCTCAGCATGACCTCAGCATGACCTCAGAATGGCACTTTCAAAAACTGAACCTAGAGTAGATCAGCTGGTTGATATCTTCAACCAGACACATACATCTCATTAAATTCAAGTCAGCATTATTAAAACCATGTTGGTGTCGGTCCTGAGGGACGATGGGAGGGGACAGAGACACAGAGAGGACAATAGAGACCTTTTCTGTTTTTGATTACTTTTATAATGGAATAAATATACTTCATATACATTTAAATTCATAGTTTGTTCCGTCTTTTGTCCACAGTTTAAAAATGTAGATGTTACAATGATTCATGGTGTATTTTTGTAAATTTGGGTCCCGGGGAGACACCAAATTTCTCTTTTGGGTCTTGAGCTGAAAAAGATTGGGAACCACTGCCATGGACTGTATATTACGGTCTACACCATAGACTGTATATTATGGTCTACACCATAGACTGTATATTATGGTCTACACCATAGACTGTATATTATGGTCTACACCATGGACTGTATATTATGGTCTACACCATAGACTGTATATTATGGTCTACACCATAGACTGTATATTATGGTCTACACCATAGACTGTATATTATGGTCTACACCATAGACTGTATATTATGGTCTCTCTGCCACTAGAGGGCGCTGAATGTGAGGTTTAAAAAAAAAATAAAATCATATTAATTTACTCCATAAGGATTTTGATATCTATTTTATTCCTATGGGTACCTACCGGCTGCGAGACTCCTGATAGGCCCAGGGCCTCGGTGATGTCACTGACAGACATGGCTCTGGGCAAATCCTGTTTGTTAGCAAACACCAGTAAGGCCACGCCCCTCAGCTCGTCCTCCTCCAACTGTAACACAAGATAATTAATTAAAATGAGTTTGCCGATTTAAAGTTCAGGTGCATGTTTCATCTGAAAACAGAGCGCGTCGCTCGGCTGTCCCGGTTGAACGGCGTGGTCCCCCTAAACGATGTGAAGGGGGTTCAACGAGCTTTGAGGTGTTTTCTCTCCTTTGGCGGCTGAGATATTACCCGATAAGCAGCGGCGTGTAGGCTATGCTAACCGTGGTAATTAAAACACACCCGACTGTTACGGCTTGCTACGTTATGCCAGGCTCAACGTGCCCCGGAAATATCAACCAATCAGTGACGTCCTCCTCTGTCATTCAGTTTAATTTAGTCAAAATTACTCGTGAAATGAACCATGTTCTGAATAAAGATCTTAATTTGAATGAATCCTAAATCATTTTGATGACATTCAAAACCAGATTCCATGTTTT
>JABXJD010000025.1:2015000-2075000 GCA_013375575.1 Percina caprodes
GTTTTCCCTAATTATTCTGTCCTGGTAGAGGAAGCCTGCGATGAATGAATTCAGAATCAGAATCAGATTTATTGGCCATATGACGACACATACGAGGAATCTTTCTTTGGAGCATATTTGCCCACAATGTGCTTACACATACAAAACAACCAAACAACATATACACACTAATATATACACACTAATACATACACACTAATATATACACACTAATATAAACATACTAATATATACACACTAATATAAACATACTAATATATACACACTAATATATACACACTAATATATACACACTAATACATACACACTAATATATACACACTAATATAAACATACTAATATATACACACTAATACATACACACTAATATAAACACACTAATATATACACACTAATATAAACATACTAATATATACACACTAATATATACACACTAATACATACACACTAATATATACACACTAATACATACACACTAATACATGCACACTAATACATACACACTAATACATACGCACTAATATATACATACTAATATATACACACTCATAGACACTAATATATACACACTAATATATACACACACTAATACATACACACTAATACATACGCACTAATACATACGCACTAATACATACACACTAATACATACGCACTAATATATACACACTAATATATACGCACTAATATATACGCACTAATACATACACACTAATATATACACACTAATACATACGCACTAATACATACGCACTAATATATACACACTAATATATACACACTAATACATACACACTAATACATACACACTAATATATACACACTAATACATACACACTAAACAGAAACAATATAGAGACATGAGTGCAATGAAGAGTTCAATAAAAATTAATTATTATTAATAAAAATTCCACTTTGATCATAGGACTACAATCACTTGAACAACTTAATGTATAATTGGAGTCTAACTGCTGTGTGTGTGTGTGTGTGTGTGTGTGTGTGTGTGTGTGTGTGTGTGTGTGTGTGTGTGTGTGTTTAGTATGTCTGGTCAGGTGAGCCTGAGATTGATTTTTCAGGTTTTGATGGTCAGGTGACAGACGTCCAGATATGGGATTATTCTCTTCAATACAGAGAAGTCTGGAACTACATGACCAGCCGTCGCTACGGGTGTGTGTGTGTGTGTGTGTGTGTGTGTGTGTGTGTGTGTGTGTATAAATATGACATATCTAACTGTATTACCGTATTATAGCTTTCATTAACATGGACTTGTTTTAAATCCACCATTTGAAAATACAACTGGGATTTCAGGCCGTCCTCCGGCTCCGCCCTCACCTGGTCCTACATCAGCTACTCCCCCAGAGGAAAGGTACTGTTGGAGGACGACTATGAACAGCAGTGGCAGGACCGACGGCTGATCAACGGCAGCAAGAAGAAGAGTCGACCAAAGGGAGAGAAGAAGACCGGGGAGTTTTTCAATTTAAGCGAGAGCAAGAGAGAACAGCTCTAATGAAAACACACAAGGCCGGGCGACAAAAGCTGTGGCCTCCGTTTTCCCTTCATAATAAAGAATTTAGCAATCAAGCAACAATTAATGATGAATAACATTCAAACTACTGATTACTGAGTTGATAAAAGTGTGATTACTATATTTTAACAAGATGACAAATGTAACAAAATATAACCAAACAGGATAATTCTTTCATATTTTTACTAACATGGTTGACTTTATATATGCATTTGCTTCCTTGATTTTTTACGTTATGATAAAACAATAAATAGATGGCTGAGACAGTATCATTGTTGATTGTATGTTAAATATAACATGCAGCTCGGAGGTTAATTGAGCTGGTTTAACACTAATTTACTGTATTGTAGTTGTTAAAACTGAATTGAAAGCCCACAATTTTACTCAAAATGCATTTCAAACACTTTTTTTTATAACAATGCATTATTAAAATGTCAAGGGGTTACTCATAGTGATAAAGACCTACAGAGAACTATCACCTGAGTCTGCAACCCCCCCTCGGCTTTACAGGTCTTTATTACGAGTTGAATGTTTAGCTGTTTGACCCTAAATTTGACGTCCTGGTTCACTCTCACGGCTCTCATAGCGTCGTTTTTGGAGAGAAAAAGCTTTAAAAATCCACTTTATGCTAACTGTTCAGCAGCAAACAGACAGTTACAGAATATCTGGTGAACCTAATGGAGCATTTAGCAGCTAAAAAAACAGATATCGCCCTCAGGAGTTGGTGGAGCCCAAAAACAGAGCTCAAAGAGAGTGAATACATTCATCTAGTACACAAAAACAACTCCAAATGACTGATAATGTTGCTTCGTAACTTCTGGATGTGGAAATACACAGGTTTTTGCTAAGAAGTTAAAAAATATATATATTTCTTTTTAAAAACTGTATTTTCAACACACAAGAAGCTACCGTAACTGCTAGCTGGAAAGCTAACTAGCTCACTTATACATGAACTTAGCTAACATAATAGTGCAAGCTAACATCAACAGCTATGGGCCAGGAGATGTATAGAAATATGTATTACTCTGGATTATTGCATCATTATGATCTAATTGTTATAACAAGTTTATCACTCAAAAAACATTTCATCAGGGTTTTGTAGCGCAGAGCTAGCTAGTCTGCAAGATAAAACTTCTCAAAGGTTAAAAATGGCCGCTGTGTGAATTTCTTTATTATACCTGTTTCACGCAAAAGCAAACAATGTCATGATACTCAGCAGTGAGTATATTCCAAAAGACTTCAAGTTACAATGACATTAACATAAAAATCCGATAAACATCTTTAAATTTGCCTACAAAAACTGTAGCCCATCATATGAAAACGAGATTGTTGACTTCCTTGTGACGCTCGTATATCTTACATTTACATACTCTCAAAACTGTAGTTCTTCAAGGCGTCCGAGTGGTTTAGTAGTAGTGGTTATATGGCTTTAATAAAAACAAAAACAGTGGTAAAATGGTAAATATGTGTGCTTGCGTTGACATTTTGAATTTTTAGCGTCTTTAGAATGATTGGTCCAGATATTTTGTTAGCATTAAATGTCACTCACTGACACTGGCTAGCAGCTAAAGCTAACAAATTAGCAACTGTCATCCAAATAAATCAACAAACTAACAAATAATAACTTTACAATATTACATTTTGCTGTTGGTTTCAACGTGGGAAAACATTTGATCATTCTAGCAGCGGCGCAAGTACATTTACTGAAGTACTGCATTTAAGTACAATTTCAAGTTGCTTTACTTGAGTTATTTGAGTATACCTGTACATTTCAGAGTCAGTAGAAATGCTAAAACTTTAGATTTTTAGTGCCTCTTAGCATACAAACAATAAATTCAAAATGTCAAGGTGGCTCAACAATATTGTAATTAGCCTAAGAAAGGTAAATTAACATATGGAGTAATACATATTTATATCTCTGTATTTAGTAAGACATCTGTTGTAATAGCAAAATAATTATTGTACATCATATCTGTGCCAACCTTTCACTTTACACCATTATGTACAACACACTTAATTCTCTACAGAGGGGAATATGAGAATAACCCTCTATGAAAAAAAATTTAAAATTGTTAAAATCCTTTTTTTTAAATATAAAACTTACATGGTTGCCCAACAACCAGATTACACAGGTTTTTCCAACCAGCACATATTTTTGTTGTTTCTTTACAATTATCCGCTTGAAGAGCATTCATAGAACATGTGTTACATGGTGTCTTAAAAGAAAAATATAATACACAAATTTGACAAGAGGTTAATTTAACATTTTCAAACAAGTGACATTTTGAAATGCACACATCAAGTATCTGTAGGTGCAGTTAACCACTAACTACACTTTTAGAAAACGCTAATGTCATTCTCACTCTCTGAAAATACAAATTAATAAATGAAATGTTCCATTATTGCTGTTGTTTTAGATGGTTTTGATATTTCTTTTACATTGTAGGTGTCCAAGAATGTTTATGAACTCAAATGAATCATTAACTTTGAGTTCAATGATTTTAAATTTAAGGACCAAACTAATGAATGTGTATGTTTTGGCCATTTAAAGCTACAGTGCGTAGTTTCTGTCACCCCCATGAGGAATTCAAAGTAATGACAACAAAACTGTCCATTTGATTCTGACTATGCAGCTCAAAGTCTTGAGACACTGAAATTACCTGAAACCGAGAAGAAAACAACCCAAAAATGTAGTCTAAGGTAGATTAATGTAAATCAAACATATTTTGTGTTTTATGGGCTAAAACATGCAGTGAAATGATGCATGACCGACCCAGCGGTGATAAGTAACCCTTTATTAGAACTGAATTTGTTGGGTTTCTTGTATTTTCTCTGTAACTTTACAGGTTTTTAGTTTGATATTGCATCAGTGTAGTTCACTTTCTTCAGAATTTAGCTGCATTTTGTTTTTGTCTGAAGGCAACATAGAGGATCCTGAGCAGGATGATCTTCAGATTTCAATGTTTGTCAGAAGTTGCTCTTCAGCAGAGCAAATTTAGCTTAGTGTAAAAAGTAAGAGCTGCAGCAAAAGAAGCACAGCTCTTACTTATTCTTACTTGGTTTTGCTCTTATTCCTGTAAGGCACCAGCATCATGTTCGCCAATATCAAAAAGCTCAATTCAAACGATGCTGGCTGTAAGGGTTTGTTTGATGAGCCACACAAGCCAAAAACAATCTAAAGGACCCCTCCCATTTTGCTGTCCTGGCTATCAAAACAGCCACGATGTAGGGCTATGCATTTAATCACATTCGCAATTTAGGCTGGTAGCGATCACAAAAACAATGTAATTTAGAAAAACGACTATTATGCACATTATGTTTTAGAAAACTAGCTTATTTTGTCTTGTGTTTGAAGGGGAATTCAAAAAGTTGAACAGAAAATTATTAAGGGAAATTTCAAAGTTTAAGGTGTCTCCACTGTTCACTTCTTTAACTGTTTATTTAGGTTCAATAAATGCAACATCTTTCCAAAAGTCAATAGGTAATCGTTTTAAATAATCGTGATTTCAATATTGGCCCAAATAATTATGATTGTGAGTTTTTTTCCATAATCGAGCATTCACTGTCCCAAATATACATGTCAGCTGAGTGTGAGTGCAGGTTCATCTGCGTATGTGAGGTATAGACAGCTGGAGCCGCTGAAGAAGTTTCATTTTCATCACTAAACCAATCTTTCATTTTAAATTTAAACCTGCTTGTACAAACTTACTTACATTTAGAACATTTATAAAAAATAAAAAAAATTAAATGACTTAAGGCCATATTTCAATTTTATTCGAAATATATCTGACAAAAATCAAAGTAATCACGGTAAGTAAAAATGATTAAATACAAAGTCAAAGCTATTATATTTTAAGACAAAATCTTGTCATAAAGATCATGTGAAATGTATAAAGGGGATGTGATTAGCTCGTGTCAAATTAACAAATTCTAACAGGGTCGCTGGTGCTTAACGCTCTCTGTGTTTGTGTGTTTGAACAGACAATATTGTAGTAAAATGTAATTATAAAGCACTGCTCGGCTCAGTTTGTTTGCATAACAGCTGTGTGTGTAGCGATGAAGTGCACTTCTTTTTTATCCTTTTTTTTTTTTTAAATGGATGAAATACTCCAAAGTCAGTTTCATCGCATTGCAGCAGTCCATCGTTAGTTAAAAAAAGTAAACCTTAAAAACGACAAAAGGTAAAAATGCTTAGGGTCAAATGTCAGCTGGGTTATTCTTTTAAAGTGACGACAAATCCTTCTTCACACCCCAACACACCTTCAGCCCCCCCAAAGGTTCAGATGAGCGCTCCTTTTCTTTACTTAATGTCTCCTTGATGGGAAACCTCAAACATTTTGAATGCGGTTTCACCTCCTGAAAACTCTTTAAGGGAGTTTGTGTCGGGCAGCTGCGGCCTGATCCTTTGCACACCACACCTCTACTGAGACGTGACCGACGCGTGTCGTCTCCACAGTAGTGGTTTGGGGAGAGAAAATGTTAATACAACTAAAGTTGGATGTATACTTTGGGAATCAAAAATATTCTGTGTGCTTTCCATGTTAGACCAGAAGAGGTCCTCAAACTGCGGCCGGGTCGGAATAAACAGTGGGTCCCTCCATCTGGGAGCCAACTGGAAGGAGACCAACTGGGAGGAGGCCAACTGGGAGGAGGCCAACTGGGAGGAGACCCCCAAACTTTAAAACAAGCTCAAACTGGGGTTAGGGTTGCAGGCCAAAGGGCTAAAGGTCAAGGTGTGGAGGGCTTGTGGAGGATGCCCTGCAGGTCCTCTGGTAGGGCCAGAATAACAGCCTCAATGTGGGCCCTTAGTTTGGACAGCGTCCCCAGACGCACTGGGAGGTGGTCCCTCTCCGCCTGACTCTGCAGCCAAGAGAAAATTAACAAATTGTATTAGCACAAATCCTTGGTTTTTGTTTTTTTAAACTGACATTCATATGAAGGGATTTCAAAATGCTACAACTAGTAGGAGCAGTAGATTTAAAGCATTGGTTCTCAAGCTTTTTGCTCTGAAGTAGTAGAGACAGACAGGAGTAGAAGTAGTAGAGACAGACAGGAGTAGAAGTAGTAGAGACAGACAGGAGTAGAAGTAGTAGAGACAGACAGGAGTAGAAGTAGTAGAGACAGACAGGAGTAGAAGTAGTAGAGACAGACAGGAGTAGAAGTAGTAGAGACAGACAGGAGTAGAAGTAGAAGTAGTAGAGACAGACAGGAGTAGAAGTAGTAGAGACAGACAGGAGTAGAAGTAGTAGAGACAGACAGGAGTAAAGTAGTAGAGACAGACAGGAGTAGAAGTAGTAGAGACAGACAGGAGTAGAAGTAGTAGAGACAGACAGGAGTAGAAGTAGTAGAGACAGACAGGAGTAGAAGTAGTAGAGACAGACAGGAGTAGAAGTAGTAGAGACAGACAGGAGTAGAAGTAGTAGAGACAGACAGGAGTAGAAGTAGTAGAGACAGACAGACAGTATGAACAGTAATATTTGTCGTATGTTTATGAGCTTTGGATGAGATGTACTGACCAGTTTATCTTTCAGCTTCAGGACCAGATCAACTGTCTCTACCTCCGAGTGCATCTGGACTCTCTGCTGCAGATCCTACAGACAGACAGACAGACAGATAGATACAGTCAGTCAGACAGACAGACAGACAGACAGACAGACAGACAGACAGACAGACAGACAGACAGAAACAGACAGATACAGTCAGTCAGTCAGTCAGACAGATAGATAGACAGAGACAGACAGACAGATACAGTCGGTCAGTCAGACAGAAACAGACAGACAGATAGACAGACACAGTCAGTCAGTCAGACAGATAGATAGACAGAGACAGACAGACAGAAACAGACAGATACAGTCAGTCAGACAGATAGACAGAAACAGAGAGACAGACACGGTCAGTCAGTCAGACAGACAGACAGACCGATACAGTCATTCAGACAGACAGTCAGTCAGTAAGACAGAAACTGTCTGTCATGGTGCTGGATGGACTTTTTTCTTTGGTCCACAAAAACTCCAGAAGCTTTGGTACAATTTGGGGCAGAATGTGTCAGGCTGATTTAGTCAAAGTCTAAAATATCAGGTGCCTTTTCTAGTTTACAGAATCAGAATCTTCTCCCTCCCTCTCTCTCTCCCTCCCTCCCTCCCTCTCTCTCTCCCTCCCTCCCTCCCTGCCTCCCTCCCTCCCTACCTCCTCACACAGCGCCTCAAGGTGCAGAGCCTCCAGTTTATGGGTCATCTCTCTCCTCCTGTTGCGGAACCAGCCGTCAAAGTTGGGAGATTTGAGGAAATGCCTTCAGACGCAGAGGAAACCACATATGATGAGTTCACATGACCCTCAGGATTATGTGCATTTCAATAATTAAGTCCAATCATTTTAACTTATCCGTTCTTTCGTTCTGTTACTCTATAATCAGGTGAACTCAACACTTCCTTAATTGTTCAGTAGGATGAGTGGCTTGCTAGCCCTAGAACGCTAGAGAACGGCGTTACACACAGAAAGCGGAAGGTGAGGGGCAAAGCCTGACATCTGTGTGATGTCAGGCTATATCTTGGAAATGTACTTCCGTTGATCCACACTAATATATTGTGTGGAATGTGTGTGTGTACCTGTAGAGTCCTATCCAGTCTCCTTTCAGTCTGGATGTAAGCTGAGGTCCTGCTTTCTCCAGCGTCTTCATGAAGTCCTGCTGGATGAACGGTCGCAGTTGAGGAGGACTCTTCCAAGGACTGATGGACTTCTGGAGAGGCATCAGACTAGCCACGTACCGCTCCTGTAACACACAAGCACTCCCACTGTTAAATCATTTCAGAAACAGGCTTATTGTCAAGTAGATTTCCACATGCAAGGAACTGTGGTGCAGACAATAACCATAGCAAGAGAAAAGAAAAAAAACAAGTGCTGCCAAAGTCAAGAATCATAAATATAAAAAATAGAAAGATGTACATTAAAATATAAGTAAAATGTCTCAGTTTTAGACAAAGACAAAAACCAGACAGCACTATGAGACACAACCATCTTGAGAAATGTAAAGATAAAATAAAATGCATTGGTTGTTACCAGTGGAATGATGAAGCTCTGTGTCAGTTCTAAGAAGTAGCGTCGAAGAATTGCATTTTGGGCCGCTGAGGGTCTCTTCTGTTGAACACCCTGAAAAACAATCAGAAAATCATAATTATTAAACATGTATCTGATGCTTCAGAGGACACGTCTCGTCCTTCTTTTTTCCCCCCTCTCCTTGCATGATTTGCTTGTGTCTCTGCTATGCTTCTGCAGTGGGACAGACTAAGATGCGAGGAAGGGGAAGCAAGTGAAGGAAAAAGAGCTAGAATTTAACAACCTGGGATGTAGCCCTCGTCTCACCTTCTGCAGCTGTTTGATGATTTCTTCATCTTTGTTGAGATACGGCTTATATGCAGTGTACACACCTGCAAAACACAGATGCACACACAATCAACTGGTGCAATAAGCACTTTGCAAAGTTCTGCTACATACCGTGAAAGATACTCAAGGTTTTTTGTGTTTGTTGAAAGAAAATATCAGTAGGAAACTGCCCATTATAATCAATCTATTTTAGAGGTGCCTTTTATATTCAATTCAATCATCAATTTGTTCAATAAAATAATGTTGGAAATTATTTCCTTTCATGTGTTTTTTTAAATTCGACAAGCAATTTGTTGTATTATAGCTGAAAACATGAGAAATGCAGAACTGAGAACACTTATATCACAATATCCGTCTATGTATTGTAATATTCAACAAAGTTATCACAACATGACATTTTACTCATATATATGGTGTATATCTATCTATCTATCTATCTATCTATCTATCTATCTATCTATCTATCTATAAAATAAACACAAAAAATGAAGTGTATGAAGTATTTACCAGGTTTAGAGTCCAGAGTTTTGAGGTTTTTCAGTTTCTTGACTTTCATCTGCTTGGCCATCTCTCCTGAGAGGGGCGAACAGATGGAAAGATCAGATGTGTTACCCAACGGCTGACTTACAGCTGCACAGTAATTCAACACAGAGGTGGGCCGAGATTAAAACTCCTTTACACGCTGTTGGGTAATTTAATCTACAGCAATGCATCATGTTCTATAAGATAATCATACGTTTGTAGTATTGCTATCCTGTGAAAACCAAATATCTCTAAAAAGTCAACTTTTATGGCATCAGAAAAACCAGCTGATCCAAGAGGCTTTTTGAAGATTTTATTTAGCTTAAAAGGTGCACTATGAGTTCCTGCATGGTTTCAGCGCAATTTCATTTTTGTCTCCAATCGTAGGAATCTCTCCTTGATCCGCTAGCTGCCCGCCCCCTGAATACACTGTTGTATAAGCCCGGTCTCGAGAGACAACACAGGGGTCGTAGATGTTAAATAAACACTAGGGGCACAGGCTGTGCACCAATATACAACAAACCACTCCAGCCAATCACAGAGAAGATGGTTGGGGAGGAGGGTGGGGGTCATGACAGTTACGGAAACATTGCTCTGTTTTGTTGAAGAAGGATAATTTGTTCAACCTGTAAACAAACACTTCACCCTTTAAGTTACCAGAACATTTCTAATTCAGAATCACCAAATTTGGTTTTCAATGGAAAGGAAGAGATTGGGAAATTGTAATCTGAAAACTAACTATAGCTGTCAAAAAAGTTCAATATTATACCAAGATTTTGTGAAGTAGAAGTATGAAATAGCATAAAATAAAAATTTGACTGAGACCAAAAGTACACTTCCACATACTTTTGGCCATCCAGAGTGTACATCTCTGAGGTAAGCTGGGAGGCTGAAGTTGCAAAAGGTCAGTGGATTGCATGGCATTTGAGTGACGTATTTGAAAACCTCTCGACTAAGTAGAAGTTTTATCTACCTGCTTGCTTCATGTCTCCAATGCGGATGATGTGCGGCCAGTGCTGCAGGGTTTTAGCAAAGAAGGGATTGGTCACTCCCAGAATGACTGATGGCCTGTAGAAAGAGAGCGAACACAGAGACAGCTCATAGATGACACTACGACTAATTGCTGTGGCGAATACCAACAGCTCTTTATGCACAATAACAGGAACAAGGAGAAAGATTCAAAACAACTAAAAACTGAACTGAAGTTTCAACATGAAGATGCTGATATCCTACCAACTTAAACCTTCCAGGGGTGAAGAGCAATTATGAGTACAGAGAGCAGGACCATCTTTACAGAGTGTTTAACTTTCTGGAAAGTATTATATCATAATTCCTGACTGTTGGAACATTTCAACACTGACAGGGTTTCTGCAGGTTTCAACAAGTCAAATTTAAGACTTTTTAAGACCTTTATGAATGAAATTTAAGACCTATATAACGACATTAAAGTACGAAATGCAACGAAAGGAGCCACAAAACCTGCTAACTTGCAAATGAATTCAATAAAATGTACACGGAGTAATAATAATGATCTGTACATATACAGCAAATTATATTTGGACTATAGAAAGAAAGAACAACATCACGGAATAAAAAACAAAACCATTTCAATGAGCATCAGAGGTAGAGTTACATTACAACCTGTTTAAAACTATTCAAGACCTGGAACACAATACTTCATTGAATTTAAGACTTTTTAAAGCCTAACAATTGTTTTGGTGGGCATTTTAGGCCTTCATCACATAGGACAGCTGACGACATGCAGCTAAGGGCTGCATGTCGGAGTCAAACCTGCGGCCGCTGCGTCGAGGAGTGAACCTCTATATATGGACGTGCGCGCTACCAGGTGAGCTACCCAGGTGAGCTACCCAGGTGCCCAAGGCCTTTTTAAAGGCAACTGGACAATATTATCTGTGTTATCTGTTTTGTGCAATAACACTGGCCTGAAATGTGAGCAATACTCAACTGCTACAATTATTATTATAATTATTATAATTATTATTATTATTATTACTACTTTTCACCATTTCAATTCCCTAATTATGTCAATTATGTAAATACTGTCTAATAACATTCCTTTAACTATGTAAATACCGTTCATATCCAAACTCGTTATATTTCTTTATTTCTATTTTTATTCTATATTTCTAATATTTGTGCAACTGCAACACAGAGTTTCCTTTGGGGGATCAATAAAGTATTTCTGATTCTGAGTCTGATTCTGAAGACCACGTGATGAACAGAAAATTCTCCTGACACGGTTATAATAGTTCAGAATTTTAGTATTTATTTTAGTTTTGACTTTTTAATTTCATTTTAATTAGTTTTCAGAGTGTTTTTGCTATATTAAGTTTTGTTTCAGTTTTTATATAATTAGTTTGACAATCGTTTTAGTTTGTTTTGGTCGGGCCGGGTATAACGTCTCAGACGTTTGTAGCTACTGTTCATAAACATTTATACACTTTAGTGCCCGATGTGAAGCGATTACGGCACAGCGATAACTCACGTCAAGTCTGTTCAATTCCTTTGGTTCAATCTCACGTGAGTTGACAAAAATTCATTCTATTGTTTTTTAGTAGTTATATATCATAGCTACAAAGAAATCCTAAAATTGAAATGGTTCATTTTTATTTTTCATTATTATTTTAAAATGGCAATATAGTTTCAGTTTAGTTTTACTTGAAGATTTCATTTTTTATTTAATTTCAGTTATATTTCACTGCTTATTGTGTGCTGGTTCGTCTTTACTCACGGAGCCTGCGTCCTGGTGGTGTACTCCTTAAACTCGCTGTCGTGGATGGTGAAGTACGGCCGGAAGTCACTGCAGTAACGCAGAGGAGAGATACAGCTGCAGAGAGACAGACAAAGACAGAGAAATCTTAAAGTCTGAAAAGTGAATAACTTCACAATTCATGAGCACAACGTCATGACTAATGTCATCTTTGAAAGAAAAACTAATAATTCATACAGTCTGTATCTAGGTAATTCCCCAACAAACAGTTCACCAAGAAACAAAATTGCTACATTTCACTGTATTTAACATACTCAGCAACTCACACTCTGCTTTTATATTTTAATCAAACTTAAAATATGCAAATATTTGCATGAACATAAGACATAAACTGAACAATTTTCACAGACCCTGAATGTGTCCCTGAACGAGGGGGGGTGGGTCAAAATCAAAAGGTGTGGTCTGGTGTGGCCACCAGCTGCATTAAATACTGCAGTGCATCTCCTCCTCATGTACTGCACCAGACTGGCCGGTTCTTGCGGTAGTTTTTGCCATCATGTACCTGTCCCGCAGGTGTCATGTTCGGATACACCGATCCTATGCAGGTGCTGTTACACGTGGTCTGCCACTGCGAGGACGATCAGCTGTGCTTATCGTCTCGCTGTCTTAGGCGTCTCACAGTAGGGACATTGCAATGTATTGCCCTGGCCACATCTGCTGTCCTCATGCCTTTTTGTGTTCACGCAGACTACCAGAGACCCTGGGCGTCTTTCGTCTCGTGTTTTTCAGAGTCAGCAGAAAGGTCTCTTTACTTTCCTAATTTTCTTTTAACTGTGACCTTAATTGCCTACCGCCCATAAGCTGCTGTCTTTTCGACAATAAAAGGCGCACGTTCATTAATTGTTCATGGTTCATTTAACAAGCACGGAAATCATTCAGTTTAAACCCTTTACAATGAAGATCTCTAAAGTTATTTTGATTTTTACAAAAGTATCTGGATGTTGTGTTTTTTGCTGAGTCAATAACCCAGTAATCACTGTCTCTACAGCACCTGGTTACTGGTTCCACTTATTATTCCACTTATTTAGTATTATTCATCATTCCCATTCTCATATCTCACTTATTATTTATTTTTACTATTTACTCATCATTCCCATTCTCACATTTCTCTTATTTGTTATTTATTCATCTCATTTCCTATTTTTAGAACTGTCCATAATGTTCATACTGTTCATATAATAACATAATACTATTTATTCCAGTATCTTTGCACTATGCTCCATATTTAAATTTTTGTTCTGTTTAGATGATGTATATATTGTGTATATATTAGTGTGTATATTTTTTTTGTTTTTGGTTGTTTTTGTTTTTGTATGTAAGCACAATGTGAGCAAACCATGCTCCAAAAAAAAATCCTCGTATGTGTCCTCATACCTGGCAATAAAGCGGATTCTGATTCTACATGAAAACATATTTCTAGACATTTTCTGTCGTTTCCAGGACTTAAAAGTTAAAAAATTCAGAATACGCATTCAATTAATCAAATTGGACTTCAAATGTGCTTTAAAATGTAGAGCTATTTGGTATAAATGTACCAAATTATTCTGTAGCTGCCCCTAACCCTCTCACCTGACCAATGCCAGCACGGTATCCGACGACTCTGCTGGCGACGGTGCCATGACAACGAGGGCCTCCCCCAGCAACACTAACTCCCACAACATCTGGATGTGGAAGAAGACTGGATAAAAACACCTGTAGAGAGGGAGAGATGTATGGAGTGTGTAGTAAGGGTTTTAGAGTGCACATAGTTTTGTTATCTTGACATTACAATGGTTGTATGTACAGATATAATTCACTGTCTTGAGCACGATATCTTTCCTGTTTGATTTTTGCAAAGTATTAAAATTATGTGAAACAATAACCTGAAAAAGGTAGAAAGACGTATTCAACGGTCCACACAACTATTGTAGGGTTTGGGAAATGTTGTAATTTAAGGAATTGTAGGACAAACTGATTTTATTTTTTTTAAATGAACTTTTTCAAGTGAACTACATTGTTTCTCAGCACAAATGATATGAACAGAACAATTATTTCTTTATAATGCATTTCCTGTGCATTATTGAACCTTTCTTTTTGGACTGGGGAACATCTGTCGACATAACAGACTGATAAGGATATCTCAGTGGACTTTCCCTATTCGTTTTTAGTTGAAGAATTGTTTCTGAATCTACATTTTGAACAGAGCAGGTGGTGTTTTTGTTTGCAAATACTCCTTTTTATGTCTAGGCTTTATTCTTTTCCTGATAGGGTAAAAACACTAATTCACCTAAATGTGAATAGACTGTGGTTATTGTTCTTTTTTTTAAGCTGAATACAAAATGTTCAAATTAACACAACAGGGTGACTGTGCTGCAACAAAAACAGCTAAACTGACCTTTTCATAATTACCATGACTACGGTATTCATGCTAGACACACTGACCCTGTGGGTGAGTTCTGTGAATGAGGGCACTAACTGTACAAGTGAGGAGTCACATTTTACAAAAACAAACTAAATATAGCAATGAAGACATTCTACAGCAGGAACAATGTCTTTATCTTTATTTTGTCCCATAAAAACTATTTCTGAAAGCTAATGTTTGGGGGGGTTGTTCACCAGATGTCAGCAGGTGACAGGACCACCAAACAGCAGCTGGAAACAAAGCTTGACACAAGCGTGTGTATCGTGGACAAATTAAACACGCGACCTGCAGGTCTCACCTGAAGAGGTCGACTTCATGGATGGTTGGGAGCACGATGGACACCTGACTGTCACTCTGAAACACAGACAGACTCTCTTTTAGCTGAAATAATCATGTTTTCAATATATGTTCACACAATTCGTGCAGAAATAATAATACCAAAAGAAACAAAATGTAAAAAGAATAACACTATTTTTGTTTGTGTGTGCGAGAGGGTGTGTGAGACTGTGTGTGTGTGTGTGTGTGTGTGTGTGAGAGAGTGATCACCTGGGCGGACTGGACCAGCTGTGAGGTTCCTGGTTTGTCATAAGAGGTTGGGATGCGAACCTGCAGTGGCACACCGATATAAAAAAAAGTCACAGATTGAACACTTTAATCATCGTCTATGTGTGTGTATGTGCATATGTGTGTGTGTGTGTACCTTGATTACCACGCCCATAATGGGAAGCGTGAGTATTCGTCCTGGATGGGGCGTCGGCCAGCGGTCTATGTCATTACAAGCTGTCAATTAAATACAAACAAAAAGTGATCTGAATGAGATTAAAGCGTTCACCCTGCGGCCACACCAAGGTTTTAATAGTTTAAAATTGTCGTACTATCGTGAAACATTTATCTTTACTTAACAGGGAGATTACAGATACAGTTTTTGTTGAAACCGTGTTAGAGAGGTTTTGAGTGAAAAGTGTATATATCACTTCTCAAATCTGTAGTTACAAAGTAGTTAACAAGTAGAGTTAAGAAGAGATGGACAAAATGGTGTATGAAAACAGACAGACAGGTAATCATACTGACCAGCATCTAGACCAATGTTTCCCAAACTTAGGGTCGGGACCCAAAATGGGTCGCAGACCCGTTTTATTGGGTCGCCAATTGGCAGAGTAAAATGAGAATCTGGCTTTTCGACTCTAGCGTACCTGAAAAACTAATACAGAAACAGACTAAATGCTCTTAATGACCTCAGAATGACCTCAGAATGGCACTTTCAAAAACTGAACCTAGAGTAGATCAGCTGGTTGAGATCTTCAACCAGACACATACATTTCATTAAATTCAAGTCAGCATTATTAAAAACATGTTGGTGTCGGTACTGAGGGACGATGGGAGGGGACGGAGACACAGAAAGGACAATAGAGACCTTTTTTGTTTTTGATTACTTTTATAATGGAATAAATACACTTCATATATATTTAAATTCATGGTTTGTTCCGTCTTTTGTCCACAGTTTAAAAATGTAGATGTTACAATGATTCATGGTGTATTTTTGTAAATTTGGGTCCCGGGGAGACACCAAATTTCTCTTTTGGGTCTTGAGCTGAAAAAGATTGGGAACCACAGCTCTAGACAGACAGACAGGTAATCATACTGACCAGCATCTAGACAGACAGACAGACAGGTAATCATACTGACCAGCCTCTAGACAGGGTTCCTGTTTCTCAAAGTATTCTGGAGCCATGATCTTCAACAGGGAGTGGAAGAACGTCACATAGGGCATCTTACTGATCAGGACCAGAGACTGATGGAGAGACATAGGCACACTTTACAATTGCAGGACTCAATGTAAAAGGTGTTTTTGATAAGATTCTACTTGCAAAAAGTCAAACAAGTCAAATTATAACTGGCCACTACACATTTTTTTAGTGGTTATCAAATAACGACAATGGTTTCTAAATTAGATGAAGAGTCAGACATTCCTTTAAAAAATTATGCACATTTATCTGCCTTTAGAAAAACATTGTAGTTGTTTTGTCAACATCCTCTACTGCCAACCAGGACACTTGAAACACTCTTTCGCTTTATCCTGGACGAAGCCTTCTTTTCCTAACTAGACACACACCAATCACGCGCCACTAGCACCAACTAAATTCATAAGGAGTAACATGACAACCAACTTGTTTTGGTTTTTATTTTTGGGGGCATTTTAGGCCTTTTCCACAGGGCAGATGCAGACATGAAAGAGGGGGAGAGAGGGAGGATGACATGCAGCATAGAGCCGCAGGTCGGATTCAAACCCGGTGTGTGAGCTAGAGGCCGCCCCTTTCTCCTATATTTTACATTGATGGCTCTGTGTATGTTGGCAAGTCTTTGGTTTGTTGAAGGTGAAATGACTTCCGACACTGACCTTCTGGAAGTATCCTCTCTTCAGGGATTTGTCTCGCACCTGACGGAAGTACACGTAACCATAGTAATGGCCTTGTTCCCTCTGCAACACATACAGAGAATCAGAACTAAGTTTTATATCAGTGAAACAGATGGCTCAGATGTATACACTGCTGCGTGTTTGTATATTTGTGGGTGGTGCTGTGAGTGCGTGTGTGTGTGTGTGTGTGTGTGTGTGTGTGTGCGCCTGTACTGCCTAACCTTCAGACAGGGTGGTGCGTCCCGGTCGGTGGTTTCCAGGAAGCAGCCGAGCGACGACTTCCTGTTGGAACCCTGACGAAAGCGAAAGCAGAACTGGGTGTCGCCAAGGCAACCTGGGAACACAGAAGAGTGATGAGGTGTTTTTTGATTAAGCATTTTTTGTGTCTATTTGAGGAGGAAAACATTCAATCACACATCTACAAAAGTTGTTAGAATTGATTTAGATGTATTTTTCTGTGATTTTAATGTGCACCAATCAGCTCTTGTCAGTGATTTCCTGGTTTCCTCCTGAAAAAAGGAAGAGGAAGCAGGAAATGTCCGAGGAGTCACCAACAGGCCTTTGTCCCCCACATGACCTCTGCATATCCTCCATCAGATTAGAGTAACAGACAGACACACAGACACACACACAGACACACACAGACACACACACACACACACACACACACACAGCCAAGGCTTGATGACATCATGCAGTTTGCGTTTGAGACCACCCAGTGTGAAACAAGCCATCAGCAGCCAAACCACAGCTTTAAATCTCAGTCTGAATTGACTTCTCTGGCTCCAAATGCTCTTCATTTTATTCGTGTGTTTCTATTCACTCCGATCACTCGAGTCACTGCATTTGAACCCCTAGAACCCGCCAGCTCTGTCTGTCACGGCATGGAGAACCTCGTTAGCATAATGGACGCAGTAAAGGGAAGAAGAATTTACTTTATTATCACAGTCTAATGTTTGGAAGAACTGTGTCCTTATTTTCATGAATCACAAGATGTCTGATTTGTGGATGAATTGGCTGAGAACTGCTGTAAAATTAATCTCACAATATTCAGAATCACAAATTTTATATTCTTAAATTATTAAAAAAGTCAATCCCAGTTTCACAGAGTCCACGGTGATGTCTTTAAATGACTCGTTTTGGGGGAAAAACAGTGAAGAGCCCAAAGCTATTCCGTGTACCGTCATATGAGACAAAGAATGGCAACAGATATTCACAATTAAATCTTAAAAGTTGGGACATGAGAATTTTTTACATGAATAAAAAAGGTTAAATGGTAACGTGACAACATCAGAATTGATGCCAATTCAATTCTGTTGATCAAGGAACTATTGAAAAATCTGTATTGTTACAGCTCTAGATACAATTATGACTACCAAATACAGGCTTGTTTATTGCTAATATTTTTTGAATATATATTTAATGCCATATAGTCAAATTTTAGTAATATAAAATGTAATAACTTATTTTAACAGTCAATTGCTGTTAAACAACAAGAAGAAACACTAGATGGCAGAAAGGTTCTTTACAACAACAGCTTGATTTTTTCGAGGTGCACCGGAATGCACCATTAGCTTACGAGGTGCAATTAAATGCACCATTAACTCCTGTTGGTGTTGTTTCTTCAACAACTCCGACTCCAGCAGTGGCCATTACCTACTTTTTACTCCCCCTATTTCCGGCACCCCTGCTTGGACCACACCCATTTCCGACCTCTGCCTTTATTTTGATGCACACCTGTACAGTTCTGCGACTGATCTTGTACGGTTTCACCACTATCACGTTGACAAAATGTCAAAGTGTGTTGTACCGAGTTTTGCCCACCTTCCCTCGCATCCACAAGGGAAACAATATCATCTTCTATGTTGGATTCATTAATGATGATTTTGATAAATAATCTAAAGTCTATAATTTTTGATCATGAAGATTAATCAACGTTTTATAAGACTCAGTATTAGACTGTCGTTGATTTGTGGACGGGTCAAATCACTACTGAGAGATATCAGATATCTGAGAGTACAAACAGGGACGCAGGAGAGAAACTAAACTTCCAACAGAACAAGAGCGAGCAAGAACAAGACTTTTAAAAACGTCCATCTCTCCTGCAAAGGTCCTTTAGACCACTGGTAGACATCCTTATTTTTAGGTTCATAAAATGTGCATATTACAAAAACACATTACGCAGCTGGGCAGAAAAAAAGTCACGTCCAGAGAGTGTGTAGGCAGCACTATTTCATTCGTCACTGCATGTTTTTGTAATAATGAATCTAAGTAATGTACCTAAGTAAACAACTGAAATTTATACACACACACACACACACACACACACACACACACACACACACACACACACGATTTTCATTAAAATATGTAGGCTGCCTAATTATACAGTATGTGCAGCAGGAGATGCTGTACTTGTTTATTCGCATATAAACCGGGGAGGTGAGATCCGATCACATGTGGGCATTCAAAACGTATGTGGAGACACATTCAATTGCCAGGTGTGAACTGACATACTTGTGATGTCCTGACATGCTCATCAGATCACTCAGGACGGATATTATAACAGGTCAAAACAGGGCCTTGGATGGCTGGTTTTTCACTCTACTTTCCAAGTGTGGCTGTTCTCAACAGCTGTCACAGGAACGTACTGTTCTTTTCTAGCAAAACCCAGCCCTTAATCTGACACATCACCATAAAGTTAGGCCAAAGTCTCCACAGTGGTCTGCTGTTTCTGCTGCATTCAGAGACAAAAGCAAAAAAAGGCTGCAACAGGAACTCACCTGAGTTGGAGTCAGGAAAGGAAAGGTAGCAGATGCTTGTTTTCTGAAAGAGAAAAGACATGGTTTGTTTTAGTCCTCTTTAGCATGTCATCTCAGGTTGATTCAGTGGCACACAATCGACACACAACAGATAGGAAGCAGTCGGAGACCAACGATCATCATCATTAAGATGAACACAAAAAATATTAAAAAATAATCTAGCAAACTTTGAAGATCTTCTAGAGACGCCTCGCCCTCTGCGTGAAAGTTACAAAGACGGAATGAGGGGACAGAGTTGTTGTTGCACCTTCAAGCCAGCAGCAGAAGTTGTCAAAGAGCCGAACCAACGTCTATGAGAAAGGGACAGCGGCAGGGCGGGACTACATGCAGTACGATGCCCAAATAGAGACAAAGCAGCGTTCCAAGTAGCCAAAATTATTAATAACTTACAAAAACATTGTGTGCAAAAGTCAACCTACTCTTCCACGCACACGCACGCACACACACACACACGACAGTGTGTGGGTCGGGTTCAGTGGTTGATTAACACTAGACGCCGACGCTGTTGGGCTAAAGCCTGAAATGCCGACATGCTATGTGAAATCATACACTGTGGCAGCGTTATGTGTGAATTTGCTTGGTTCTGTGTGAATAGTCATAGCCGGCATAGGGCAGACCTTCATTACGGCGCTATTGAAGAATCTCTGTGTGAAAGCGGGCTTAGGATTTTGTGTTGTTTATCAGCATGTGATGACTTAATTTACAAGAAGAATGTTATATATCTACAATTATTCAAAAAATCACACCTGGTCAGTCTGACTCACCTCTTTCTCTGACAGTTTGGAATGGTGAGGATAAATAACCTGGAAAAGACATGAACACAGTTACTACACAGCAGGAGCTCATCAACACACACGGAAAAAACCTGTTCAGCCTCTGTTAAAACATCAGCACATTTTCATTACAGGTTTTTAAAACGTGGACATCTTTACCAACATGTATTTGTCTTTCTCTAATGTCACTGGGTAAATTACCTACTGTAACTGCTATCTGCCATATTGCTGTACTTGATTTTGTTAGAGTTAGCTGTCATTACATTACATTATACACCTTTATTGTGTGATTACTGCACTGTATATTTTAACATTAAATAATATTTGTGGTGGCAGTAGCTCAGTCTGTAGGGAGTTGGGTTGCTGGCTCAAGTCCCAGAACGTACCAAAGTACAAAGTGTGGATTGGTAGTTTGAAAGATGCCAGTTTACCTCCTGGGTGCTGCCAAGGTGCTCTTGAGCAAGTGCTCAGGGCGCTGATCCAGCACTGGCAGCCCACTCACTCTGACATCTCTCCATTTATACATGAATAGGTCCTGAGCATTATTTCAGGCCTGTATGTAGTGATTTGTAACAAACAGAGCGTAAATTGTGATTTTCCCACTGGGGATCAATAAAAAATATAAAATTATTATATAATGTAATATCTATAACAAGATATTGACTCCCTGAAATGTGTCCAAAGCACAGAGTATCAAAAACTGTGAAGTACTAAAAGGTAGATTAGAAAAGATTAGATTATACTTTATTTATCCCACAACGGGGAAATTTCCTTATTACAGCAGCAGCATTTTCTTCTATACAGCAAAAAACACACAAACAAGTAAACACACAAGAAATACAGGCAAAACAATAAACAATAAACAATAATGTCTGTACAAATGTCTGGTCAGATTTGTAGTATTAACTTTCTCTTTTATTAGATTTTGGTTCATGCTAAAGATTGACAAAACATAATAATATAATTAATATTGTAATCAATAACAATTTTGATATCTGTACCCAGATTTCCAGAGGCTACCCTGTAAACTTTCAATTTTTCACATTGACATTTTATAGAATAAAGACACAAGCCTGCCCTGTTCATTCTTTACACATTCTTTGACTGATGCATGTATAAAATTACTTTATCCAATCAGTAAATCAAAATGACAAACTGTTCTAATACATAATAAAAGATAGTTGTGCACTCTGTGTTGTTTCTTTTCATTAGTGTAAGTGAAACAGAACTACTTGAAGGAGCCTGAACACAAATCACATGTATAACCTTATGAAGCAGTGAATTGGATGTAGCATATTGCACTGCATCCCAAACACCTGTGAGAAGAACAGGTATTTGTTGTGTTGGATTCAAACCCTCCATGCCAGAGATGCCTTGCTCAAGTCCCCAAGCTTAAGGCTTGGAAAAGTTCAATGTGCGTTTCTGTTGGAGAAAGAGTTTAAACGAAATACCTCCATGTGAGATAGTAGCTGAGCAAAGCTGTGGCTGTTGGAACAGACTAAGTAAATGAAAGGGAAAACACACACACACACACACACACACACACACACACACACACACACACACACACACACACTCTCTCTCTCTCTCTCTCTCTCTCTCTCTCTCTCTGATAAGATAAACTATATCGGATAACGTTACTCAACTCGTTATCCTACAATAATAATATTCTTCTAGTATTTTATTATTTTTATTTGCATAGCTATATGTGAGCACTGTTAGACCTAAGAATAACTAAATAGAGAACCAAACAAACAGCTTCAAAAATGGTTTGTGTGCTCCAGTCCAGGAAATAGTCTGAGCCTTTAATAACTGCTTTTTTTTAAGCTACAATTTAGTTTTACTTGACCCGGCTGTTCCCGGCGGATCATTTTGCCTCACCTCCACCGCCTGTCCCAGCTCCAGGTCAAAGCCGACCACACAGATGCAGTGCAGCCAGGTGGAGAAGCGGTCCCAGGGCAGCAGGAGAGCCTCCTCCGGGTCCTCATCGCCTCCAGGCCCGGGAGGCAGAGTTATCTCCTCGGCCGGGGAGATGCTACTAGCGTCCTGGTCGTCCAGATCCTCCGACTCTTCGACCTGCTCCCCCAGCTCCTCCGGGCCTTGCAGAGCCATGGCGACGGCCCGACACGGACACTCAGATGCTCCGCGAAATGTTAACGGTTTTCTAAATAAGTTTGTACGGTTTATGTAGTTAGTGTACCCTCAGGTGACAACAACTGTAGGCAAGCAGAGCTTCAGAAAGTAGCTACTTAGCTAGCACTTAGCATAGAAGCAGGAGCGTACGTACGACGTGGTGATAAAAGGTGCAACGTCATCACGTAAGGTCGTCCCTGGCACTGAGTTGCATTCAAGTCAACCACAACCTGTGAAGGACTGCTATTCCAACAGCTAGCCTGTTAACACTCATCAGGAAATAGAAAATAGAAAAGTTAATTAATTATTAAAGTTAATAACGATAAAACTAAAACTGCTCATAGTTCATGTAAGTTATGTTGTTTTAAACCAAATGTTTTACTTTTACAGTCAAAATTGCGAGATAATAAGTCAAACTTAACTTTCTAAATCATAATAAGATAACTTTTATTGACCCTCAGAGGATAGGATAGAATAGAGTATCATATGTGTAAAATGTAGTATAGCATAATATAAATATAGTATGATATAGGCTAACAGAATATATCAACATATACTGTAAGTCAAGACAATAAGTCAGATTTTTAATTTTTTCATGTCAACATGAAATAAGTCAAACTTATGAGATGTGTATTAATTATTAAAAATGTGGTCTTATTAAGTCCAACGTTGAGCTAGTAAATCAAATTGTTATTCATAAATAATGAAATTCTAGTCCAAACATTATCGACGCAAGTAGCATTGAAATTACCAAAACTTTTACTTGCTTATCAACCTGAAAATGTTACCGAACAATCACATACTGATGGATTTAAAGATGCATTAGGTAAGCCTTATAAAACTAACTTTCTGTCATATTTGCTGAAACTAACCCTATGTTCGAGTAGTACTACATATAGGTGGGAGGAAAAATCAATACAGCATAGCATCGCGATATTTTCTGTAGCAATACTGCATCGATACACAATTGCCAAATATCAATCTTTTATTACTATGTGTTGGTCAGTTGGTCTGCTTGACAATCCCATTTTGCAGCAATAAAATTAAAGTGAGATGAACAAACGGATAAATGTTTCTTTTTAGATGAATCAGATGTTGACAAAGTTTCCTTTTCATGACATCATTTGAAACTGGGAAAAAAATAGATGGAAAAATAGTAATAAATTACAATATATCGCAGAATATTGCAATGATATTGTATCATGACATAAGTATCGTGATGATATCGTATCGGGAGGCTTCATGTAGTACTAACCCTAACCCTAAAAAAACAAGTCGGGCTCCTCTGGCACCACCTACAGCCTGTAGTGCGATTTGCCAGAACCCACTGCTCCTTGTTCAGATCCTCCAATCAGGGCCGGGGGGTGTGTCTTTGGCTAAATCCTGGATCTTCTCAATCCTACAGCACCTTTAAATGCCATCCACTGAGGACAGGCTTAATATTAAATTCAAAGCACTGGAAAAAAAAAAAAAACTAATATTGTGATTTGACTTTTTGTCCAACTACATTAGATGAAAAACTAAGAAGTAGAATTCATAAGAAATAGTTTTTTTCTTTTCTGTGTGTGTTGTTCTTGAAATTTCAATCTCAAACGAGCTTACGGAGTTACAGTTACAACAGAACAGGAATTTATGACCATTTCTCATGTTTATTTATCTTTTTTTATGAGAATACGCTGCACTTTTTAGGTGATGTAACTTTGAAATCTAAAGTCCCTTTGTGTTTCCTCACTGACCTTTTGGTCAGATTTAAATATATTATTACTATTATTATTATTACTATTATTATTATCATTATTATTAATAATTATATTATTATTAGTATTGCCACCCAGTCTTCTGGATCTGCATTGTTCACTTCCTCAACACTGAGTGTAACTCACATCATCAAATTAATTACTTCTTTAATTACAGCCCTCAGTCTGAGTCAGGAACAAGGCAGTAAATCAGCTTTATCTAAATCCTTTAATAGCTCAATTATGGAGCAAACAGATGGATGAAACAGAGTGGGGGTGCTCACAGAAGGAAGGGGTGCTCACAGAAGGAAGGGGTGCTCACAGAAGGAAGGGGTGCTCACAGAAGGAAGGGGTGCTCACAGAAGGAAGGGGTGCTCACAGAAGGAAGGGGTGCTCACAGAAGGAAGGGGTGCTCACAGAAGGAAGGGGTGCTCACAGAAGGAAGGGGTGCACACAGAAGGAAGGGGTGCTCACAGAAGGAAGGGGTGCACACAGAAGGAAGGGGTGCACACCCTGTTGACCCAAGTTGTGACACAAATCTACTTGTAAACAGATTATCTGAGTATGCAAATCAATAAGATTAATTTACGTAAATGTAACTGATATTTGCTGAATGACTAATAGGCTACTGTATAACTAATAGTAAATAAAATAATTAATACCAAACTAATTGGTATTTCTGATTTTTGATGTTTTGTTGGTTTTTTATACCGTGTTTCAAAGAAAAACAATATTTAATTTTTTGGGTTGAAATGATAAAATAAACTTAAACATACAGTACACATGTCAAGTATATATGCAATTATGTAAAATTAAAAAAATATATAGCCTAAATAGATAAAAAATTAATCGATTAATACAAAATTCAACAATAAATATATATGAGAAAACAATACCACATCAAGGTCCATATAAGGCATATTGATCCTGCAATGGGGAAATTACTTCTTTTTTTTTTACTCTGTTGTTTGTTATTACACACACTATACACAGGCCTGAAATACACACACATGCCCAGGATCTACATGTACTAATGGAGAGATGATGCAATGGTATATTTAATATAACATCATAACTTTAAAATGCAAAATATACTTACTGCTGAACTAATAATAGTTATAATCAATTTTATTTATATGAATAATACACTCAAAAGCAATGTAAAGTGCTTCACATGTAACTGAATGAGACAATTAAATAACAAAAGTGAGATGAGCAAACATAACAACATAAACAAACCACATCATTTATTAAAAAAAAAGTGTTTTAATAACATTTTGATGGAGTATATCTTTTAGAAATGTGCTTTTTACCAACACATAGGCTCTGCCCAACTGGTGCAGCGATGTCAAACAGGGCTAAGAAGCTAAACACAGTAAGATGCTGTTGAATCTTAAATAATAATCAGACTGTTAACACATCAGTGACAGCTGCTTGCTCCGCAGGAGGGCTAGGCATGACTGCAGGGATGAGGACCAGGATCTATACCATAACCCTGACATGATCAAGACCAGAAGCAGGTTGAGTATAAGATTAGATTAGATTAGATTATACTTTATTTATCCCACAACGGGGAAATTTCCTCATTACAGCAGCAGCATTTTCTTCTATATATATATATCTATCTTCTATATATATATCTAACAAAACCAAAACACTTGGGATCGTGACACAAAGAGAACCAACCAACACTCTGAGGCTATTATGAATAGGTTGCAGTTTTCTGACCCAGAACACAGAGACTGGGGCGCCTGGTAGAGCCTGCGCCCCATGTACCAAGGCTCAGTCCTTTATACCACAGCTGCCCAAATTCGATTCCAACCTGGGGCCCTTTGTTGTCTTTCTGCCCTCTCTCCCTATTGTCCTGCCTATAACTGTCCTATCAAGTAAAGGCCAAATATGGCCAAAAAATAATCTTAAAAACAACAACAACAAAAACAAAGAAGAAACACAAGACTCATAGAGGCAGGATTAAAGGTCTTTAATGCAAGGATGTAACTCTGGGTTCTACACTGGGGGGGTTGAGATCTCCACTTTTGACCAAAATTGAAATTTTGTACGTCAAACACTTTATTTTCTATGTTTTGGTGAATTCTTCTGCAACAATTTGTGCCTTTTCTGCATCAATTTATGGTGCAAATGTTTTTATTTATTTAAAGGAAATTATAATAGGTTTTTGGGCTGGGTTGCACTGGCCAGTTTTGATTATACCCCCTATAATGCTTTCATTTAAAAGTCAATACTCAAGGACAAGGTTGAATGTGCAGTGGAGTACTGAGCTGAAGCTGGATGATTCAAGGCTGATACTGAGATACCAGAGAGCGGGCAGGCAGTGATGAGTCCAAAAACAAGCCCAGAGCGGAGGGGAATAGGCAGCAGATCAAACCAGTGGTGCAGGCCACGTGTTTATAGTTGGATAGTGCAGAAGGTCTAAGGCAGCGTGGAGCAGGGTCCTAGCAGACGTGTGTCGATCAGTCCTTGCTACGTCCTTCACTTTGGTATATTTGGAACAGCTGAAGTGAAGCCTGCATCGACCCTCAGGCCTCTCAGATCTGCCAAGTCCTCCTGCAGGAGTAGCCTACGTGCTTGTATGTACAACCGTAGATGTTAAAGGGACTTGTTGGCACATAAATTGTTATTAATTTACACTGTCCCCTTCTTAAATAACCTGAATCAAATCAAATTGAAACTGCCTACCAGCACATCTAAAGCAGTAACCTCTTATAGTCTTGTCTTAGGCCTATAAGGTTGCAAGAAAACCGGCGGAGACTCCAAGGTACTATTGTAGGCTACTTTCCTTTTTGTATAAATTCAACAAACAAGATAAAACATCTTAATTAGTGAGGTTTTGAGGTACTGGTAGTTATGTTTTCTTACCGTTGAACAGAGCCAGGTAAGCTGTTTCCCCCTGTTTCCAGTCTTCATGCTAAGCTAAGCTAACTGGCTGTAGCTGCATATTTACTATATCAGGTATGAATGTTGCATTGATTTCCTTATCTAATGTTACCAAGACGTCTAATAAGCATATTCCCCAAAATGTCAAACTAAGATAAGATAATATAAGATAAGATAAGATAAGCCTTTATTGTCTCCTATAGGAGAAATTCGTCTTTTGAGAGAAACAAATGGCGACACATCGCGCATACACACACACACACACACACACACAATAACCATACAGTTAACCTACACAGAACATAATCCTACATTATCTCATCCAATGCTTCAATGAACATCTAATAACCATAAATACCCACACACAATACCCCCCCACCACCTTTCCTCACATCCACAGATCCCACATCCCACAACACATCCTCCCCTCGTCTTACACTTAATGTTGATAACGAATAGTCCTTTAAATGTGCAATTCTTAAGAAATGTACAGATATAAATACTACTGTAAACAATTTAATTTATTTTTAAGGCAATATTTACAACTGTGCCTTAACATGAATAGGAAAAACACTAAACATTGATTGATTGTGTCTCTGAATGTTCCTAATGGTGGTGCTATAGCCACCATTTGACTCTTAAAACTCCATTTTGTGAAAAATGTTTAATATGAGGGTGAATTATTTCAAATGTATTGGTGAGAATATGTTAATCCCTTTTTAACCTATTTAATGGAATGGACCCTCAGTTCAGCTGCTTCAGCTATAATGATTATCTTTTGCACCCTAAAAATCTTAATAGTTGATTTATATCTCATTTGACCACATAATTGTGCCAAAATAGGTTGAGAACAGTTTGTTTCAGAAGCACAAAACTGAAAACATTAACAATTTATAAATGAATGAAACCAAAATGAGCAGCAAAGTGACTTGTGATGTTTTGTCCTGTTACTGCCTTACTGTCTTATCCAGCATCGATTTGGTCTCAGCTGTCGGTTCACCATAACACAGCAGGGACATTTCTGGAGCCATAAGTAGAATTTGATCTCCTCACACATCTCCCCACCCCACCCTGCTTTCCCAGGTCGTAAATCAAGTCATCTGGATAAAACCCCTTGATGAAACTGTAAAATATTATCATTAGTTGTTTTTATTAATATACTTTAATATACTGTATGTGATGCTGGAAAGCTTCAGTAGAGATACGAATAGTGTACTTAGAAGTATACTGTAAGACAACAACAGATACTAGATATTAAGATTAAAAACTGCTTAAAGGAACATTTTCTGAGATTCGGGAAGCACCTAGTGGAGCCCCAACTCCCCAAATGCCCTTTCCTTTGAAATCCAACTATATCTGAGTCACAGACTTGTCGCAAAACCTTTAGAAATCCTTTTTCTTTTTTATCCCTTTTTTTCAGTATCTCCGTATCAATGCTGTTAAAGTAAAGATATAAGATAAAGATAAAAAGTACCAAAAGTTACAAATAGATAAATATAGCTATATTCTACAAATAGGTAAAAATAGCAATAAAGTGACAGTAATAGTTATCGGCAGGTCGGTGGCTCGGTGTCGGCCGGCCCAGAACAACGCCACCTTTGATTGCAAGGTGCTGTCCAGGAATCATGCCCTGGTTTGGTTCGACCACAACACCGGCAAGGTAAGAGAAAATGACAATGACTAAACTGACTTTATGATGATGCAGTTTGTACCTTATCTTCTCAAATGGCCACCTCAAAATGATTCCCAGTCATATTTAAATTGTTAGAAATCCTTTTTCTTTTTTATCCCTTTTTGTCTTTCTGTAAATGTGTTTGGAATTGTTCAATTATATCATATCAGATCAAAAACAGGACAAATGCCCTTTTTATTACCATCTAGTAGTGAAATCTTCACTCTATGAACCTAGCTGAGTCAGGTTTAGGCTGGTAGAAAATAAACTAATATATTTTTTCTGACTGTGTAATTAGCTTTTGTTTATTTTTAAAAATCACAATAATATTCCCGTAATATTAGAGCATTGCTTTGACTTTTGTAAAACAAATAGTTTAGATATGTTAATACAAAATGTACATTTGTGTACAGTAGCTCTAAGAATAGTCAAATTCAAGTCACATATGTGTTTTCTATCTTCTGTTGCTTGTGAAACTTTTGACATCTTGCAATATGGACCAAGATCGGCTGCATGACTTCCAAATCAGTTAAATTTTTACCTTTATAATCCAATAATACCATATTTTATCAAAAATACTGCCTGTTAAGACTACATTTACGCCAGCCGGAAGAAAGAGCACTAAAGAAAATTATAAACGAATAGTCAAAGTCAGCTACAAACTGTAGAAAATAAATAAAAAATATATTTTTTGGCATCGTACAAGTAAAACGAGATCAAGATTGCAACCTCCATATCAGTATCTCCTTATCAATGCTGTTAAAGTAAAGATATAAGATAAAGATAAAAAGTACCAAAAGTTACAAATAGATAAATATAGCTATATTCTACAAATAGGTAAAAATAGCAATAAAGTGACAGTAATAGTTATAACATAAACAGTAAACAGTATCTAGCAATGTAACAGTACCCGGTTGAATTCTTTTACTGTAAAATAGTGCAAATAGTAATAGTCAGTAGGCTAAATGCCAATAAAGTGGTACAGTACAAACAGATCACATAATATGAAAACACAGGTAGGGGGTGCATGTATTTGTCCATGCAACCTACACAAAGTTGCTGGTATGTTATAATATAAATTTTATTACTCAGATTTATTTTAATATATGTCTCGAAATCTTGACTTCGAGACATATATTCAATTATATACAGTATATACTCAATTATGACTTGAGTAAGTCATAATTATGTGACTCACAACGTATTTTTCTTTGTTAATAATTTCCAACTTATCATTTGTTCCTGGCAGAAATGGATTTTCATAGAATCCCTTTAACCCCCCCAAAATTAACTGCGTATTTTTAATGTAAAATTAATACTAGGTTATTATCAGAATCAACTGATTTAATGAGCCCAGCGGTGAGTGGAGATGATGTGACTCGGGCCGTGAACGCACCCCGCCTGTTTGCTCTCTAGTTACAGTAACGTTATGGCGGCTGGGACTTGCGGAGGAGGACAACTTCTTCTAGATTGCTTCCAGAAAACTGTAGGAAGGCGACGGCTTTAAATTAGACCTGTCTCGGCAAACACGGTCTGGACTGAGACAGGCGACGGCAGCGCAACTTGTGGCTTTTACGGAGTTTTTCCTGGAAGATAATCGGGCTGGTGTGATGCGTGAGGACCCGCAGTCCAGAAACTCCCCTGATTTTTCCGCGTCTGTTTCTGCCCTGACTGTCAGTTAGCCGGCTAGCTAGCTGCTCGGTAGCTCACCACCTTCATGCTAACGTTTGTTTGCAGGGCTTCGTAGTAGCCAAAAGGCGGGCTAGCTTGCTGCTTTTATTTGCTCCAGGAGACAGGGATGGCATTTCGCCTCCACCCGGTAAGCGAAGTGGTTGAGAGGGGTGGGGAGAAAACATTTAAGACCCGGTTGATAAGTTTGTCAGCACTCATTAGCCTAGCCTAGCCTAGCCTAGCTTGCTGGTACAACGCCAGAAAACGTTGGCCGAGAGTTTAGCGCTTTGCCTGTTCACTAGCGAGCTAGCCAATTAGCATTTCAGTTGCACAAGAAGACCTGCTAATCCCCCGTTTATCCCGTCTGAGTGATTTGAAGCCTCTGCACCATCTAATTCAGACGAAGAGAGGAGACGGAACTGCTTAGTTTGCCTATTTTACCGTTAATGTATAATAACTCAGGGGTGCTTAGTCTTGCTAGGTGTCATTAGCGACCTTATAGGTGTTCTGCGGAGAGAGTGGTAGCGTAAGGTAGCTAGCTAAGGTGCCCTGTATCAGGGAAACAATGTCACACAGATTATGGCTGTAAATGACGAATAGATTACAGATGACACATTACTAAACGCCAAATGTGTGTAAACCGACTGACGTGTTGCACATTGGGTTGTATGCCCGTTGTTATTTTTGTGCAAGACAAGACTTAACGCAGCTAAAAAACGCGCACTAATATTATTAACTGTTTCCGAATTACATTAGATTGTTTACTGGATTGATAACTCATTCAATTAGTAGTCACAATTACTGGTGTGAGCTGTTGCTATTTTTGGGGGACTAAACATCACGTCTGTGGTGGCTGACTGGCTGCCCTCGTCTGCTTCAGTGCTGGAATAGTTTGATGGACGTGGGAGGCTGTTTTCCAAGCTGTCAGTGCTATACTCAGTCATGTATGTCTTGACACATAGCACCCTGGTCTGTACATAGTGCCTGCTGTCAGATATAAGTACCGTTATGTAGCTTTTGGTGGACAGTCAGTAAGGGGAATGTCTTGTCTTTTTTATACCTGTTGGTTTGTTTTTTTATTTTCATTTGTTTCAAACACAGGAGAGTCTTGTTGAATCGAAGTGGGAGAGCGGTGCAGCCTGGGCTGTGCACAGTGGACAATGTTTATTAGTTAGTGCCTAGGAACTTAAGAGTACTACCATTTCTGCCTACATATAGGCCTCAGATATTGTAGATTATTCATTGGGTATTGCAACAGAAGACTGCCACTCTGGATCAAGAAAACCTTTCCCTCGTGTCTGGTTGGAGTAATACTCTTAAGCCCAAATCAATGCCTTCAGCGCTGGCTGTGTTCGCCTGCCGACCCAACTCGCACCCTTTCCAGGAGCGGCATGTGTACCTGGATGAGCCAGTCAAGATCGGCAGGTCGGTGGCTCGGTGTCGGCCGGCCCAGAACAACGCCACCTTTGATTGCAAGGTGCTGTCCAGGAATCATGCCCTGGTTTGGTTCGACCACAACACCGGCAAGGTAAGAGAAAATGACAATGACTAAACTGACTTTTTGATGATGCAGTTTGTACCTTATCTTCTCAAATGGCCACCTCAAAATGATTCCCAGTCATATTTAAATTGTTAGCAGTGCTGTCACAAACACACATGTACTCTTTTTACATGACAACAACCTGCCGCAAGACCTACTGCAGAGTATGACTCTGCTCAGTCCTGAACAGATTCAATTTGTGAAGGGTACATTTACATAAAGCATGTTCGGAGGGGAACCTTAAGCTCTGGAGTGTTTACTTCTGTAGATGTATCCAACACTGTACTTGGAGGCTAATTCATTATTCCAATGAAGTACTGGAAATGATCCCAGAACTCAAGGGATTGTGGGTAGAAAGACACTGCTATGTTCCTCGTGCTAGCAAAACTGAAAAAAAAAAATCCTGAATAAAATAAAATCTGGATTTATGTCCCACCTGCTTCAAAAATAGCTATGCTAAAAGAAGATAGTCTAGCTGTCCAATTAACAAACTACCTGTGAGACTTGTAATTTCTTTAAAATCAACAGGTCTAAGATCTGAATCAGACGGATTAGATCTGTGTGTTGTAGCATCTGCCATTGTGTGTAGTTTCTCTGTAGAACAGGTTGAACAGGTTGAGACAGCCACTGGATTAACCAACTATGTGGCATGCAGAGACTTTGAAATACGCTGTTTGGTGTGTGCCCAGCATAAGCTATTTATAATGACATCAGTTGTGTCATCCTTTCCTCTCAAGGGATATATGTATACACACATGGATTGACCAACATACACTGATTTATTGGCACTTGGATTCAAAAAGCACCAATTACTTTTGTTATTGTCATCAGAGGTTTGCTTAGGCATTTGTATAATGAATTAATTTGGTTTACAAAGAAAGTCCCTGGTACCTGCCAACAGGTACTTTCTTTAGTACTACCTCCGTCGAGGTTCCAAGCAAGCTAAGGTGACGTGAAAACCTGCAGAATACTGATTGGTCGGAGAGAATTGTCAATAATCACTGCGTCATCATTGTTAGCGTCCCAATGGGGTAAGCTTCTCCTCTCTAAGCGTAGCTCTTATGGCGCCATTTTAATGCTAGAAAGCACTTACCAGCCGTTAGCGTTCCATTGATCGCCATTCATTTTGAATAACTTTTACATCTGAAGCGTTTAAAGACTATTTGTCCATTGTTTGTTTCATCCATCCATCCACCTTTGTCAGCTTATCTGGTATCGGGTCGTGGGGGGCAGCTTCAGCAGGGGACCCCAAACTTCCCTTTCCCGAGCCACATTAACCAGCTCCAACTGGGGGATCCCGAGGCCTTCCCAGGGCAGGTTGGAGATATAATCCCTCCACCTAGTCCTGGGACTTCCCCTCTCAGCTGTTATTTCTAAAGAAACATAACAATGTATAAAAGGCTCCATTACCTTATACCTCACGTTATGGCTCTGTAGCAGGTGTTTCTGTAAAAATGACAATGTTGTCATAACCAAGCGACTTACTGTCACATAGTTGACAAATCACCGTATCGTCAGGAGAAGAACGCAGACAGTTTTGACTTACATTACCTGTTTAGGTTTAATTACTAATGTTAACTAGCATGTTAGCAATAATTAGCCTGTGTCTATGTTATATCCTAACATATACCTACGCTCTCCGTCTCTGCTGATTGGGAATAATTGAGATTTCTCTTGCACAGCTACCAGAAGACTTACAACTTTCAGACAGGTTGCTCACACCACATCTACGTTGTTAAGCTCAGTTGGAGGCTGCGCAGTAACGCTCAGCCATCACCGGAAAAGTGCTTCTAATTAGGACTGCATGATTCGGAGAAAAATATGAATGATGATTTTTTTGGCTTAGACTTGATATCACTATTTTTTTGACCATGACAAAACAAATTGGCAGTACCAAACAGATTTTTTTGCACCTACAGCACATCGCACATCCCCACAAGCCTGTAAACACAGAGGCTTCAATGAAGAGAAGGGAGAGCATTGCAGCTCTTTAAAACCTATTTTATACAGTCTGTTTAAAACTCACAGCAGATAGTAGTAGCGTAAAATTAAATGAGTCAATTATACAAAAAGATTATTTTTTTTGTAAATTAAAGTTATTTTGCAATTAAATCATGAACAGGGTGAATAGAGATTGCGATTTTTATAACGATTAATCGTGCAGGCCTACTTTTTAATATCCTTTACTGGTCTCCATTCAGAGCAACAGGATCTGTTGGTCCGTTTCTTTAACTTTTTTTGTTGTTGTTGTTGATGACTCCATCTTATTTTGAAACTAAATTTGTCTTCTGGCAAACCGTCACATGCCGAGAATAAAAAAACAAACACCTTCGACGTTCTGTGTGTGTTGCGTAAGGTCACGGCAGTTTCTTGCTATGACAACCAGCCACGCTTGCCTCATGCATGATGCGGTACTAATCTGCAATGGAAAAGGGGGGACGGGGCACTGCGGTCGATCCGAGTAGCAGGTACCATGTAATGGAAAAACGGCAAAAGGGCCGTAGCCGTCCGGTGACACAGTGAAAAAGGTTAGTGTTTTTGCTGCACAGGAGAAATAAAGCACCTGTTTAATGCCCCGTTATCACAACATCTCCCGACCATCCTTCGCTGTAGAGTTGCCTTGTTTATTGAGTTAGCATTAAGAAACTAAAGGTCTCCCAACTACGGTTTTGGAGCTGCAAGGCTGGAAAGTTCACACTAATCTACAAGAGTTTGTCTGATATAACATAATTTACTCTGATTAAATGGTTCTTGGATACACTGTTTGTTGCTAGTGAGTGAGATGCAGGTAGGGCTGGGACGTTATGGATTTTATTCTGCTGGTTGCTGATTCACAAAGTCATGCAGCTTAGGAAACATGTTTCTGTGATGTGCTGTCGGCTGGGAATCTCATACTTCGGCCCCATTACGCTGAGAAGACATTGAAACCAAGTATTGACTAGTGGTGTAATGGACCATAGTTGATCCGTCGTCAATACGGATCAACGCTCACAGTTCAAATGCACGTGAACTGCGGATCAGTTGCAAAGTTTATCCATAATAATACTGTGGAATACATTTTTACTGTTGCTGTTACATAAAGTAGGCTGATACATTTCTATTGAGGGTTGCCGTGAAAAGATACAGGCCACGCAATTTTCTGGTGTTAATATGGCACCGGTGCCTCAAAGACGAGTATCTACTGGACAGTGTGTGGTAGTATCAGATTCATTTTATGAATACAGTGAACCCTCGCTATATCACGGTTCACCTTTCACGGTTTCGCGACTTCACGGATTTGCATCGTGCATTGTGTTCTGCATTCTGCAAACACAATCAATGGTGGCATGTCTGTTTATAAGAATCTTTTTGCCCAGAAGAAAAAAGAGCGACAACCACTACCGATAACTATGTTCTTCTCTCGAAAAAACACACCTGCACCGCGGGCTTTAGAAGAAAAAACGCTACAGAGCGGAGTCGGGATGCAGCGGCTCAGTCAGGAGAGCAGGGAAATACACCTGAGTCACGGTTTTTCCTACTGTACTTTACTTTGTATTTGTTTTCATAATAATTTTTCATTTTCTCCCGTTCCAATGACTCTGGTCGCGGTGGGGCAGGGGGGGGCGGTGCTGATCTCCGCAATTTGAAGCCTTCAGTTCGTATTGATGATTAAAATTATTATTTTACAGTACAGTAGTTATTTGTAAAAAAACGTTTATACAGTACTTTTATTTGTTAAACAAATGCTTGGGCCTGTAAAAAGGTTTTGTTCTTTGGTTTCGGTGTATAATGGAGTATTTCATCGTATAATAATGGTAAAAAAAAAAGGTTACTACTTCACGGATTTCACTTATCACGGTTCTTCTTGGAACGTAATCCCGTGATAAACGAGGGTTCACTGTACTAGTACGAGTACATGGGCACGGCATTGGTCTGTTAACCGATACTGGCATTGGTGCATCCATACACATTTGCTTGTATAGATACAGAAAGACTGTTGAAGTGCAATGGTACACACACATACACCATTTAAGCACATCTACTTGGCTTGCCTCAACAATACCTCTTAACCGTAGGTTCCTCTTGTAGTAACATTTGTCACATGAGTCGGCAGTTTTTTGTTTGTTCCACACCAGCCTACAGTTTAATTTTGCTCTAATATGTTAAAACACAGTTTGTGGCTTTCCCCTGGATTATTCAGCTCTAGGACTGAGAGTGTGGTGAACTTAATAACCTGCAGAAGCAAACTGTAGAATAAGGTAAAAAGAAGTCAATGGAAACTGTTGTATTATGTTTTACTGCACAAATTGACATTTTCCGATCGCTTTCACCATCTCGTCTTTGTGTGATAAGTGTGCGCTGGAGTGAAACGGGTGTTATTGGTCGCATCCTGTGATATATAAACCAGCCAGTTGGCTCTGTGATCCAGCAGATTGTTTTATTATTGATGTAATCTTTTTGTACATCAATGCAGGGTCCACTGTAAGACTGGAGGAGATCCCGCAAAGAGAGATCACTGAAACTTGCTCGCTTTTCAGACTCCACTGGAGCTGCTGGAAAAATCACAACACAATGACATCATGTCTTTTATATTTGGTCGGTTTTATTGTTATGCAGCCAGACTGAAATGTGGTGAAGAATTGAGACCTGTAACACTTTGATTACATGTTATGTACTGTTGCTTGCTAATGTCAAGGCCACCCTCTGGGATCGTTGCCTTGACACCGACAACTGTGAAGTAGGATGAACTAATTGACACGAGCACAGCTGGTGGGATGAATATCTTAGATTAAATAATGAAGTGTATTCATGTTTAAGAGCGTGAAATGGATTTGTGACTTGGCTGCAACACTACAAATGTATGTATTCACCTCTATTCACACACAATGATGCATCTTTTCAGTTGTGATTGAACTGTATTTTTAGAGGAACTATAGGGCACTTAACATCTACAACAGGTCTACAAAATGAATTTTACCAGAAATTCTTCATAGGGAAACCAAAATGACTACATCTTTAGACTATTTCCAATTTATATTATATTACTGTTAGTGAGGGCTAGAATAGGACTGTATTTTAAACTTCACAGTAGCTGATTCTGGTTTCCAGCTTCGCCGCAGGTGTGTCTGTTGAAACGCGGACGGAGACAACTTCTCTCTTTTGATGCTTTATATCAAGCAACTGTGTGTGTGTGTGTGTGTGTGTGTGTGTGTGTAAAACATTGTAAAGGCTACCATACACAATGCATATGAATTTATATATATATATATATATATATATATATATATATATATATATATATACTGTAGCAAATGTTAACAATAAACCCAGTATTATGTTATCTTAATGCAGTGTAACTACTTCAGCATGTAAATAATGCACCTAACATACACATGTGAGCCACGTGCAATTTAGCTAGCAAATAAAGAATACAAACCCAGTTAACTTAAATGAAATTTGCAAGAGCTATAGACTAATACAATAACATGAACTGACAACATAAGTTATCGACTTACAGTTCTCAAGGACATGCACACGCCATCTCAACTGACTAGTTATCCTCCGGACTTTTTCTTCCGCTCCGTTTTCTGCCGGGTGGCGTGCGTGCACGCTCGCGGTGTGAAGCGTGTGTCCGCGCTATTCTCCGACATGCACTCTAACAATCACTGTTGATAGAAGGCCTTTTGTACAATTACACTGACTCCCCTACCGTGTTAATGTTTCCAGATGTTTGATATCAGGACGATGAGCTGACAGAACTGACAAGTTACCGTTGTCCAATTAGAACGGACCCACGGCGGTGACGTTTTTGGTGGAGCTGTTCTTTTAATAGTCAACTTGGAAGAAAGCCAACGTTTTGGCAATAAACTACATCAACACAACAGTATGTGGAGTTAAACTGGACGGGCCCAATAACCTCTGAATAGTTCTACTTGTTAAATTGCAACATGAGCAGCAGCCAACGGGGGGTGTATTATGTCGGTAGGAACAATTACAAAGGCAACCGCAATTGCATCTGCCCCATCTCTGATACCGTGGCAGCAGAAATCTGCCCCATCTCTGATACCGTGGCAGCAGAAATTTTGACAAAATGTAGCTTAACTTTGGACTGTTTATTTAACTCCATCATGACATACTGTAGTTGGTACCAGTAGATTCCTTAGGTCTTCTAGTTTCAGATGATACAGACTGATATTGATTCTAGATTTTATTAATTGATATTGGATATTCAAATGAAAAGCAATTTGAATCGGAAAATAGATTTCTCTTTTCAAACCCAGCTGTAGTGAGCATCCACACTGCTGAACGATTATGTTTTGTCAAAAGTGTTGTAATAGTAATAGATTATTAATAATATCCTATACCAGAATCAGAATCAGCTTTATTGCCAGGTATGAGGACACATACGAGGAATTTATTTTTGGAACATCGTTGCTCACACTGTGCTTACATACAAAACAACCAAAACAAAAATATACACACTAATATTTACACAATATATACATACTCTAAACAGAACAAAAATTTAAATATGGAGCCTAGTGCAAGGATACTGGGATAAATAGTATTATGTTATTATATGAACAGTAATATGAACATTATGGACAGTTCTGAAATAAGAAATAGGATGATGAATAAATAACAAATAAAAGAGATGTGAGAATGGGAATGATGAGTAAATAGTCAAATAAATAAGTGAGATATACGCCGACACCGCTGCCTTTTCCAGGCATTGTTATTGTTAAATGTATGTATTTTATAGTTGTAGTTTATCGTTAGGTATGGTTCTTGGTGTGGACGTCCTTTAACCCTGGAGGTCCTGGGACATGCTGCAGTCCATCCAGAGGACCAGTCAGACCGACGGTTTCTTAGACAGTCAGTCTCCGTGCTTTGTCATTTGCGGTCGCTTCCTTGTTCCTTCCTTGTAACTTTGAAAAACTGTCTCCAGATTGAAATGTGATTAAGGTCTTTTCTAATTACACGTTTTTTTGTCACTAAGACTCCAGGGCTCAGGACAGTTTTTTTTTTTTTTTCCAATGGAGTCAGATTTTCCATTTATGGTTCTCTTTTCATCATTACTGCTACATAAACTATATGTCAGGCTCAGTTGAAGTTTGTTTACCTTTCATTAAAAACAAGACAAAAACTAAATAACTATGGTTAGTGGCCAAAATGTTGGATGGGAGTTGTTTTTCACAGTCTTGTTTTTTGTTCTTTCTTAACCAGATGTTGAATGCAAGGTATTCCTGCTTTAACATTGCCATATGTGTGTTAATATGCAGTAATGTCTGCAGTGGATGGCTGTTTTAGCAAATAATGAAAGAAAATACGTGTGATTGTAAAAGTGGCTATACTAGAAATACTGGGGGGGGGGAAATGGGCTAAGTTTGACTTCAAATAGCTGTTTCAGACAGTTCCCCAATATGTGAAATACCTACTTACAAGGGTGTACTCAGGCAGATCAGATACGAGGCAGTTTGAGCCAGATTAAGAACTCACTTTGTAATACAGCTGTATCACTAAAACTATCCAGTCATTCATTAATCCATCCAGCGAGTGTGTGTACACTGAATCCTAACATGTGCCAGTTGACTGGATTAGACAAGGTTTATCTTTCTGAAGGACATAGTTGTAAAGCGTCAAAACTACACAGCCCTGACACTGATCTGTAATAAACACTTTAGTAGTTTTACACGCTACAACCCGGGTTTAGTGAATGTTACAAGAAAAAGTAAATGAAATATTGAATAATTTAAGCTGCTAATCAAAACATTGCATCAGTGTGGTTGATGTGTATATACTGTGAGTTTAGCATCTGATAGTTGGAAGCTAAAGTGTTGTCCTGCCTCCTCCTCACGCTGCTAGTGAGTGTACATTCTGCTGCATCAGTGTTTCAGCTCTGTGTGAAACAACGTTGGAGCTAAATTTGTCTTCTCTTCGTCCTGCTTGTTTCCTCGCTGGCGGCCTACATGCCCCGTGCAATACCTCACATCAGGGTCTGCAGCATTGTTCTGCAGGCCAGTGTCACGTTTGGTCAGCCCTCTGTGGAGGATTCAAAGTTAAGAAGTGAAAAGAATGCATGGGAGAAAAGCAGATTTGAATTATAGTATGAATGAATGGTTTAAGAAGCTTTATAAGCTTGAAGCCTCATGGTTTAAACAGGTGTAAATACCAGTCGGCAAGTAGGAGCTTGTGCTAGGCTCCACGGATGGAATAACCCTCCTGCCAGGTGAAAACAAGCTTTGTCATTTTATATTTCTTGTTTTTTTTGAGTGGATCAGCTGCTGTTTGCTTATATTGAACCTCTAAAAGTTTATATCCCACTGTGATGGGAATAAATGCACTGTAAGTAAAACTAAGCTTAATACCATTTTTTTTTTTTTTAAGATTTAAATTTCACGAAGGCAGTTAAAAGTAAAGGTAGTGTAAAGAATGGTGCATAGAGAAACAACCCTGACCGTTGCATTTTAATTGGATGGTCATTCATGCTAGCACGTGTTAATACTTAGCATTTAACTAAGGCTGTCAGGTTTTATTTGAAATACAAACTGCTATTTGAACCTTTTAGGAAAAATTAGATACTGTATCTGTAATGATCTGTCCCATCTTAACGTTTGTTATATAGGAGCAGTAGGCCATTCCTTGTATTCCTGCTGGAGTTTTTGTAAACTGATCTATTGCATGCTCTGGTGACCTTAGCAAAAAATTAGCGGGACAACAAATTATACGTCCGTTAAGATTCGGCCAAGGGATTTTGAACCATTTGGCCTATTATCAGGTGATGCAACTCAGTCTTTAGCTTTTCAACACTTCCTCAGACAGGAAGGAGGATGCTGTCAACGCAGTTAGTCTTTATGAGCTTATTGTTAGAAGTCACCACCAGCCACTTAATTTTGGCATGTGGCTTAGACGTTTAGGTGAACTAGTTGAATTACAGCAACTTTTCTTCATCAGACACTGCAGCAGTTTTCCAGAGCTAGTAAGAAATGTGTTTTTTAATAAACTAGAAAGGTATTCAGAGAGCGCAGACCTATTTTACAATGTTAATGCAGTGTGAATTTTCACAATTATTCCAAAACAACATGCAGAACAAACGCCACTTAATGTGAACCAAAGTTAAAAATAATGATGTGTAGCTGCTCTGTGATCCGCTCCAAAATGTAATGTGTTCTTCCTCGGCCCATGCTACATCCATACACCAGGTTCCATGAAAATTGGGCCAGTTGTTTATCTGTAATCCTGCTGACAGACTAACTAACCTCCCTGGTGAGCGGAGGTAATTAAAGTGTGAGATTTCTGCATTTTTTTTTTTAATAATACATGATTTAATATTAAAGTTTCTAATAACACTGCAGTTTAAGTGATTGTTCTCATTGGCATCATTTAGTAGGGTTGAAACTAGGGGTGGGGGGGAATAATCAGTACAGCATAGTGATATTTTCAGTGGCAATACTGTATTGAAATACAGTCGCCAAGTATCGATCTTTTCTTATATATGTGTTGGTCAGTTTGTCTGCTTGACAATCCCATTGCAGCAATAAAATTGAAGTAAGATGAACAAACTGATAAATGTTTCTTTTTAGATAAAAACAGATGTTGACTTTTGGGGACATAATTTGAAATTGGGAAAAATTAGAAGTATTAGAATAGAGGTGATTCCCACCCCTTGTTGAAACAGTACACAGAAGTCACAGTTCGGTTCAGACATCACGGTTTGGTATGAATTCGGTACAATGGAGTGAAAGGAAAAACAAAAATGCAGAAGGCAATTTATTTTAATTGTTTGTCTCAGGCTGTACCACCTAGTGTCATACAGTCTCTCCCTGAGTGTGTAAAGTAAGATGTAAACAATAAGTACCCCACATCATCTCCAGACGCCATCTGGAACTTGTAAACAAAATGAGACAATTGGCTATAAAACTGAAAATACAGCATATCTGTTCTCTGTAAAGACAAACTAAATTACCTGATTAATGCAACATTATCACGTCGTCTCCCGACCATTTTTCACCGCAGAAAGCTGCTCCCTGGCTGGCTAAAGCTAATATAGTTAGCCTGAAGAAACAAGGCGTCTGTCCCAACTAATGTTACGGTTCAGAGCCGCGACGCTGGAAACGTAACGCTAATCTACAACAATAGTCTTATCCACCACTCTCTCTCGCCTGTACTACTGTATCTGACTGGGAAACTCAAGTTTTCCCAAACTTGCCATCTTTAAAGAGGCAGGTCCTAACTCTTGTTGGTCTCCACCACTATCTTTGACTCAAACTGCATACAGGCGGAGCTTGGCTACATAGGCAGCGCCAATCAGAGCTTCAGCGCAAAGGCGAGGCTACAAATTAGGTGTCCCTAAAGAACCTGTGTATCTAACAGTAATTCCATTTTACATCACTTAATTTGCACGCAAGTTTTATTTATGTTTATACTGTGTATTCTCCATGTAAATTTATGTATTTGTGTAACCTTGACGCCCGTACCGTTTCAGTTCAATACGTATACATACATACAGCTTCAGGGGAGAGGCAAAACGTGTTCACTGTTGGTCAGTAAATGTGTTTTCCCAGTTTTAGGAGATGTCAGTGAACGCATTCTGCCTGTTAGTGAGTGTTTGATTTGCCTAGAAACCTGTCAGTCAGCAGCTATACTTGTGATTGGAGGAGAGTTATGGGGCAGAGCCGTTAAGGTTCCCTGCCAGTGTTAGCGGCAGTTAGAGAGAGCCGAGCTCGTTCTCTTATTGGATCCATGATGGCGCTAATGAGAGACAAGCAAGTAAAGCCTTATGCACTAGCAATAACACCGGCCTTAGGAGTCTTAAAGGACAGGAATTACTGTTATTATAAATACTAGTTTATAAAAGATAGATTGACATCCCCGGCGGGAGACTTAGCTACATTTAGCCACAAGTTAGCTGACGTGTGCTAATTTTAAGACAACAGTACTACATTAAAAGTTAACACTAAACCAGCCTGCTTCTATGTGAAGAAATGGCAGCGATAAACAGACTTACTTGAGATTTGCAGGTTCCAGGTAAACTTGAGGGAGACATCAGCAGATGTGCGGTTTTAACACATCTGTGAGGATTCCTGTGGAGGTGCGGTCTCTCGCCAGTAGCCTATGTAAATTACCCGTAAACCATGCCCTCTTTGTCCCTCCCCTCAGGCCCCTCCTCCCTATTCCAAAACAGTGATAGAAAGTTGAAACTGAAAACCAGTGACATTGTAAAAATATTGAAAGCGTAAAAAAACTGAAAAGACAGACATCAAGGAAAAAAGGTAGCTTGACATTGAAAAACCTATTATAATGCAAACAATAACATTGTGAGATTATTACTTTTTGATGTTTGTGTTTTATATATCAGCTCAACATTTTTCAACGCCAATATTTATTTCAATTTCAAATTTTATTTTCAATACCACAAGTTACCACAGCTTCATAGACTGTTACTTTGAAGCCATCCAGCAAATAGACCGCACCATAGGGAGGTTACTGAACTGGTGATTTAACGTCACCGCTCATTTTACACACAGTTTAACAACAAAACAAAACGCTGAGTGAAGATTACTAGCTATGTTTTTCGTGTTTGTTTGGAGCGGTATGCACCCCCACTAACCTGGAAAACGGTTTGAAAACAGTAGCTAACATTAATACAGCGTGTCGGAGGAAGACAGGGTCTCCTGCAGGGGGGAGGCAGAGGGACTTCAGCGTTTGCTAACAGCAGCTTCTTGTCTCATCTGGGGTCTGATAAACAGTAAATTCATCAAATTCAGTGTCCACAACGCTATTTTCCAATAAACTGTAGCGGTCATAGTTCATGGGACCTGCGTGAGTGCAGATTTCATGTCGCGGAGTTCGTTGCAGTTTGTCACTTTGTCTAAGGTAGTACTCGCCCTGTTGTTTACTTGGTTGCCATGACTTCACGAGTGATGACGTCCTGTCACTGTTCCAGTTGGCCGGGGAGAGAGAGCAGATGACAGTTCGGTAGTTCAGTAGAGCGGACGGCTCTGCAGAGTCGTGCAATTACGACTTTATGACTTTTCATAAACAGCTAAAGGAGCGCCGGTGCATGGTGTACATAGTGGAAACCCTGTTGTCTGCCCTAATTCTGATACCATGGCGGAAGAGATTTTACTATGGGGGGGGGGCCGCCATCAGCATAGAGGAAACACTGAGTAGTAGTAGTAGTAATAGTAGTAGAGCCTCTTATAGGCATTATTGTGAATTTCACTTGAAACTGAAACAGGAACCTGTTCTTATTTGAAACCGGGAAACTTTTTGATACTTTGCTTCCAGTTTCTTTTACCAATAACCGTTGATTTCTTCTATTGTTATTAAACTGTTTACAGATATATTTGTCTCTTTCTGCCCTTTCAGTTGTCACTCAAAACACAAATAACATTTCTTCTTAGCATACCTACAAAACACCTGTTTGTAAATAAGTCTTTCTACGACCTAGAAACATGAAAGATATAACATAGTACTCTCAGCCATCTTACTACTCAATCAAGCTCTTGTGGCAGGCGATTCTAAACTTTTGAACAGTATTTCATTTAATAAACATTTAGGAAAATATAAGTATTGGATCGAACTCTGGATCCGCAGATTGCCAATATTAAAGGACGCCGATCGGGACATACCTAATTTTAACGGTCCACATCGAACTGTTGAACAGAGAGCTATGTGTGGAAGCTAAAAATACATTGTTTAAACAGATGGAGAAACCCAGCACTTTAACTGGTTTCATGTGTGATAGTGTGTGTGTGTGTGTCTCTCTCTCTCTCTCTCTCTCTCTCTCTCTCTCTCTCTCTCTCTCTCGTCTAACAAGCCTCTGTCCCTCTATTCTCAGCTCAACAACAGTGGTAATATAACAGGTTTATCATACCAGTCATGACTTGCTTCCTTCAGGAGCTTTCGAAGTAATTCATGTAATAAGATGTGAAGCTGGTTGGCTGTGACCCTGTTTGTGCAGCTGTGTACGCGACCCATCATGTGGCACATGTGTGCAGAAGAAAATGAGCGGTCGCCCATGTCATCCCATGAGTCGGCTGCTATACAGACTATGACTGGCTCATCTAGATGCTCTCCACATTGTCTTTACGTTCATACGCTTTGGTGCTGTGCAAAATCCCTTAGACACTGTGCCTAAGCCATATTATGGCAGGGAAAACCTGGACCTACTGTGTATATACACACATTTAAATTACCTTATACTATTAATATAAACAAGATCAACTATGTTGTAATGTTAATGCACTTCCACAAACTTCCTGAACATATATTCAGTATATTCCAATCAGTAACTCAGCGCACCACTGTACAGAAAAGGGGTGCACTGGATTTATAACACAAGACAAAACGAAAGCATCATTGTGAAACTGAATACAGCGTAATAATCGTTAGCCTAGATTATCTGTTTATTAACCCGGGAGTTTGTATGCAGCGTCCAACCAAACTGGTGTCATGTGTTGACCTGCTGACTGGTTAAGTGGTTGTCGTGCCTGTTGGCTGTTTTTGGAGGCTGAGGGCAAAAATCCAACACAATGACATGGCATGTGTTTGGCTGACACTAATAAGGGAAGGGACATGGAGAGCAAAAATGAGGAGGACAGAGTGATAAAGGGATGCAGTGTTTCCCAGAGAAATGTTATGTTGCTAGTGGGTGGAAGTCGTGCAGGAATGTTGGTGGTGGTGAGAAACGGTCACGAGTGTAGATAGGTTTAAAAAGTAAGGGAGAAATAATCTCCGTATTTCAGAATTATTTTGGATCCTTTTTAATTGAAGAAGCTTAAAAAAAAATCTTAATTCTTTAAAAAATTGATTATTATTGTTTTTTTTGGGTGACAGCAAACACTCCAGTCTTGTATTTCAGAGCCTTCATACCAGCACTTGAACTCGGCAGACCTTTTAAATGATGAATGTGAGGATAATGTAACTTGTACATCAGAATCAGCTTTATTTGCCAGGTGTGAGGACACATACGAGGAATTTTTCTTTGGAGCATCGTTGCTCACACTGTGCTTACACACAAAACAACCAAAACAAAAATATACACACTAATATACATACACAATATATACATTTTGTGTTTCAGACAATCCTGAAACGTGCTATGTTAGGTCAGTAGTAAAATTGTTGCATAATGGTTAAAGGGGATAGAGAGATGAAAGAGAGGATGACCGCAGGTTGGATTTGGACCCGGGCTGCTGCCAAGGACTCAGCCTACATGGGGCACACGCTCTTACTGGGTGAGGTAGAGGCATCCCCTATAGCAATGTTTCCCAAACTTAGGGTTGGGACCCAAAATGGGTTGCAGACCCGTTTTATTGGGTCGCCAATTGGCAGAGTAAAATGAGAATCTGGCTTTTCGACTCTAGCGTACCTGAAAAACTAATACAGAAACAGACTAAATGCTCAGCATGACCCCAGAAGGGCACTTTCAAAAACCGAACCTAGAGTAGATCAGCTGGTTGATATCTTCAACCAGACATTTCATTAAATTCAAGTCAGCATTATTAAAAACATGTTGGTGTCGGTACTGAGGGACGATGGGAGGGGACAGAGACACAGAAAGGACAATAGAGACCTTTTCTGTTTTTGATTACTTTTATAATGGAATAAATACACTTCATATATATTTAAATTCATGGTTTGTTCCGTCTTTTGTCCACAGTTTAAAAATGTAGATGTTACAATGGTTCATGGTGTATTTTTGTAAATTTGGGTCCCGGGGAGATCTCTCTTGAGCTGAAAAAGATTGGGAACCATTGCCCTATATCAGTATTCTTATCCAAATACATAGTATATCTGAGATCTGGAAACACGGTGATATCATAACAACAAAGTCAGACAGGTTGAGAAACATGAGGAGTCAGATGATCAGACAGGTTGTAAACAAGTTTCCATGTTGGGGAAACCTATTTGGAAGAGAAAGTGAGGGCCAACCGTAAAATTATGACTCTGATGAAACTATGAGTATGAAACTGTCTGCTGTAATCATCACCGATTACAGACCCACTTCCTGTTTCGACTTTGACCTGCTGTACTTACTGTAGTTGTGTGCACACATTGTTCTTGTGCAGTTGAAATAATAGACAAAAGTATCAAAAGAAGACTTAGACTGGAAAACATTTAAAATTCAAATAAAGATATTTGTGAGAAAAGAAGCCTTAGATTGGAATAAACTACAATTGTTGTGTGTTTTTATTTATTTATTTATTTATTTTTTTCCTTTTCAATTAACTTAGTAGCTTGCTGTGAGATGTTGGTACTGTATGTGGAAGCTGACTGAACAGGGACATCTTTTTTTCCCGTCTCTCTCCATCTCTCTCACACATGCACACAGAGGAAATTGCAGCCAGTATTCATGGTTAGTGTGTCAGTAAGTCAACCAATCGGTGAGCTGCTTTGTCACGTCTACGCTTCAGAAAAGAGGATCAGATAAACTGTCACTATTTACTCAGCATTTAAAAAAACAAACATTGACTTGGTCTGCTGGTTCTGATACAAGTCACCCAATAATTGGGTTACCTCTTACCTGTTAACCAATAAACATTCCTTAACTCATGCTTGCAAGTCATTTCGGAGAGTGTTATGTCTTCAAAACAAGAACAGTGTGTCTACTGCTGCTGGACCGCAGGTGTAAATGGTGCTTCATAGTCAGCTGGGATTACTGCAGAGTGAGAAAACGACGGTCTGCTGATAGATGATGTCCCCTCAGAGTTTAGATTTAGCCAGCCCTCTTGCTCTGGGTTTGTGCTGAATCACAGTTGCTTAATTTCCTCATTCACCACAGTTTGATGAAAGGGACTTCCTGTACTGTTAAGTTTAGGTGTTTTAAAATGAGTTTGAAAGATCAAACTCTGGCTGACATCAGACGACAACCTGTAACTTCACAGAAAGATACGGAGGGCTCCTCTGAAGACCTGCTGGAAGGAAAAGAAGCTTTTACCTGTCTGAATGTAAGCATGGGGAATGAAGAGATGGTGTAGCAGGTGAAAATGTGAGTGAGTTCTCACTTATCAGAAGCTTAGTAAATGTTTACAGAAAGGTCTTATCAGACAGCACGTGCTACGATTTACCAGCTACTGTCACTATTTAAAAGAACCATCCTATTGTTTTTATTGAACATTATTGTTGTACATTGAAATACTACTTACTGGAGGCATTATGGTTTGATGTGTCCGTCTGTATGCCAGTGTGTTCATTCTCATGAATGCGATATCTAAGGAACGCTTTGAGGGAATGTCTTCAAACTTGGCAGAGACTTCCACTTGGACTCAAGGATGAACTGATTAGATTTTGGTTGTGTAACTGTATTACTGATTAATGCGTTGGTAATGCATAAAGAAACTGTAATCTGTCATATTTTAGTTCAGTTGCATTTTATATGAATGGTGCGTAACAAATGCACATTCAGAAATTTAAACGTATATAGTGTTATTATTGTCAGTGTACTGTATTATTGCCTCTGCCTTATACTAGGGCTGGGCGATATGGACCAAAAGTCATATCCCGATCTAACAATACATTTTATTAAATTGCTTCTAAGTCTTCTCTACAGAGGCTATATTATGAGTCTTGACAGACATGGATGTACATTGAAACTTGATTGGTTGGCAGAGGCATACAACCGCAAGAGGGTAACCATAATGTTCATGTAAGTGCACTTGGTGAAAGCGGGTGATGTTACATTGATAAAGTTAAGTCAGGTTAAACTTATTTTGCATCATTTTTGCTGAAGCCTCTGCATTAAGACCCCTACCGTGCCAATACAGGGGTCCTATTAAAGGACTGAGAGGGCTTCACAAAACTTTAGGGTTTATTGTGATTTATTTCATAGTCGATTAATCTCTTGATTATTTTTTCAATTAATCGGTTAGATTTTTGGTCTATAAAATGTCAGAAAATTGTGAAAAGTGTAGCTCAGTGTTTTCCCAAAGCCCAAGATGACGTCCTCAAATGTCTTGTTTTGTCCACAACTCAGATATTCAGTTTTTCTGTCACAGAGGTGGGAAGAAAGTAGAAAATATTCAGATTTTTTTATTGATTAATCGATTATGAAAATAGTTGGCAATTAATTCAATAGTTAACTACTAATCAATTAATCTTTGCAGCTCTACTGTCATTTAAATATTACTTATTCGCTGTGTGACATGCTGCTGATAATGTCGTGAGCCTTTGAAAATGTCAAATGAATTAATAAATATGGGCAGAAACCAAACTTGATGACGTGTGTGTGTGTGTGTGTGTGTGTGTGTGTGTGTGTGTGTGTGTGTGTGTGTGTGTGTGTGTGTGTGTGTGTGTGTGTGTGTGTGTGTGTGTGTGTGTGTGTGTGTGTGTGTGTGTGTGTGTGTGTGTGTGTGTGTGTGTGTGTGTGTGTGTGTGTGTGTCACACTAGGTATAAGTGTGTGAGAGCCATATGTGAGGTATATGACGCATACACTGTCTGTGTTGTTGCTGGGTGAAAAGCTCTATAGTTAGGTCCCTCCCTCCCTGTCTCCAGGTTACCATGGGGACAGGAGGTAACTGTCTGTGTGTGTGTGTGTGTGTGTGTGTGAATCATGATCTGTGAATTGGTAGCTTTTTGTAGCACACTGCATTTGGATAAACAGCAAAGTCAACCAGTCCGTCCCTCTCTCTCCCTCTCCGTCCTTCCTCTCTTCAGTGTTTAGTCGGTGTCTCCCTCTCTGGTAAATCGACAGTGATTTTCAGTCATGATGGAGAGCTGATGAATGAAACTCCTGGAACGACAGACAGGCCTCAGGCATCCAGATCAGATCGCTAACAGTGTGTGTGTTTGTTTGTATGTATACCTTTTCTGTGTTTTTGCTTTATCAGTTTGTGTCTTACATTTGTGTTTGAATGTTAGCGTTTAATGTGTGCGTGCGTATGTGTGTGAGTGCGTGCGTGTGTAATGAAATGTGAGCGACTTGATTTAACTCTTGCTGATCGATTCTTTCACATTCACAGTGGTTGTTTTCGTCCTCATGGATTTGCGCTGTGTGACTGTCTAAGTGCTTTTAAATGATGTGAACAGTGGCTGTATTGTTGGTATCATTGTTTATTTCTGGGCTGTAGAACTACAGCATAGCCTCAGGATTTGAACTACTAGTCATATAGCCCTAAGTACTGAGGTAAGGAGAGTAGTGATGAGTTCATTGTGAATCTAGTGCAGCACTACAACAACACAAATCTGTGCATTCCAGAAAGCATTTCCGTCTCAAATTGTTTACTTATTAAACATCAGGGCTCCAGACCTAATTTTCTGTTAACAAGAGCACTGTAGCCCTTAACTAACAAAAAAATGTAGGGGCACAGGCAGAAAGATTTTTTTATCTTTTTTATTTATGATTCTTCCCCAAACTTTTTTTTTTTTTTGTGGGGTGGCACAATAAGGAGGCAAGTCTCTCTCTCTCTCTCTCTCTCTCTCTCTCTCTCTCTCTCTCTCTCTCTCTCTCTCTCTCTCTCTCTCTCTCTCTCTCTCTCTCTCTGCCCAAAGGGCAGGGTTGTGCTCTTACACACAGCGTGTGACGCTAATGTGAATAGACGGGCAGAAAAGCGCTGTGCGAGCCACCCAAACTGGATTCTAGTGAGATATTGAGTTTATATAGTGACTTTACTTTTGTAAATGTTTCTGTTACTACTCTAGAAACATTTAGTTATATTTAAAATTAGGGATGCTAATTTAGATTTTTTTTTTCTGACTAATAGTCAACTCTAGTTAACCGACCATAAGTTTTCTGTTGCACGACTAAAATAACCTTCTAGCGGACACCCCCAAAACAAGTTACTTCCCGAAGCTATTTAGCAGAGGCACTGATGCGCCGCCCAAGACAATTGGGATCGGTTTAACGAGATGCCAATTTTCTCCCATCCCAGTATATTGTGTGGACTAGCCAGACCTTCCTTAACAGCGCTGTGGAGGAAGGTCTGGCTAGACTAGTCAGACTAATTAACCATTAATTGCCAAGCAGTCAACAGAGGTCCAGTTCACCCATACAGGCCACTGGGGCATACCTTTCACGCTCGGTGTCCATGGCCAACTGCAGACTTGTACCTAGAGCTGGGTAATCTATCAATATTATATTATTATTGTGTGAGACTAGATATTGTCTTAGATTTTGTATATCATAATGTCGTACAATGGCATAAGTGTTGTCTTTTCCTGGTTTTAAAGGCTGCATTACAGTAGATTGATGTTATTTTCTGAACTTACCAGACTGTTGTAACTGTTATATTATTTGCCGTTACCCACTTAGTCATTATATCCACATTACTGATGATTATTTATCAAAAATCTCATTGTGTCAATATTTTGTGAAGGCACCATTAGTCAACACTACAATATTGTTACGGTATTGAGGTATTTGGTCAAAAATATTGTGATATTTGATTTTCTCCATATCGCCCAGACCTACTTGTACCTACTGTGCAGCATCAATGTTCCATGCATCGTCTTGGACCCATGCAGCCACTGTCTTGAAACGGCTGGCGCTACTGGTGTGTGCAGCGGTCTGTGGAGCATACTGTATGTCCGAGCCTGTCTCCACTATATCCACCTGTGAGGTTGCCAGCTGTGTGTCTGCTTGGCATACTCTGTGTGTAGGATGGCCGATTAAACACACCAGTTAATGTAACTTAATGTAGTGGCATGTGTTGCTGCTGGTGACATTCTGGGCTCTGCTGCTGTCATATTGCATACAGTAAGCACTAGTATGATGTATAGAGCTGGTCATCCTGTATCGTATTTTTTTCCCATTCGTTCAGTCGGAGTCCTAAATGATTTCAAACTTGACTCTACTTCATTTCAACGATTATTACAGTCAGTCTGTTTTGTTGTGTGACATTGTTTTTATTATATTTTTCTTTACATGGTTCTCACCTGCTGTGTTTGTGTCAGTTCTACCTGCAGGACACTAAAAGCAGCAATGGGACGTTCATCAACAGCCAGAGGTTGAGTCGCGGCTCGGAGGAGAGTCCGCCCTGCGAAGTTCTCTCTGGCGACATCATTCAGTTTGGCGTCGACGTCACTGAGAACACACGCAAAGGTATATGCACATACAGAATCGGATTTCCCATACATTCATTTATTTGCACCAGTCTGCCACAATGTCACCATTGACTGCCACATATTGATTTTATTTTATTTTTTTAAATCTATGAAGTGGGTAAAATCTTATTTCATTGTATAGCTGTGCGCTGATTTCGCTCAGCCCCTTGTTTTCCTTGTCTCAGCAACACTGATCTGTTTTAACCGTACAGTTACATAAAAACGATTTTGAACCAGTACCAGTTTTGTTCTGGTTCACGATACCCATCCATGTGATAGTGTTGTTCAGGACTTCTCTCCACAGTCTCCCTGCTCACTGATGATGTGATGACTACGTGACTCAGAACTGGTAAGCAATAATAAAATGCTTTAACATGGTGGTTGTGTGTCTGTGTTTCCAGTCACCCATGGCTGCATCGTGTCAACAATCAAACTCTTCCTACCTGATGGGATGGAGGCACGCCGACGAAGCGAGTAAGCATTCTTATTGGTTAACACTGATCCATGAAGCTTACCTGTTGATCACTTACATATTTTAGTTGAATGCAAAATTTGTTTCTGCTTGTTGAACATTATCATTGGGCAGAATTAACAGGTGACAGGTGGTTTCAATCGATCACTGGTTACTGCAAATTATGCTGTTACTGTCTGTGTGGCTGCTTTTACACACACACACACACACACACACACACACACACACACACACACACACACACACACACTATGTCTCTGTATCTTTGTGATCCACTGTTTGAAAGCTGTTGCTGGTGTTGTTGGTCACATGGTCATGTGGCGTTTGCATGAATTTATGCATTTTGAGAATAAAGGAGATTGTGTTCACAAACTATAGTGCCATAAAAGTGTGTGTGTGTGTGTGTGTGTGTGTACGTGTGTACAGTTAGGTGGGCCATAGCATACCAGCAGCTGACCCAGCATGGAGCTTCCTACTGTACTGGGAGTCCCTCTTTGGTATGTCTGTGAGTGTGTTATTGGCTAGTGGAGTGTGTGTGTGTGTGTGTGTGTGTGTGTGCCGGGTATTGTGCCATGGTGGGCAGTGCCATCTGCTGCCCTGCTCCAGCTTTCAGTCTGGAAAACAGACGAGCATCCTGACCCGCATGAATACAGACTTAAATGAGGAGTTGTGGGTCTGCTTTGCTCCTGTTGTCTGTGTTGGCAAAAGAATAATTTATTTCCAATACTCTCTGACCACTTGTGATCCGATCACACTTCCCCGCTTTATATGCAAATTACATACATCCTTTACATTTGCGCATATCTGTAGGTTGTGTGGTTGCGTGCCTATAGATGTCAGTTGTTCCTCCCACATAAATCGTACATTAGAAACGTGTGATGATGCACCGAAATAAGGAGTGTCTACAAAGCGAAATGTCTACTGACGGGCACCAAGAATTGTACAGGAGAGGAAGACTTTTTTTAAAAGTCACTGCGCATTCAGCTCACAGTACGTCTGTAGCTTGTAACTGAATCCCTGTGGTTTAAAGTTTAGTTTCTATATCTGCCTCATTTTACGTTACATGTTTGCCAATAACAGAATATGGTCGTTGTCTAAAATGCTCCCCGATGTTCACCAGACAGTCGCTTACTGTGTCTCTGTGCGGTTTGGTGCTGAACAGGTGGTAAAGCATTTTCACTTAAAACAATGCTACTGCTTACCATAACCGTGAAGTTGTCGGCCTGACGGCAAAACAATGAGCTGAAAGTGTGTGTGGCTGGGTAATTCAGGTTAAGTTTAATCTACACATCATGAAGGTAAACGGCACCTTTAACTCTGACATTGGAGTCTTGCAGTGTAGCGTCACTAGCCTGACGTTGTCATACTCCGATTAACTTCCTGACCTCAAATTTTGTGGGCGGGGCTAAGTTCGGCTGGCATCCACGCCATAACGTCACAGTTCTCTAAAACAGAAATTTGAACCAGCTGCTGAAAATACCTACAGAGATGTAACTGATGTCACTGGGCTGAATTAATCTAATCGTCCTAGAATCAAGCTGTTATTAATTCATATGGAGGAAATTACACTATCATCAGTGATCCCACCCACAATCACAAATCCACAAATGACAATAACTTTCTCCAGCCCTACTTCATCATCATTGTATTTAGGCCGCAGCAGCTTTGTCTCTTTATAAAGTGCAGCTGGAGCGTGAGTAAAGTTAAATCAGATTTATTAATACATGAAGAATGTTTCTCAACAGGAAAATGTTGTCTGTTTTAAACTGTTTTTTAACTTCAGATCAAACAGTCTTTTAAATAGCTGCAGTAGGCGCTCCCTGCAACCTCTTCCAAAAGGTTGTGAACACACCCATATTATTGTTTTCCATCTAATGTGAAACACCTGCTGTGATGTCACTGAAGGGAGTGTGGCCAGAGAAGTTTGAAGACATGCAGCAGCAGCTTTCTGCCTGTGTGATTCATTGTGAAGTATTATTATTGTTAATAATAATAATAATAATAATAATAATAATAATTTGGTCACACAAAGACACGAGAACATAGAGAACAACACAAACAAATCTATTTCCAGCTATTTTCAACTCTGCTTTATGGAATGTCTCATAGTTTCTGTACAGGAAAAAATGCTTTTAACTTTTATCTGGTGAAATATTATTCTACGAGGTAAAAATATAACTCTAAAATGAAGTTAAACCTAGAGATTTGTGTAGAAAGTGTTTCAGGTTTAACTGCTGTTTACTTCCAGTCACTGTTTTGTTCATGACAATAGTTTTCCTTTGTTTCCCTTATCAGTCTCGTATCACCCGCTATATTCCCTCAGAACACCCACACTCACGCACACAATCATGTTGAAGTGTTACGGTTTCATATTCAGGACCATTACGCTCTAGGTGACTGGAGCTTTTGAATGCAGGTTTATAAATGGATGAACTCCACCCCTTCATGCAATGCCAGGTTAGTTATCCAGACATTAGCCTCCCACAGGTCATAACTGCAGTTAAGTACCATAGCTGCAACAGATAGGGAGGGGGGGGGTGTTTCCTCATAGTGAGTGCCAGGAGGGGTGGAGCTGTAGTAAGTTGCATAAGTTAAAGGAAGAAAATCTGCTGCTTTGCTTAGAGCTGTAGGAGCAAAGAGTAGAAAGAAAAGTAAGTTTGTTTTATGTTGCTGTGGAAAAGTAGAGAGGAATCAGCTGCCTCGTCTAAAACTAAGAGAGAAAATGAAGTAAGAAGAAAGGCTCCATTTTAGTTGAGTCAGGCTGCGATAGAAGTGTGAACTTTGTCCTGTGACAGATCATCACTTGACACACACAGCATCTGACAGGTAACGTATCTATTGTCCAGAATACGAACCAGGATTTTTAGGCTCAAAAGTTCCAGCTGCTGACTGTTAATCTTTTTATTTTATTTTTTGGATTTGTTTTTACAACACAATGTGAGGCTTGAACTGTTGAACATGTTGTCTTAAAATGAGAAGCTAGAAGTCTGAAGTGGTTGACATTTGCCAGAGAACATACAACATACACAGCTGATTTCTTGTGGTATGTTCAGATAACTGTTTGGTATTCATGCTGTCTGCTGATAACATGAGACTAAACCAGAAACAGCAGCTGTGTTGAGATATGCAATTCCTTTGTTGTTTCTTTTACGCAGTAGTTTTTTTATTTTTTTTAAACAATCCAGTCTCTGTACAAATCTTTAGCAAGGAGGGAGGTCCTCCAGGACTAGGGCGAGGCATCATTTGATTTAAAAAAACAACAACAAACTCAACACACATGTTTTGGTATTTGTTGAGCTGCAATTAATGAGCTTGTAGTCTAAAAACATCCAAGGAAACCGTGTAAAGTGGCATCTACTGCACCTGTCAGGTCAGGAAGAATAGCATCCATGGTACCTACGGTACTGGTAGAAAAACAAGCACCATCACGTTTTCACAATTTTGGTACTGACTTGGTATGGAAGTATCTGGTCTCGGGCGTAATGTGACTTTTTTTAAAAGATGATTTTTTTCGGGTCTATATATATATATATATATATATATATATATATATATATATATATATATATATATAAATATAAATAAAAAAATATGGATGGGCGCTTGCTCTACCAGGTGAGCTACCCAGGCACCCATGTTTGTTACATTTAACCTGTCCTATGGGCAACCACTGTTACTGAGAACATGAATGACAATATGTCAAATATTTCTGGAAAAACCAACCAAACATTTTGAGATATTTCTGTGTGGACCAAAGTGGTCTACAGACAGACCTACACTGCCATTCCTAGAGCCATGCTGCCAGCTTGGATTAAAAACTGAGACAGGCCCCACTGTTGCCTGATTTAATGACGTACAGTATATCTAAAACATCTTGGTTTGTAAAATACAGTGGAAATAAATACAAGTCAAAACATAGGAATGAGTTTAACCTCATAAGTGAAACCCCAGCTTACAGATTGTCAAATTCCTTGTGTGGATGATGACTATTTGATTTATGAACTGGCAACAACTAAAAAATCTCATTGTGGATATGGGGCCTCCTGCTGTGATGATGCTGTTTGAGTGACAGAACTGCTGGAGGCAGAAGGGATAAATAAGGCAACAGTATGCACAGTGATTGCCGCAGTATTGAAAATTAAAGCTTGACCGACCACTGTGACTGAATGAATGTAGCAGAAACAAATTGTTGGAACCATGCAGTTAGATGGAGTCATTAAGGACATTAAGTCCTTGTTAGGAAGTCTCACCATCAGTGTTGCAGCAATCAGACAGACATTGGGACAAAAGACTGTTATAAAATGAGTGATAAATTGCTGTTGTGCAGTGTAAAATTATTTTAAATTGGCCTTGAAAAAAAAAGACCAAAATGCCATTAAAAAACAAATTGAGATGGCAATAAGTTTATTTTGAACAACAGTTAATAACATAATTTGTGTGTACTTACAGCCAGTTTCATTTTGTCGTTTTTAGTAACCCCTTGGCTAAGTAAACGGCCCATATAATTATGAATTTTGTAACTTCAGTTCCACTATGTGAAATGTAGCTTGGAATTAACTGTCACAGCGCACAGAGATGTATTCAAAAAGACTACATAAACAATACAAAGTCTAGTATCTTATGAGACAGTGAACTTTGTGAGATGATTTCTGAGGTTTATGAGGATTATTTCCTGGAGGATACTTGGAATTCTTAGAGTCAAGTGATCCTCGGGCAGCAGAACTCGATGTAATGCATCTCTGAAAACACTTAACTCAGCACAGTGAAATCAGTCTCTGGTGTTTACTGTGATGGATGATGTTGCTATGTGGATGTTATTTGTCACACTGAAGGAGAACAGCCGCAGCAGAGACCCTGCACTGTTGGTGCAAAATGTACAAAAGCCTTCTTACATTACTGGCTTAGTCTTTAAGGTATCTTTTATCTAATTCACTTGCCTAAGCTATGGCCTTGAGCACAAAGCGGCAATCTTTAACATCTTGTACTTTTCCCACCCAAAACCATTTATTTTCTGTGTACATCTTAGCCTTTTTAGATTCATATAAATAGCCAGTTTACTATCAGTTTGTTTTGATGTTTTATATTATGCTTTCGGATTGTATGTGTGTCTTTCCGTCCCATTCTTGTGAACTAAATATGTCAGAACCCCCCGGTCAGTTTTCGTTCCTACCCTCACCTATGGTCATTAAGGCTGGCTCATGACCGTAAGAACTAGATTATGGGTACAAGCGGCCAAAGTGGCTGGCGTCTACCTTGGAGATAGGTTGAGAAGCTCAGTCCTCCGTGAGGAAGTTGGAGTAGAGCCGCTGATCTTATGTGTTGCGATATGCCACCTGATGTGGTTCGGGCATCTGGTATGGATGCCCCCTGGGTGCCTCCCTAGGGAGGTGCTCCAGGCACATCCACCTGGGAGGAGGCCTCTGGGAAGACCCAGGACTAGGTGGAGAGTATATGTAACGATTTGAAAATGTAACTTCACGGTTATAGTGACCAAAATTATCACGGTATTTATTTTATTTTTTTGAAGTGTGTTCAATATGTTCATAAAGCACTGATAAACCTACACAAGATGAAATAGTCTCAAAAAGTGTAATTGTGTTGGCTTGTAAAAACGATTGTAAACTGGCTGCTGAAACACCGGCCTGCTGCAGGGTGTCCTGTAAGAACTTGAACCAGAGATGTCTGACTTTGAGATCCAGGATGATTTATTTACTCCAACATGAAGTTAACTATGAAGTTTTATTTGACATTACATGTAAAGTTGGATATTGTTCTGAAATATAAGCAAATCATAATGCACATTAATAAACATCTGACTTACGGTGAACATTATAGAATAGAATATAAAGCCCTTTATTGTCATTCTACACAAGTACACAGTACCTGTGCAATGAGATTGAAGCAATATTTACCAAAACTAAATGTTTAAATTAATTTCTCTGTAATGATTAACATGTAACATATTGCTCAGTAATACAAACTGAGAATAAACCACATCTGTTACAGCACACATATCCATAACGGCGCAAACAGTGTAATACACCTTCAGTAGCTAAGCTCGTGGCTCCACAGGCTAGTCTGTTTACTGGCGATTGCACCTTGCTAGTAAACACAACCTGAACACGTGGCTGCACTTCTATCAGCTATGCAATAAGAAACACAGCAATATTATCAAGGCGATAATATATAGATCTCTCTCCAAATAAATATGTCGTAACAAGGGCTAAATGTATGCACATCGTAAGTAGAAGACTTATTGAAATATGAATTAACGTAGTTAATGTTTACACAGATAACGAGGCAGTAAAACCCATGACAGTTTAGCGAGCTACAGAATAGTTTTAACTTACGTTCTGGGCTACGTAGCTACATAACAAGTCCCAACACGGAAAATAAATAAGTCTGTTGTCCAGCTGCTAAGTTTTGTCCCCTTCTCCTGTCTGAGCGTGAGTGCTTGACAGGAGATCGAAGCGATGACTCGTTACAGATTTGTCAATCATCTCAGTACTGATGAATTTAATGAGAGAGGGTTGTGTTTTGCCCTCATAGTTGTTGTATGTTCTGCTGCTTTCTCCACCTCCTGCTGGTTGGTAGTTACACGTTAGCAGAGTTGGCTTATACACAGAGTCAAGTTTACCTTCATTCCTGAACTGGATGTTTCCAGGTAAATTCTGTATTATCTTAAACAAACTTGTGTGACCTTGTGTTGCTGTTGACACAATACCATGAAAAATATCTCCTCTAAATGAAGCAGGTCATGTTCTGGCAGGGCAGAAACTGAAGGTGACCAATTTCACCCACAATGTGACTCAGTGTCGACTCAGTTATCTTATTGCCCAAAGTGTTGAATTAGAAATTTCTTTCTTTTTTTTTAAATCACCATCGATGCAGCTGCTGTCTTAACTCCTGTGTCCTTTGTGAGTGATACAACAGAGAATGGTGGAAACAACCTTTACTGTGACCAATAAAAGCACCTGAGGAAGGCAAATTTGTCCAGAGCATTAAACTGTTGTGCAGACTTCACCTTCTTTTTGGAACATATTAATAAACCTAACAGAACAATCTATGTTATGTTGTATAAAACAACTGGCCTGTGCGTGCGGCTGATGTTATGTCTGGGAGTTAAACTAGTCAATCAATCTAATCAACTACCAGGGAAACATCTAACTTAAAGAAAATCTATTTCTTTTTTTAGATTATTTCTGGGCATTTTTGGCCTTTATTT
>JABXJD010000025.1:2080000-2250000 GCA_013375575.1 Percina caprodes
AAACTTTAAGAAGCTGAAATGTTTTCGTGAACAATAACTGGAGTTAAAAACTGATTAAGCGATTATTAAAAGAGTTGCCGATTTAATTTAAAAGTTGACAACTAATCGATTGAATTGATTAATCGTTGCAGCTCTAATACTCACACTTCCGATTAAACCCCCCATATGTACATCACACTGTAATTTACAATAATTTACTCTATTGCTGTGAATATGTAATATGGAAATGACCTTTTACAACTTGTAAATCAAAGCGGTTTGACGACTGGGAATGCATACTGTAATTTGCCTCTGCATGAAAGGTTTACCCATCATCCCATTTTATCTCATTTGATATAAACAAACATGTCCAACGCAGCTGTAAACTGAGTGTGTCCTCACCAGGCTCTGATTGATGAAGACCGTCTCCTCTCCAGACTGGAGGTAATGGGCAGTCAGCTACAGGCCTACTCTAAGGTACTAATGCGGTTCTATCAGAGTATCTCATAAGAGAAATAAATTATCTTGCAATAAATGGATCAGAATTCAATGAAAATGATCATCCACTTAAATAAAATTATATATATATTTCTTCTCCGACAGTCCCAGACGGAGGAAGGGATTCGTAAGGAGCTTTTGGCTCTTCAAGAAGACAAACACAACTATGAGACAACGGCAAAGGAGTCTCTGAGGAGAGTCCTGCAGGAGAAGATCGAAGTGGTCAGAAAGCTGTCAGAGGTGGAGGTAGGACACATAGAAGACATAAAAAACTGTCCATTTACACACACATGCACACACACACACACACACACACACACACTCTGTATGCACTCTCTGTCGTGATAATTTGTCATTTAGAGGAATGCAAGGGCCTCATTTTTTGTTTCTTTTCTACTGTCCTGCAGCGCTCACTCAGTAACACGGAGGATGAGTGCACCCACCTGAAGGAGATGTCAGAGAGGGGTCAGGAGGAACTGCGGGAGCTCGCCAACAAGTACAACGCCGCAGTCAACGAGATCAAAGAGCTTACTGACAAAATTAAGGTACCTGCACCGACACTGGAATATAGTTGTGTGATGGATGTTACTCTAAATTACATGGGATTACATTTTCCTGCAACAATATTTAATTTTGCACATCGTTTGGGGCAAAATGTGTTTTTATAAACTGTGGCGCTAGCTTTTTTTTAACTTTTCATTTTATTACTTTTCTGTCTCTGTTTATTCTTTCTCATATACCACTCACTTTTTTCTACTTGCTTGCTATACACTCCTCCTTTCTCCTCCCTTATTCCACTTTCCTGGTTTGTCGGTTTCTCTATTACTTCTCTATCCCCTTCCTCTCCTTCTTACTCTCCTCCCCCTCTCCTCCAGGCGGCGGAGGGGCGGCAGGAGGAGTTGACCCAGCGTGGAGCGACAGAGAAGAGAGAGCTGGAGCTGCGGATTGAGGAGATGGAGGAGAAGGAGCAGGTTCTCCAGGCTCGCATCGAAGCTTTGCAGGCCGACAATGACTTCACTAATGAGAGGCTCGCCGCCCTGCAGGGTACACACACACACACACACACACACACACACACCAACGTCCTGTCCTAACCAATCACTTTAACACAATAGTTACCATAGGATGAGGATTGCCTTTGCTAAAACAAATATTTCTGTACAAGTTTTTATACACAATCATTAGTTTTAAAAAAAAGATTTATTATTATTATTATTTCTCGGGATCAGAACACGTCTTTGACCCATTATGGGGGGTCAGTTGGGACTTCCTGTCAGTCAACTTGTTTCTGCTATTGTTGTTGTTGTTTACAGTTCGGTTAGAACAGCTACAAGAGAAAAGCATTAAAGAAAACAACAGCCTGGGTGAGTGCACGTGTCTCTGGTCTGCTCTGGGACGCTCGTTCTGTCTGCCGCTGTTTGTCTCTCTGGCTGCTAACGCCACTTCCTTTTTCCTGCACTAATGATGCATGACGAGTTCCAGCATGATGCTCACATAACTTGCTCGCTGCTCTTTTTGTTTCATCTGTCTCTGTCTGTTGAAGTCTGACTCTTCTTATTCTTCTGTTTTGATCTTGTTAATGGTAACTCCCTTTTGAATTAGAATTACAAGCTTTTGTACGTGCATACAATAAATAGTTTTGGAAGCGGTGTCAGTACAATAAAATAAAAGTAGTTTTTTTTTCTGTCTGGAACCCATATTGATATTTGATAGTTCACAAATATAATAGTTTCTTGTTCAGGGACATTTGGATACCTGGCTGTACCGTGGAGCAGGTGCATTAGCTTAGAAAGATCCTTAGGCTTGCACGTATTTGGCCTCACAGTGCATACTATTTTCTTTTTTTACCCAACCTAAAGGCTCACAATTTCAGTGTTTAAAACACTTAAAAATCAGTGTTTAAAGCAGTTTTTTTTTTTTTTTATATATAATTGTGCATGAGTAAAGTCTTTCAAAGTGTCACGTGACCTGCAATGTCAACTGTGGCCACCATGCCGAAGCCGCCAGTATCAACAGCAGCATGTATGTGTACTCAAATATGTAATCTTTGAACTACACCGCTGGCTGTGGCTGTTTCAAAAGAGGCAGGTTGTCTCAGGGAAATTGTGGCACTCTGTCGAGCCTAAACAGGGCTTGTTGGAGTTTCTGGATAAAATGGGTTGTTTCCATGGTTGACAAACTGTCCACTGCTTTGTTTTTCTTCTTCTGGGGACAAAGAGCTTCTGGTCACTGATTGACTTCTTGGTGATTGAATGACACTGAATATGAATGCTGGAGGTGGCTGTCTCACTGCTCACTTTGCCACAGTAGCCACTTTGTGAAGGGACCTGCCATCATTTGATTCTTACTCTTGTTATGAACAATTGTTTGGCTGGTAACGTTTCGACAACATCGTGTGTCTATCTGAATCTGATCTGGTCACACGGCAGATGTCGACATTGTCTCCCACGGACCAGTAGAGGAGCCTGTTGAGGACAAACAGAGCCTGCAGACACCTGAGAGCCAGGAGGAAGACGAGGATGAGGAGGATACAGACACCGATGATGGTGCATTTGGTGAAGATGTTGATGGTAGTCAGTTTATCATAATAATCAAGAGTTTAATTAATATATAGCACTGTTCTTTAGCAGGTTTTGATTGACAGAATAAAAGTAAAAAGTCTGACATAATACAGCACAACTCGCAATAAATCTAACCGAGAAGCATTAAAACTCTCTTAAATTAAGAGATACAATAAAATAATAAAAAATCAAACCTATGAAATGAGGTTTAGCAAAAGAAAAATATTGACTTTGTTAACCTGATCATGTGGTGATTTCAGATATTATTATTATTATTATTATTATTAATATAGCTCTAGTTCTCCATTTTTTTATTTTTCAAAGCAAAGAAATGCTTAACCAACTTTTAATCAGGGGAAATATTTTTCTTGCCTCATTTTGATCTTCACACTCAAAATATACCGTTTACTAGAAACCCCCATTCCAATAAAGTTGGGACGTTGTGTAAATAAAAACAGAAAACAGTGATTTTAAAATCTAAATTCAATTGAATACACAACAAAGACAAAATATTTAATGTTCAAACAACTTTATTGTTTTTTTTGTTGCAAATATTCACTCATTTTGAATTTGAGGCCTGCGACATAACATCCCTTACATAAAGATGTCTGACGGATCGATTTCAACGCTTACGTGCAGAGATTTCTACAGGTTCTCTGGATCTTTTGATGATCTTATGAACTGTAGATGATTAAATCCCTAAATTTCTTGCAAATGTACATTAAGAAACTGTTGGGCTATTTGCTCACGCAGTTGTTCAGTGGCGAACCTCGGCCCCATCCTTGCTTGTGAACAACTGAGGCATCAAATTTAAAATGAGTGAATATTTGCAAAAAAACAAAGTTTATCAGTTTAAACATTAAATATATTGTCTTTGAAGTGTATTGAATAAAATATAGGTTGAAAAGGATTTGAAAATTATTGTATTCTGTTTTTATTTATGTTTTACCGAATGTCCCAACTTCATTGGAATTGGGTTTTGTAGTTTAACGTGCATTTGGCAACCAATAGGATATGACTGTTCAGGATCAATGCTTAAGAAATGACTTTCATAGAGTCATGTTACTTTTCTTTATGATATTCGATTTGCTGAAATGATTCCAGTTTCTAGGCATGTTGTGGGGGAGAGAAGGCGAGGCAGCTTTATTTGTATAGCACATTTCAGCAACAGGGCAATTCAAAGTGCTTTACACAAAAACAAAATACAAGACTAAAAGTTGCAGGGCAGTATAAGAAACGAAACATTAAAAACAATTTAAAAATATAAAAGCAGATAAAATAAGAGATTTTATGGTGCTAGTATGGGACAATGTATAAGCTGTTGCTCTATACGCGTAATCCACCCGCAATCCTTGGCATTCACAGAATGGGCCGGTCCCACCGGTCTTTCTTTTTAATTTCTCTTTATATGCTTAAATAGATTTTCACACAGTTTCAGCAATGCAACTTCAGTATAAGAAATTATTTAAATTTACAATTATTTAAAGAAAGGCAACATCAAAAAAGGTCTTCAGCCTCGATTTAGAAGAACTAAGAGTTGCAGCGGACCTGCAGTTCTGACTCTGGGGACAGAAAGCAGACCTGTCCCAGACGTCCTGAGAGGTCTGGGGGGGGTCTTGGTGTACTAGCAGATCAGAAATATATTTTGGACCTAAACCATTGGAATTTATAAACCAGAAAAAGTATTTTGAAATCACTTATTTAAGGCACTGGAAGCTGGTGTAAGGACTTCAGAACTGGAGTGATGTGATCCGGTCTCCTGTTGTTAGTCAGGACTCGAGCAGCAGCGTTCTGAATCAGCTGCAGCTGTCTGAGAAGTTGAGCCTTTGGTTGATTTAAAAATCCTTCTCATTTTATGCATAGACAATGTCAGGGGGCTGCACTTGAGTAAATCTGTGGTATTGTTGAGTGCATTTTTTTTTTTAAGTTGTTGACACTTTTGGGTTTCACTCTTTGTTTGGGTCACATCTTGAGTTTCCATTCTGATCCTGACTCGGGAGTTGTGAGGTTGTACTCGGATTCAGAAACTCCTTCTAAATTACAATAATGAGATGATTGGATTTTTTTGATCAAGATGTAGTTGATTTTAAACTGTTTGATGGGAATATGTTGAACGTAAAAGTTATTGAGAAACCGAGATTGACGCCTTGGCTGTCTGTTTGTTTGCTTGTCCACATCCTGTCTGCTGGTATCTGTCCAGAAACACTGTAAAATACCTTTTTATTTGTCTGAAAATATCTGCCTTGTATGGCTTTGACTTCTGCTCTGCCCATGTTGTTAATTGAGCATCTATCTGTCCACGTAGGTATAGTTCTCTCTGTTATGTTCTCTCTGTAACTCATTAGTTCTGTCATGCTTTCTACCTATCTATCTTTATCTGTCTGTCTTTTCACTGTCATGATTTCTGTCTTTGGCTTTTTCTGTCTCATCCTCTCTAATACAGGGTTGGGTATTGAGATGAACAGTGTGTTCATTAAAAAAGATGTTTTTTTTTTTATTCTGCTTATCAATTCCAGAAAGTTAAAAAATGTACAGTAACTGCGCTGCAATATTCATTCCTGGCTATACATGCATTAAAATATGTGTGTTTGGTCACAATATAGCAGACCAATGAGTGCTGGCGACTCAGGAAACAATGAAATATTACAGTGAAATAATTTCATGCAGGAAGGACGTCCATTTAACACGATGAAGCATTTTCTCTAGTATTGGGTCATAATGCCTCTAAATCAGCTAATAATAGGATCAGAGAGAAACAAGTGAACGATCAATGCATGCTTGGTAAGAGTATACCATTTATTTTAATGTTTAAGCAGAAATCATCAAATTACAATTGGCAGCCTTAATCTGCTTCAGATATGGATAGGATGTGTTTGCCTCCAACATATATTAACATTTTAAATAAGATTTGATGAGATATGGAATTGATGAGCAGAATCAATAAAATCTGAAATAAATACCCAACTCCACTCTTGATAGTCATCTTAGTAATGTCAGTGCTCTGTGTTTCTGTCAGACAACTGTCATGTTAACAGCGGAGGAGACTCAACTAGAATCCAACAGTTGATTGAGTGTCCGCGTGAGTACAAACGTCAATTCCTGCTGTATGCTCACACACACACACACACACACACACACACACACACACACACACACACACACACACACACACACACACACACACACACACACACACACACGAGCACGGACATCAATTGCTGTCAGGAGAAGGCCAACAAAACAACAAATAAAATCTCATGGTAATTAAAACTTAAAAAATTTAACTTTTGTTGAAGATAACATCTTGGCAGATGTATTTTTCTTTACAGATCTGGGGTCTCATTTATCACGCACGTTTTTTCTCTCCATACTAGACACGTGTACTGAGTGATAATTGTTCCCTAAACACCTCCAACTCAAATTTTAAAGAAAAATTTGTTCTTAATGTTTAATTGCCGCTGTCTCACCGTCACTTTGTCCGCTACGGAGCGCAGCAGGAAGAGATGGCCTGACTGCATGAAATACAGGATAGCATCAAATGCCCAACTGCAGAACACAGTGTATCCGATATAACTAAATATGTCTTTAATACTGTGCATATAACATCAAATGGCAAAGTCTGAAAATACTGACGTTAAGCTCTCGCTCAATCTTTTTACTTAATGTACTTGTTATAAGTCTGAACTTTAATACTGTTCGTGACAAAACCTGCATGAAGAAAACTGTTTGCCTATTAGACTTTTGTCTTAAAATTGTATTTCTGGGTTGGGACACTACCAGTTAATGCTGTAATTTTGGCAAATTAACAATCACAAATCAATCATATAAATACTGCGGTGACCCCCTGGTGCGTAAAGCTGCATGATGGCTCCTCAGGAGGACTAACCTCAAATGGAAGAATCAGGAAATTATTATTCACTTTGCAGCAATTCCTCAACGTCTGAGAAGTTTTGTTGCTTTTTCTCCGCCAGTCGTCATGATTCCACACGACTCGTCGTGGTTTGCCGTAACGAAAGAATAACCGCCAGGGTCATTAACATACTTATCGGCATTCGTGAGGTGCTTTGCATTGAACATTTACGGTTAAAAATGGGTGTGTACAGGGCGGGATGAGAGTCTGATTCACGTACGCACACTTGTGGGTAATCTGTGATTTATAAAGGGAACATTGCTTACAGATGTGCGTGTGCATGATTTTATAAATCTGAATATTTTTGGCGTACGCTGTTTTTGGCTGTTGGGCGTACGTACAATTTTAGTTATAAATAAGACCCCTGATGTTTTGAAAATTATTTTTCCAGCTGTTTTTCTTTCCTTTTTGATAGTGAAGTTGGTAACGTTTTGTCAGTATACAATGTAAAGAAAGTCTGGAGGTGAGGGATAACCAACATCTTTTGATTTGAGTTGAAAAAATAGAAAAGGAGAGCAGCATCTCTCTCCAGAAACAATGTCCCTATTATTCAGAATAATTAACAGTTTGTATTGGAAACTATCTAAAAGTTATTGCAGTTGGTGGTTCATTGTGAGTAACCAGGAGAAACTGTTGTATATGCCACAGGCAAAATACTTTTTATTTTATTTATTTTTTTGTGTTGTGATTTGAATTGAATGTGGACAATATGTACACACCGTGCTGCTCATAAGTTTAGGAACCCATGCTAAATTTTGGCATTAAAATAGCCCAACATACCCTTCACCATACCTAGAGGTTGGCATGGGGTACTTTCCATATAATAATCTCTCAATGCAAATCAAACGGCTATTATTCATGCATGCAATGTGATCCAGTGTCCTGGATCATTGAAATAATAAAACTAACACTCTGCCTGCCTCTATGGGAATTTAATTTAGGGTGTGTATACTTAAGTATACACATTGTTATACTTATCTACTTATCCCCCTGTATTTTAAGGAAAAACAGGTATTTATTTACAATACATTATTCATTCACAAAGAAAATTGGTGTCCTTAAAGCTTGGATTTTCCCTAATTTTTTAATTAAGGCAGTAAGATCAGTTTCCAAAATGTGATTTTTTTTTTTTTTTTTTTTCATTCCTCTTTTTAGTAAACTTTAGCATGGGTTCAACTTATGAGCAGCATTGTAAAATTACATTTCTTTTTGTTAATGTGTCCCACTGTTTAGGGGTGTGCAAAAAAATGTATTCACATTTGTATCGCCTTTCAAACTCCACAGATCCAAAATCAATTCATAGAATTAAAAAAAAACGGATTCCTATTTTTTTATGGCGTGTATACCATCACATGGGAAAAGTAACTACATTTACATACTGTGAATTGTTTTTTTTTTAATTAAGAGTAATTTTCGAATCAAATATTTAGCCTAAAAATCAATAAATTGTGACATTTTCTGAATCGTGCACCCCTGCCGACGGTGGGTCTTGAACGGTCTTGCCAGAGCTTATTGAACTTCTTGTCTGGTAGCAACAGGCTTTACTGGCGCTTTGGTAGTTTCAGTGGTATGTTGTGGTTCTTATGGTACCACCAGCTGATTAGTTGGTTCTCAGCTCCTCGCACACTTTTTTTCTTCTTCTTTTCTTCTTTAGCAGATCTTAACATCTTTTTTTTCTGCATCTTGCCTTTTGTAGCTTTTCACTGGATCAGTTTACTAACCTCCTTATTTCTCTCTTCCTGTTTTTCTGTTCTCTTCTCTTTTGGTTCTTTATTTTCCTCTGGTCGCCTCGCTTGGAGAGAATTTGTTCAGCAGCTTTTCTCATAAACAATTTAAATACCTGAAGCAGTTCAAGTATTTTTGTCTGTGGAAACTTTCCTTGACTGCCTACATTTCTGATACCAGCCCTACATCTGCTGTCATTGAACCATTTTCTTTTTGTTGGCTGCAGTGGCGTATGTCACTGGCAGCTGATGGCAAACATTACTGTCAGTCCCACTTGCTGCCATTGTGTCTGGTTGCAGTATATATTGTAGAAGTCTTGCATCTGCCTCCATTGGTGTTATACATTTTAGAAGTGGATATTATTATAGGCATATCCGCTGACCGAGATGTGTTTTGTGCTCTCTAATGACTATTACTACGGTGACACAGTAGAACCGAACGCAGTTTCACTGACACTGAAAACAGTGAAACTCCTGTTTGCAACTAGAACACATAACTTGTATGCAGAGCATATAGCTTTAGATGGATCAGGAGGAAGAGTCAATCAAATTCAGTTGAGGTTTGTGGTTTTTGAAGTTTTTTTGTGGTAGCAGCTGATAACAGCATAGCCAAGTATGTGTCGTTTGTGCAGATGAAAAGTCATCTAGGCTAAATTTGGTTGAAAAGTTATAAAGTAAGAGATTTATATTACATCTGTGGCTTTCTTTCAGTGACATTTCCACGTCTTTATTTCAACATGTTGTAGGTTTTATTATCCTGGACTTATTTTTGCATACATCATAGTGTTAGATCAGCAATTTCCGTCTACATTTTACATGTTTTATACATTAATCTGATGCCCCTGTACAAACAAATTGCCCAGCTGTCAGGTCCTAGGTTACAACCAAACTGTACCACAAACTAATTTATTCTGTGTACAGTGGCAACCACAGCAAATTTAATTTTTCATGTAAGACCTGCAACTGGTCCTTTTTTAACCTGAAAACCAAATTCACCACAAAACTATCCAACTTTTGATTTGAAATGTCTTAAACAATGAGCACAACCTCACTTTTTTGAGCAAGCTAAAGTTAAATTTATCTTAAATTCCGTGAGATCCATCACTTAAAGATCTGTACTAACCAGCCACTAATCCATCTGATAATTCACCCAGAGTCAGTGTAAATGGCTGCGTGATTGCTGGTTGTTATATTTACCATCTGTTAAGTTGGCGTATTGGACATTTGCAGAGTTTGGTTCAAATTCTGTGATTGTTTTTTTTTTTTTAACTAATTTAAGCTGTTTTTATTCACCGATTGTCCTGGTTTTCTTTTTTTCTCCCTGCAGCGGTCAAACAGCTGAAGGAGACTGTATGTTCTTCAATCCACAAACTGGCCAACTTTGATGGTAAGAGCTCATCTAAGCTTCAGGTGTAACTTATCAATCATATCTTTTTGTTATCTGAGTTCTGGAGCATTTCATTCAAACTAAACTAACACTAGAAATCAGAGAGAAGGGCCAGTAGCTCACCTGGTTTAGCATGCTCATGTACTCAGGCTCAGTCCTTACTGCAGCGGCCCGGGTTCCAGTCCAACCGCTGCAAGTCATTCCTTCTCTCTCTGCCCTTTCCTGTCTTCAGTTGTCACATCGTATAAAAGCCAAAAATGCCTAAAAATAATTTAGAAAATCAGTTTCTACATAAACAGTGAATGGGGGACTTTGTGAAGATAGAATATAAGAGTTTGTTTGTTTGTAGAAGTGATGGACGCCCACCTACAGAACAACCAGACGGCAGAAGACGACATCCTGGCCAGCCCTGATCGACTGAAAGGTAGAGGAGACACACACTGGTTTTATACGTAACACAAGGGGGGGGAACTCGCATCAGCTTTGTGCTTGGCCATCAAGTGGTATTTCAGACTGGACGTGCTGCGATGATCGCTCAGTTCACAACGACAACACACACAGATCACTTTGGTCTCGTCAATGGAACATTTGGCAACTTTTAAAATCTTATTTGCGTCCATTTCAGCGTCTCGCTCTCGGCATCCACTCAAAACGTAACGTTATTACTCTTTGGCTGGCTCTCAAGCCCAAACAAGTGTATTTGGTGTGCTTGTTTTGTTTCCGGTCTAGCTAGATCCGGTGTGGTGTTGTAGTTTTTCTACCGTGTAAAAAAAAAAAAAAATAAAAAATTTTTTAAGCAAAGTTTTGCTAAGCCAAAAATAACTAATCTCGCAATAAAAAAATGTACGCCATTAAAATGGGTTTGTGTTAACGCCGTTAATAACGCGTTTAACTGACAGCACTACTCTTAACGCAAAAGTATAAATCCAGCTTTACAGCTGCTACAGCTGTTTTCCGTGTGTGATGTGTTAACAGTAAAACAATGATCCACTGAAGCACGTCAACATCTTGCTTACAAAAATTATTACATTTTAGTTTTTCAATCTCAGCACAACATTAAGCTCCAAAACATCCCCTAAGGAACTCTGTAGTGGTATAAATGGCATACTGTTCTATGTTCTTAGTTATAAAATAACCATCAGAAACTTACCTACCATTATATTTTGGTGTCTATTTTATTATTATATTTTATTATGCTAATAAATAATCTTTACATGTTGGGGTTTTATTACAAGGCCTGCCTATTAATCAATTTTGAAATGTTTTAGTGTTCAATGAACAAGGGACAGTTATATATTGACTGACTCTGTGTATTCACAAAGGGTAAAAGTGCTGACAGGGAGACGTCCTACTACTGCGACCTCTGACCCCTGTCTTTGCTGTTGTGAGAGAGCTGAATGTTTGTCATCCACACAATGCTCAGGCTCACCAGCAGCCGTTTGTGAAGGCTATGACATGCAATTCATTTTCTCTGGACACACACAGCTTTTTTATTATTTTTATTTATCCTAATTTCCACTATGCATTTTCCAAGCTATCAACCTTAACCGTAACCACCATAACTACACGGCTAACCCCTCCAGCAGTCAAACACACTGTGACAGCGAATGGTACTAGAGCTGCTCTGAACTGCTGCTTTTGTTTCTGTTTCACCACCTGAACCCTGCTGTGGCATAACCTATAATCCAGGCACTACACTACAAGTGTGTACACGTGTGGACATACACACATGTACTTGTGGGAACCGGTTTATAAAAGGTTCTATGCCCTTCCGTTTTGGTATTGTCTTTTTTTGTTTTTCTTTACTCATTTTGTTTGGTGGTTTTATATTCCTTTTGATCCGCCATTCTGTCCCCTTCTAGCTAACTCTCTCTGTCTCTGTGTGTGTGTGTCTGTGTGTGTTTCCGTGTGTGTGTGTGTGTGTGTGTGTGTCCGTGTGTCCGTCCACAGGGAATCCAATGGATGCCAAAGAGTCCGACATGTCAGACACTCTGAGTCCCAGCAAAGACCGCAGCAGTGACGACACATCAGGTCAGTAAAACACACACTGAGGCATGTTGTAACCAGAATTATATTTATGTTGAAGTATGTGAGTTTCATTTATGTGATGTCCTCAATCAGGCCTTTCATCGGTTTTAGTTTTACGATTTTTCTGCTGTTGAACTTTCCTTTCAAAAATCTGTTCTCTGCATCTGTTACACATAGAGCATCTAATGAACTTGTCATGGAATAAGATATGTAATGTACAGAAAATTACGTAATTTACTTATTTTGCCATATTTTTTTGATAATTCAGAATTTATATATATATATATAGATAGATATAGAGATATAGAGATATAAAGAGATATAGAGAGATATAGATATATATAGATATATAGATATATAGATATAGATATAGATATATATAGATAGATAGAGATATATAGATATATATCTCTCTCTCTTTGTAGAACCAGAAGACATTAAACACACTGTGTATATACACAAGTTATATCTGGTTGTTTACCTTGTGGCAATTTAAAGCACTTTGTAAGCTTTTTGAAGTCCTTTTTAAATTTAGCCCTCATTAGAATGAATCAGAAATAAATATTAATTTGTTTCAGACGGCAACATGGACGACCAGGAGCTGAATGAACCACAGAACAGAGTAGCTCTGCTCAAAGGTAACCATGGCAGCTTATCTCTGCTTTGTAGTTCTGCTCTGTGTAACCGTAAGAAGTCATGAGTCAGTAATACAGTAAACTGTCCATTAGAGGAAGCTGTCCGTTAAGTGGCTTCCTTCTTTCTTCAATTTTCACTTTATTGATTTGTAGTGTATGACATGGTCATTACATGTGTCAAGAGATTTTTCATTAAAGAAAATTTATTTAAAAAAAGTTGAATTTTTCTCTCTCTCTCTCTCTCTCTCTCTCTCTCTCTCTGTGTGTGTGTGCGTGCGTGTGTGTGTGTGTGTAGCGGAGTTGCATCGGGCCGGTCTAGAACCAGAAGACACAGAGCAGGTCATCCACCACCTCCACAGAGAGCTTCTGGACGCCCAGGACTTAGCCAACACTGGCAAGCAGAGATGTCTGGAGCTACAAGGTAACTAACCGTATGAAATAATCCCACCAGGTTTCACACAGATATTATTAGAGTTGGGACTACATCCTAGCTCCAATCAGGATGCACAAATTATTAAATTATTTCTGATGTCAGGACATTTAATAAAAAAATTGCTATGCTATTTTCAGTGCATTTATATGTAACAGTGCTGTGTGCATGCGGACGTTAGAGACAGAAATGGAAATTTCTGTCTACTGTCTGTTTTCTAAGCTACTGTCTGTCTATCTGTAGCTCTGCTGGAGGAGGAGAGGAGGAGTAACTCTCGGCAGACTGAAGAGTCGACCAAACAGATCCAGTACCTGCAGAGTAAGGAAACGCACACACACCATGTATGTGTCACAATCTACCTTGCTCCCACCTCACTTCCCTTTGTTTGTGTGTTTAGCTCAGCTTGGAAAGCTGCAGGCCGACATGGAGGCACTGAGGGAGCAGAGGGAGAGCACCATCTGCACCACCAGAGAGGAGCTCTACTGCGCCCAGGAGGAGGTTTGACTCCTTTATTACCCTCTGACTCCTCCCCAGGAACCCCAGGACGAGTAGCTGTGCTTAAGGGCACAGCTAATAGGGATCCTAACTCCAAACTAAACTAAAACTGACTCCCTTTTACTCCCTTCCCTCTCCTCCCAACTCCCCTCTAACATCCTTGTGACTCCTCACAATGCCCCTTTGATTCCTCCCAGCTGCTCCTTACTTCCTCTGACTCCTTGTGTTTCTCTTTTTTCCTTTCTGTCTCCTACTGACTCTTCCTGACTCCCAGCATATTCCACCTAGCGCCTCGTTAAGGCCCATTCATGCTAGAAAAAACGACCCGGCGATTCGCTGCTGGGTAGTGTGGCAGTGGGAACGTCACTTTAATGGCCCATTTGTGTAAAGTCCTGTTGTGTTCTTTAAACCCCCCAATGTAGCACAAGTAGACTTTCTATTTCACAATTATTGTTTTCCCTCAGATCGTTTTTAGATCTTGACCTTTCCGACCGCACTTGAAGGCAGCTTTATTTCACGGAAAAAGAGAGAAAGAAAAGAGATGGAGCAGCAGCCGTTACACAAACTCCTGGGCAGTTTAGTGCTTCTGTTTAGTTTTTTTTTTTTTTTACACTCATATTGTATTAAAAAATTTCTTGTGGCAGCGATAGTCTGATCGCTGGTTACGTGATTGGCCCCTGCAGTGTGACATCGGGTTGCATTTCTCCAAAAGTTGAATCCATCTCAGCTTTTTGCTGCTGTGTTTTTTCCTTCTCCCCCTACAACCCCCACCACAGCAGCCTCAACGTACTACCCCCATTTAAAATCAATTGAAAGAACTGTTTGCGCCGCACTATCCGAGGAATGCCGGTGAATGAATGTCTATGTAAACACTCTGACTATTACTTTTATGACTCCTCTGGCTCCGTCTGACTCTCCCATCATTTTAACTTGTTTAACTCTACCTGACTCTCTTTAACTCCATTGTCTCTCCTCCTGAAACCTATGACTCCTCCCAACTGTCCCCTGATTCCCAGTACCTTTTTATTCTTATTCATCCTATCTGCCTTCTGACTGACCTTATAAGTCTCTTTTACTTCCGTCTGTCCCCTCTAACTCCCTCTGACTTCTTCCTGCAGACTCCATCTTGTATGAACAGACTTTCTGTGTGTCAGTTTACAATAAATCATAGACAGATAGATAGATATACGTTTTTTTTTACTGTTTTTAGGATTTATGACGTTACTAACAGACTTGTGGATTGTGTTTGTGCGGTCAGATTGTCGTCCTCCGGCACGCCATGGAGGCAGCCACGGCGGAGCGAGAGCGTGAGATTTCTGCCTTGCAGGCCGAACTTGGCAACGTGCGATCTGACCTGGAGCACTGGAGGGACACGGCGGCCAAGTACGAGGGGGAGATCAGCCGGCTACAGGAGGCCTTCACACAGCAGCAACACCAGCAGAGCTCTGCCAGCCAGCTGCAGGGTGAGCAGAGAGTCCACATGCCAACAATACTCTTCGTCTTTGGTTTTTTTCAATAAACGCACAGATATTAATTGCAACTTTACTCCCTCTTCTTCAGCGGAGTGTGTTACGTTGCAGCAGCGGTGTGTGTGTTTGCAGCAGGACTGTGATGGCCTGAGAGGTGAACGGAAAGCTCTTACGGACAAACTGCATCGCCTGGAGACTGAGCTGAGCAGGTACACACCGGCACACACATTTTAAATGCTTTATTTGAATCCACCAGGTATACACGATTTTTCACATTCGTGAACACGTACATTCTTCAACCAATGTTAGGTTATGTTTAACTGAGATGGATCAGAACTCTACCTGCTGTCCTGTTTATTTTTGCATTTTTTCCCAATTACCTACATCCTCGCTCTGTGATATTTGCAACCAGGAACTGATGTTTGATTGATCAAAAACACAGACCATTAAAACATTTTTCCTTCATTTACAAAAACACAATCACTGTTAAAGATGCTGTTAGAGATGTTACAGAACAGATCATGAAAGATATCAAACCATCGTGGCATCACAGAGGTATGTTTGTACAAAATGACATCTCTTGGTAACACCTCTTGGACACACCACAAGGAAATGTGAAATAGATTGTCCCCTAAAATCTAACTTTCTGGTCAGGAGGTTAGGAGCATTTTCTGAAGCCCCAAACATCCAAGACAACATTGTTGCTCACACAGTCAAACATTATTAAATGCAGTATTTCTTTTAATGATTGATCACACTCAAACAAAAAGTTAAATTTTAGGCATGGTGTGCCTTTTTTAAAAAATACATTAAAAAAAATCAAACCCACCAAAAAAATTACAACTTCAATTTAAATACTCATAAGCTAAACTCTGGCTGACAGAATGAAAGAGATTGCAAGGAATTGCTGTAAAAATGAAATTAACCTATTGCAAACAAACTCTATATTAATAACTCTTAACTGAGGGACACATAGGGATTGCGTGTCAAGCTGTGTGAGGGTGGGCGTTAAAACTGGATCTGTAATTCTCTGTGACAGCCGTGATCGATTTAATGAATTATGGCTCAGGACAGCGGACAGGAAGTCCACAGGTCCTGACAGGTTGAAAGTTTGGATTCAGCGTTAAAAGAGGGACTGGGGGCAAGAAGGACTGGAGGAACTGTGGGGTCCAGCTGATTCAGACAGAACTGGACACATGACTGACGGCTGACTGAACCAAACCGAACAGTCAGCAGGTTAACCGACTGGAGCTCTGTGCTCTGTCTATTCTCCATGGAGAGAAAACACCTGCATGGCATGTTCTCATCGTCGAAGCCGAGAGCTCAGCAGGATTTTATCTGAGCTGCAGCTGTGTTTAGTTTCAAATAAACTGTAAATGCCATTGGCAGCACTTCTCATGAATATCTGAAATGCACCACTCGGTTGAAACTGCAGATGTCAGCTGCAGCTTGCTGTCTCGTCCCCTGTTGAGATTCACAACCTAAATACAACATGTGGCTGTGACCCAGGAGGAGAGTGGTCGAGAGTGGCCTTTAAACACAAAGTTGACAGTTTGATCCCCGGCATCCCACTTTCCATGTTTAAGTTTCCCTGAGCTCAACACTAAGCCCCAAGTTGTTCCCTAGGCACTTTAAAGCTGCCCACTGCCCCTAATGCTTAGAATTGGATTACATTTTTTGTGTGTAAGTATATCCTAAATGTCTTTTTAAAGATCATTTGGAGATTTAGCTGAATTCAGCAATTTGTCAGTGTAGAGTTTAGTGAAAAATTCACCTTTTAGCATCTCAAACAAAAGATGTTTCCCAACTGTTCCCCAACACAAACATGTTGCAGTGTTGCCTCATTCAGGCGCATGCAGTGAATGAAAATGCTGCTAACCAAAATAATAAGATATTCCACAACTTATTGTTATGGATAAAATAAATACCTGCTGCCCTAATGTACATTTGCTCTCCTGGTAATAAATCAGAGCAGCACGATGCAAAGAACCAGTTTTTAGTAGTTGGGATAAGTAGGGCTCCATCAGTCCCAATTAGGTGATTTGACAAAAAACACTTGTGTGCAGCACCAGGGAGCAGAGTCTGGTTCTCAGCAGCAGTCTGGAGTCTCTGGAGAAGAGGGAGGAGGTTCTGCAGGACAAACTGGGTTGTCTGGAGAATCAACACCTGCAGGATGCAAGCAAGCTGAAGAGCCAGCTGGACCAGTCCCTGGCCCACACGCACACACTGCAGAGAGAGGTACGAACATGCTGCGTCCTCAAGGAATTGTCGAACAGGCCCCAGTGAATATTGAATTTTATTTTTGCTTGACATGCCCATTCCTAGTACACACACACACACACACACACACACACACACACACACACACACACACACACACACACACACACACACACACACACACACTGCAGAGAGAGGTACACAATCCCTTGAAGTTGTTAAGTTGTAATTTCTTTATGGATATGTATAGAAAGAAAATTTGGTGTGTGTGTGTGCGTGTGTGTGTGTGTGTGTGTGTGTGTGCGTGCAGTATGAGGAGACACAGTCCCAGCTATTGGACCTCCGTCAGCACTATGAGAGAACAGAGAAGGAGAAGCTGAGCATCCACCAGGAGCTGGAGCAGTGCAGGAACAGCCTGAAGCTGCTGCAGGACAAGACCAGTTCTGTAAGTACAAACACACAATCACACACACACTTCTTTTTAATAATACCAAAGACCATATGAACAATTTGTGTTTAAATCTTTATCCTTGTGTTCACATAGCTTTGAATCCAGAGGTTTTCATAGTTTTCTCCACTTTTTTTTTTTTATTTATTTTTTTTGCTTAAAGGTGCAATATGTAATACTGACAGCTAGTGTTTAAAATAGTTACTGTAGTACAAATTCAAAATACTGGCTGAGACCGCAGCATCCATAGTCTCAAGGAGCATCCACAACAATGTTGCTTGACGCTTGTCTCACATAGCCAGACATTACTTCATAGCACAGCGGAGTAGCTAACGTTAGATTCTGGCTATATTGATAGAAGCCCCTGCTCACACTGAGCTCTGTACCCAGCTGACAGACACATTTTTTTGGCTTAGAACACACAAGGTAAAACACTACCTTGCTGTCCTTTTCCACCCGACTGAACACACTTTATTGCCTTAGAATTACGCCTGCAAGTGGCCGGGTTGGCTCAGTGGGTAGAGCAGGTGCTCTTATGGTTGGGAGGTTTATGCCTCGATGCACATGTCTAGGGTTTGAATCTGACCTGTGACAATTTCCTGCATGTCTTTCCTCTCTCTCCCCTTTCTTACCTAGCTGTCCTATCTAATAAAGGTGGAAAAGCCCCAAAAAAAAAAGAATTATGGCAACAATTGCTAAACACACTGCAAACTCACGGTCCTGTCTTCCTAATTTACAGCCCTCCTCTTTGGCCAAAATATAGTATTTCATCTTAGCATGTTTCCCTGATATCTGATGATGCATTGGGGTCATATTTGGATATATTACAGAACATATATTACATATTGGACCTTTAAAGATTAATGCAGGAGAAGCACCAGACTTGGTGATGGACTCTTACCCACCCAGCACTTCCGTTCACAGCCTTCTTCCTCACTTCTTACTTGCTTACTTTGGACACAAAAAGTCTCTCCAACCAGTGTTGTTTGAATCTGGAATCAGACCTTTAGTCCTGTTAGAGGACTGAGGACAACCTCTGTGGTGGACATGAATATAAGCAGATGGAGTGAGTAACTACATGTAAATGATAATAAATCATCACACATCATCGTCTCTCCTGCCTTTCCATCCTGAGCTGATCAGTAGCAGCTGTTAATTTGTGAAATCTGCAGGAAACCCAAATCAGAAGATCACAGCGAGGTGGAGCAACCGCTACCTCCTCCTCTGTTTCCCTTCTTCCTCTTCTCTCTCATCCACCTGTCTTCAGCTCTTCTTACTCTTCAGTCTTTTGTTGACGTGATGGTAGATGTTTGTCTCGTTCCTCCGATTTGTTTGTTTTTCAGAATAAAAGGCCGGATCCAGATTCACAGGACTAGATTAGCAACACTTTGTTTTAGCTGATATTTTGAAAATATATTTACTGATATTACAACTTTGGTCTTATTTTCATAGAGTTATCCATCATTTCTTCCTGCTCATTCTATGCAGTAATGGAGTCAATAGCTGAGGTCTGGGAGCATGGTGACATTGTTAACGACACAAGCAGTCAGGCGATTAGGCAGATTAGAAACCAACATTCGGGTTCGAAAAACGTATTCATGTCATAATTTTACCATTCATCTTTCAAAGTGCACTTTGTAAACATTTACATACAGTTCACACCTGCTTCAATGTTGACCTACCTTACCAACTGTAGGTAGGTAAGCAAGATTATTCTGGTGTTCCCACTTTTAAGTGGTATTTTATCGAACTCCGTACAGTGGAGCCACAAAAGGCTTTATGCAACGTTTTTGACATATGCTGTAGTGGATCCCAACACCTTAATTTAAAACAGACTTTGATGTGTAAATTGGTGGAGTTCCCCTTTTTAAAAAGCTGCCAGTGTAGTTTTTGGTTAAAAGCAAAGTTTGTCATTCGCCACCGGTGTGTTTTTTGCCTTGTCAGACTTTGTTGAAGTTTGTGACGGTGGCATGTACAATATGATTAGTACTAATTTTATATATATATATATATATATATCAAGTTAAAAAATAACCTTTATTTCATTATTTTTAGTCCATTATTTATCTGCACCAGGCACAGCATGTCATGTATTGGCAAATGTTTTTTTTTTTTTATTTTTTTTTTTAGCATTTATTGTATAAACCTGTTAAACATTAGATACCAAACATTTCACTCTGGCCTTTAAAGACAAGTGGACTATTATTGCTGTCAGCCAGCAGCTGACGTATAAACCAGTTTCTGAGTGCAAACGAGACGTTCTGGTGCAGAAAGGTAATGAGCTGAAATCCAAGTGGAATTTGTTGCCCTTTTTAAAAAAGCCTGGTGACGGATGGCACTTCTCCTGTTGTGTTTGAATGTAGCTTTTGGATGTGTAGAACTGGTGGTGTGGCATTGTAGAACTGGCCAGGTGTAAACCTGCTTCTCTCTCTCTCTCTCTCTCTGTCTCTCTCTCTCTCTCTCTCTCTGTCTCTCTCTCTCTATATATATGTATGTATATATATATATATATATATATATATATATATATATATATATATATATATATATATATATATATATATATATATATATATATATATATATATATATATATATATATATATATATATATATATATATATATCTCCCTTCCTCCCCCTTTGCTGTAGCTGCTCCATCCTCCATGTTGGTTTTGGTTGATTTGCTGGCTGATATCTTCTTGTCCCTCTGCTCCCTCCCTCCCTCCCTCCCTCCCTCCCTCCCCTCTAGCCATCCATACTGCAGCCTGTCCAAGCCATATTCATTGGCCTTGTCCTGGCTCTGCTGTACTGGTGTTTCGGCCAGTTGTGGTAGAAAGGTACACACCGACATGACATCAGTCTATCTCTCTGTCTGTGTCTCTGTTGCCTGCGTCTGTACATCATCTGTGGAAGGAAAGGTGACGGAGGTGAAAACATCATACTGATCTGTGATGAATTCAGCGTTGCGTGAGAATTAGATAAGAAAAGTAGCCGTTCACTAGTATCAGTAAGCAATGTTTTTACCCCACACAGTCTTCCTGGGCTAAAATGATTCTTCTTCCCACATCTAAATCATGGCCATGACCTTTAGTGTTCCTATAAAACGTATTTTCTATCATCTACAAGGCATTAAATGTGCATCCATGTGGAATTGTGATGGTTTTAATTAGGTTGAGATATGTCAGGACAATATTTGAAATACAATTGTATCAGTTTCAAATATAAAAAAACTAGAAGGGCACTCGGAGAGCGCAGACCTCCGCCACGGCATGCCCTATATCACAATGATATGAATATGCTTGTTAACAGTATTATTTCACACATCTGTGGATCCAAAGGAAGAGTAGCTGATGCACCAGTGAAAGCGAACTGATCAGAGTAATACATTAAAAAAATGTTTTTTACTAAGTTAGTTTTTATCCTTTTTTAATAACATCAAATGAGAAGGGAAGACGAGTTTGAGGTAAATTAGGCAAAGTTACATTTTTGCAGTTGTATTCATCATACTGCCGACTGCTGTTAGGGGTTCAACCCTGAATTCTGATCAGTAGGACGTTATGTTCACCTCCTAAACAACCCTTTTAAGACGCAATATCATCATCATCATCATCATCACCATGGCGGTCTCTTTGTCAGACCTAACTGCATGCCTGTCAGTCTGTCTTGTGCTCCTGCTCTTCTGCAGCAAACTCTAAACTCTGCTCTTTAAAGGGACGGGCTCCCACCAACCACAGATTTAAAGTTTAAAGAGAAACCTTGTTCCCTTCAGTGCCTGCAGACATTTTTTGTTTTTCAAGGAAAGATTAGTTCTCAGAATGCCAGAAGAAAAGCTCTCTGGTTTGGTCTGGTCTGGTTTCTAGTTTCATTTGGTAGGAAAATGTGAGCAGTTGGTGATCTTTTTGCTGTAGTCCTCTGTAATCTGTGCCGACTGCTCACCCGGAAGCTCGAATTATGAGGCTAATGTTCTTTATTTGGTTTATTATCAACGATATGCTAATCCGTCTCGCATTACATTGACCTCCCTAAAGCTGGTCACTGTATGTTTTTAGCAAACATTACTCAAACAGGAGTTTTTTGGGGACAAATTTTTCTGTAGCACATTAATCCACATTTGGTGCTCTAGTGAGTATTTGGCAGCAGGATAATGTATGTGGGGTTGAGTCAAAATAAACTGCAGTGGGGGTGTTCGTGGTAATGAGGTAACATGTCACCCAGTGTAGCTTGTTAATGGGTCTTTAAAGGTTTCTGGAATAAGATACATCAGGCTCCAGATACACACACGATTCTTGTTAGTAGATTCTAGGCCTATCCTCGAGTTTCTCCACAAAGACTCAAAAGCACCACTTTAAATCTTTTACCAGCGATGTGCTCCTACGTCTCATTTCATTCAGCAGAAGAAAGGCATTACAAAAACGATTGATTAGTTGACTAATCGACTAAAAAGGTGCAGCTGATGTTGGCCTTTTTCTCAAAGTATGGCTGCACTGTAAAAAGAAAATGTTTAAAAACATACTGTAAAATAACTTCCTTGTAAAATACAGTATTTTTTGTGGCTTTATTTTTCATGAAATCTTTATTTTTTGGCTTTTTAATTAAGGGTTTTCTCTAATCTCTAATTTGATCTAATTTAACTTAATCTATTAAAAATATTGCCATAAATGACTAATTGACCAAAACTACAGATTAGTCAACTCATTGACTAAGGGGGCAGCCCTTAAACAGTAAATACAGTCATTGGGGATTTGGGATGAGCTGTCATGAGGAAGAAAATCACCAGATTTACCCTCAACCAAACCTTTTGCCCTGAATAGTCTTGTGAAGAGAGAGGTTTCCCTTTAAAGAGACGGGCTCGTACCTTCACATCCGACCATCTCTTATTGAAAGGCCTCCCTCTTGTCTTTTCACAGCTCCCTCTCACTTTCAGGGTGTTGGTGCTTCTTTTTTCATTTTTTGTATGCATCATTTCCTCCATCTCTTGCTACAGGGTTGGTTAGTTTTCCTTCCATGTCCTGCATCCAGACTGTTGCCTAATCTCAGTTATTTCGCTCTCTCTGACTTTACCGGCTAACAGGTTTGTTTTGTTTTTCACCGACTCATCCATCTTTTTGTCTTCAAGTCTTCTCTGGAATCGTGTGTGTGTGTGTGTGTGTGTGTGTGTGTGTGTGTGTGTGTGTGTGTGTGTGTGTGTGTGTGTGTGTGTGTGTGTGTGTGTGTGTGTGTGTGTGTGTGTGTGTGTGTGTGTGTGTGTGTGTGTGTGTGTGTGTGTGTGTGTGTGTGTGTGTGTGTGTGTGTGTGTGTGTGTGTGTGTGTGTGTGTGTGTGTGTGTGTGTGTGTGTGTGTGTGTGTGTGTGTGTGTGTGTGTGTGTGTGTGTGAGAGAGAATGTCTGACCAGTGTTTCCAGTCGTTTGCCGTGAAGGAAATCTGTAACGTTTCTGTTTTTTTTCTACTCAGGGAACCTTCTCGGCCTCGTTTACTTTGCTGCTTCTTCTATTTATTTATTTATTTATTTCTTCCGTTTTATTTTCTCCTCTTTCTTTTCTGAAGCCCCAAAAGATGATTTTTATACAGTATTTAAGTCCTTATCTTTCGTGCACGAGTTGTGGGAGCATTTACTATAAACCCATGTCCTTCGCTACCATGCAGCTATTATTTGATGCACATCTCAAAATGGAGAGAACACTATTTAAAAAAAAAAAAAATTAAAATACATTTTTCAATTCCAAACAGTCTTTGAACGCAGACCGAGCTAATAAAAGGACTAAACAGATTTCAGACCTTGTTAATGACTTCATCCATGATCAATTACGTGGTTGTGAAAGACGTAGAGGCTTAGATGGATCTTTATGAAATGCCAAGAAAGTGGCCTCAAAAGTACAAACAAAAGATAACCGTGTTTATGTATTTACAGCAGCTTCTCACGAAAAGTAAATGTGACCCGGAACCTGTTGGGGAACGTTTTATAGAAGCATTAGATTTGGTACTAGTCCACAATTTGATCTGGGTCCGATCTACCACTAGATGACTCGATCTGTGCACGCGTGTGCAGTGATTCTCTCACTTGAGCTGCAGCTTTGCCTCTCAGGTTGGTCCCAAGTTGCAGTTATTATATTGAAGCCGGTAGACTAGTACTCGTCAGATATGATGTATACATATAAATATGATGTATACTATAAATATGATGTATACCAATAAATATGATGTATGCAATAAATATGATGTATACTATAAATATGATGTATACCAATAAATATGATGTATACGATGTATACATATAAATATGATACAATAAATATGACGTATACCTATAAATATGACGTATACATATACATATTTACAGTGCTGCTCATTAGTATATGGGACTTCCTGCTTAAGTTGACTAAAAAGAGGAATAAAAAAAATCTTTTGGAAATTGATCTCAATGCCTTAATTAAAAAATAGGGAAAATCCAGCTTTTATAAGCTTTTCTTCCTTAAAATACAGGAGGCAGGAATAAATTCCCATAGAATGAATGTGCTTTTAGATTATTTTTTTCAAATTAGATAACGTGTGCTTTGAACCATAAAATATCTTTTGGATTTTGGGAGTTTCATAGGCTTGACTTTTTTTAATTTAAATTTTTTTTTAATCATCTTTAAGTCCTTTTCCCCCTCTGCTGCTCTTCATCTTCTTTCTTCTCTCTTTCCTAGTTTTGGGCTTTAGTCCAGTTTGTGTCAGACAGTTTGCCATGACGATGCCGACTAACTGGATCTTTTTGTTTTTGTGTCGTCGTCTCTCTCGGACAGAGCGGCTGGAGCCCCTGGATGCCGGTCATCGCAGTCATGGTCGCCGTGACGGCAGCCGTCCTCTACCCCAGCATCTCCAAAAGCAGCTCCACCTAGGACACACACACACACACACACACACACACACACACACACACACACAGAGCGCTGTGAGGAGAGCATCACTGCTTTACTTGTATAAAGTCTAATTGTACATAATTGTAGAGGGAATATAAAGGTTGTGGTTTCTACAGAGGATTCAGAAGCTTCTTGGTTTTATTTTGTTTTGTGTTGTTGTTGTTTTTCTTGCAGCGAGGGGTTTTGTTGTTGTTTTTATTCTCGGCTCTCTCTCGGCTGTGGTGGGGCTTCTTCTTTTTTTTTGGGAGGGTTTTCCGTCTCTGCTGATTTCTGATTTAACAAAGCGCTCTCCAGCAGGCCGAGCTGAAACGGGACGGAGGCGAACGCAACACTTTCCAGCAGCCTCGTCCAGTCAGGGGAACGTGATTCACATTCTTCAGTTCTGCTTTTGCTGGAAGAAACATCTGCGCACATCTACATAGATTTCATTGGCTATTGGAGTCTGTTAGTAGGCGGTGTTCACCTGTTGCTGCGTCAGAACTGGTTTTATTTGTTTGGACGGACCGGGCTCCAGCAACCCGTCGGTCCGTTGAGATTTCTTAGGCAGGATTGACAGATTTGTAGGATCTTTACTGAAGAGAGACCTACAACATGCTCATCTTGCCTTTAAACCATCCCCGTGTTCAGCTTTAACTTTACTCATTACATTCTGTAAAACACCTCAGTGCTCTTTGACATCGTCAGTACGATCTGTCTGAATGTCGGACTCATTTCAGATTTTAACTGCTGATATTTGGTGCCAGTGTCCCCTAAATCTTTAAATTTGACTGTTTTTACAACATAATTACCTTTTTTCTCTTGTCAAGGTAGAAAATTGATTAAGAAATATTGAATTACCAATTTGGTAAAGCAGTTTATAATCACATTAAATGTTATTCATTGGTGCAGCACTAAAGCTTCTTACTATCTTGAGTCTCTGTTTAGACGGACCATCGGTCAAAATGAAGTTTTAATAAGATTAATATTCCAGTTGATGTTCTGCCTGTCGCTCGTGTTTGCCTCCCTGTTCACACAGAGTATGACACAGTGAATCTGCATCACATCAGACTGATCTGAGTTCAATAAAAAAGACTCTCAGCTCCAGATGTCAGTAAAACGATCCACGTCAGTGGTAAATGTACATCGGCGCTGTGAGATTCAGACAACGGGTCTGTTGATCTGGATCAGAATGGAAGTTTCTGTCCTGCCTGATCTGGTCCATCAGTCTGCTGCAAAGTGTTGCCGTTGTTTCAGGAAGCTCTGCTGTGTTGTGGTTTTTGTTGGCCATGTTGGATGTCTGACGTGACATTTTTCTGGTCTTGTTTTTTCCTTACAGGGGAGTTTGTTGTTTGGGGTTGAAACTTGAAGCCAAATTTTAAAAATGAAAATCTTGATTTATTTTCTTTGTTTGTTATTTCTTCATTTTTCGGGGCACAGAAAAGGGGGTCAAAGTGCCTCTGATGTAACTAACACCACAGTTTGTGTATATGTGTGGACAAACACACACGCAGCCACACACACACACACACACTTTCTCCGAGAAACGCACTTAAAAACACACACACACACGGTTTTTGACTGCCAGAGGCCTGTTAGTGCGGAGAGAAGCTGTACGTTGGGAATCCACAATGTCTTACCAGCTTTTATGGAGTTTCGGTTGCTACTCACGGCCTTCTTTAAGCAAAAGATTTCCCGTCAACCCCATGACAACCGAGCTTACTTTAACCGCTCACGAAGTCTGTGAGGTTGTAGCTTAAAGCTCAGGAAATAGCTAGTAAGTGGACCTCGATTTGAGATTGTTTTGTCAAATTATTATTGTGGCTTCTCAACGATTCCCATCAGCTGGATGATGATTTAACGGCTGATTTTCTGTTTGTTCAACACTTCTGTCAAGACTGAAATTTCTCAGCAACTATTTTATGAAAAACCATTCGTTCAAGAAGTGAGGACTGAATTCTCATCAGTATATCTACTGTTAGCTTTAGTATTAGTCCCTTTTATAGACATGGAATAGGAAACATTTCTGATTTCAACTGTCTGGTAAAACTGATGGGTGTCTTTTACCTTAATGTTTAATGTAACAGCTTTATTAAAACATGGCTATTGAGTTTATCGCCTTCCCTCTTGCACCATCCTCAGAAAACACTTTTTGCCCCACCAGTGGTGAAAATGTCAGAATAAAATTGTCTCCAGTTTTTATCCAATCAAAAATGTCTATTCCTGTTGAGCAATGAGCTGTTGAGCCTCACAGAGCTGCTAAAATGTTCCTCAAAACAGGAAGAAAGTCAGCTTCTCTCCAGGCGAGCGTGCAACACTTCAGGCCTCTGCGGAAATGTTTTTAGCAGACATTAAATTATTGCGAGAAGATGTGTGTGTGTGTGTGTGTGTGTGTGTGTTGGTCAAAGGGGAGTGTGTGTTGGTTCACACTCTGGACTCTGTCATCGTTCGTGTACTCTATCTCGTCTTCGTGTTACAAACATTTTAAATAAAAGACAACGAACAAATATTCCTGATGTTTAAAGAGAAAAACACTACAGTACAGAGAGAGAATTGTAAAATAAAATGTTATTGAATGATGTGCTACTAGACTTATTTTGTTAAAATTGTTTAGAGATATGAGAGGAAGCTTTGTAGAGGATATGATGATGATGATGATGATGATGATGATGTATATATGCAGAGCGATGTTTGGATTAAAGTTGTAGCAAGCTGACCCACCAAACCAGCTTCCGATGCATTCATTCATTCATTCATTCACAAACCTCACAATGAGACTTGAACTCTGCAAAAATCAAAAAAATAATCATGGGCCCTGCTTTTGAAACATGATTTAAAGTAATATATGGAGTGACATGATATTTTCAAAATAAAATGATCCTGTTAATTCTCATAACTTTTTTTTTTAAAGGAAAATTGTCTTGAAGTGCAGGATGCTTTTATTTTGAAAACTGGTGAAACCACTCGGCCCTCGTAATGGGATGAAACATTTTTGCTGTATTTATACAGCATTTTAGTCGATAAGATTTTATTCTACATGTGTAATAATACTTTGCAAAATAAATGAGAAAAATGAGGTGATTTAGAATAAGTATGTATGTGATAAGTAAACTACAAACCCCAATTCCAATGAAGTTGGGATGTTATGTAAATAATACAAATAATGATTTGCAAATCCTTTTAAAGTTATATTCAATTGAATACACTACAAAAATATCTAATTTATCATTAAAATATATACATGACATAACACCCAGATAGATAGATAGATAGATAGATAGATAGATAGATAGATAGATGGGTGCTATGTCATTGCTGTGCTCTGCTATGCCATGAACTACCATTTGTAGTCACTTCCATTATCTTTACTGTGACTGTTATTGCCGCTATTCATCACCCCCAACCAGCACCGTCAGACACTGCCTACCACGAGCCTGGGTGTGTCCCAGGTTTCTTCCTTAAAGACTGTCATACTTAATGCTTGCTCTGGGGCGAATTACTAGAATTGGTGAGTCCTTGTAAATTACAGCGTGGTTTAGACCTACTCTATCTGTGAAGCATGTGGAGATTACTCTTGTTATAGGAGTGAAATTGATCTTATTTCAGCAGGTGAATTATTCCAATCTGCTGAAATGGAAATAATAAAGTACAAAAACTTCAAATTGCAGACACGCACCAAAGACTGCGTCAAAAACACACGTCAAGACCTGTGTGTGTGTGTGTGTGTGTGTGTGTGTGTGACAAACACCCATCAATCATCCGGCAGGAGCATGATGTCATCTTTATCGGGGAGTTGCATCACGCTGAAGGAATTAACTCTGCACACAGATCTCTCACGCCATCTCAAATGTTGAATAACCAAAAAAAACTGGAAAGAAGATGTAATTTTTCAGAGAGGTTTTCAGTCTTGTTCGATTCCAGCTTCTTAAATATGTTTCTTTTCTCCTCTAAGCTGAATATCTTTGAGTTGTGGACAAAACAAGACATTTGAGGACTGACATTTTTTCCAATTTTCTGACATTTTACGTATGTCAGAAACCAGTTCAGGATCTGAGGCCGAGGGATCCAGCATCTCTCTTCAGGACCATAGCCCTCCCAGTCCACGAGTCCATGATGGGACCCACCGTGTAGGCCGGGCCACCGTCAATCATCCGAGGAGGATGAGGCAGCCGGGGACTGAGGAGGACAGGGTTGAGGTAGAAGACATGAAAAGCGGGATGGACCTTGAGGGACCTAGGCGACTTCAGCCGGATTACAGCGGGGTTGATGACCCTCTCCGTCACAAACTGGCCGATGTACCTAGGGTTCAGCTTCCTAGACTCCAACCGTAGTGCAAGATCCCGAGTTGCCTGCCAGACCTTGTCCCCCACAGCATAAGAGGGTGCAGGAGTACGGATACTGATTGGAGACCCTCAAGAGGCCCAGCATGATGCCAGGTCAGGTGGCAGCGGCAGATGTGAGCTTGGACAGAGGGGACAGCGAGATCCTTCTCCTGAGAGGGGAACTAGGGGGTTGACATTTTTAACATGTTTAGAGGCTAAAAACATGTTTAAAACTTGCCCTGTTTAAGCCTGTTGGGTGCTAACGCTAGCAGGAGGATAACACGGGGTAGGCAGCACCGATTGGTTTCATGTTTCTCTCTACTCACAGACCTCCACATTTACAAACAACAGAGCTACGTGTTGAAATTGAGCGGAGTCCTCCTTTAACCAACCAACCAACCAACCAACCAACCAACCAACCAACCAACCAACCAACCAACCAACCAACCAACCAACCAACCAACCAACCAACCAACCAACCAACCAACCAACCAACCAACCAACCAACCAACCAACCAACCAACCAACCAACCAACCAACCAACCAACCAACCAACCAACCAACCAACCAACCAACCAACCAACCAACCAACCAACCAACCAACCAACCAACCAACCAACCAACCAACCAACCAACCAACCAACCAACCAACCAACCAACCAACCAACCAACCAACCAACCAACCAACCAACCAACCAACCAACCAACCAACCAACCAACCAACCAACCAACCAACCAACCAACCAACCAACCAACCAACCAACCAACCAACCAACCAACCAACCAACCAACCAACCAACCAACCAACCAACCAACCAACCAACCAACCAACCAACCAACCAACCAACCAACCAACCAACCAACCAACCAACCAACCAACCAACCAACCAACCAACCAACCCAACCAACCAACCAACCAACCAACCAACCAACCAACCAACCAACCAACCAACCAACCAACCAACCAACCAACCCAACCAACCATCCAACCAACCAACCAACCAACCAACCAACCAACCAACCAACCAACCAACCAACCAACCAACCAACCAACCAACCAACCAACCAACCAACCAACCCAACCAACCAACCCAACCAACCCAACCAACCAACCAACCAACCAACCAACCAACCAACCAACCAACCAACCAACCAACCAACCAACCAACCAACCAACCAACCAACCAACCAACCAACCAACCAACCAACCAACCAACCAACCAACCAACCAACCAACCAACCAACCAACCAACCAACCAACCAACCAACCAACCAACCAACCAACCAACCAACCAACCAACCAACCAACCAACCAACCAACCAACCAACCAACCAACCAACCAACCAACCAACCAACCAACCAACCAACCAACCAACCAACCAACCAACCAACCAACCAACCAACCAACCAACCAACCAACCAACCAACCAACCAACCAACCAACCAACCAACCAACCAACCAACCAACCAACCAACCAACCAACCAACCAACCAACCAACCAACCATCTAGGCTGACATACGAGTATTGGCCAACGATCGATTGGTCATAGCTTAAATAGTGTAGTGATGAAGATCAGGACCAGGTGAGTAGATGGCTGATAAGAAACAGGGGAGTGCGGTTTCAGGTGATCCTGAATTTCCCCCTAGCACTTGTTGCCCGGCAACAGGAACAGGGTACGTTCAAGAACACCAAAAACAAACCAGCCGGAAAGGGAAAACCAGCTCAAGGGAGTGAGTTCATGACATTTTATTGCCCAAACGACTAATCGAATAATCGAGAAAATAATCTAATCAACTACTGGTTCTTGCAGCATGTTGTGTATCAAAGAATTGTGGGTAATTTCATTATTTGAGTGTTCATCGGGTCATCGCTTCCCTCTGTTTACCCGAATCTTAATCAATGAATCTCATTGTACATGTGTATAGTGACAATAAAAACTATTCTATTGTGTGTGTGTGTGTGTACACTTTGATTATCAGATCAAACTGATAGAAAATAACAGAGCAGATCAATGATCTCGTCTGGCTGTAGCAGAGATTCACACAGAAACTCAGTCTGGATGCATCACTCGGACTCTGTCTCCAGGAACAGAACTCGGCACACAACTGTAACCCTCCTGTTGTCCTCGGGTCAAATTTGTTGACACTTTAAAAAATGTCCATATCTGAAATATGAGTTTCTTTTTAACCAAATTACCACAAAAAATGGATTGGGTTCCATACAACGCTCTTTGCAAATACAACTGATCACATTCATTCCTGACAAAACTCATCCGTATGTTCCTCTGATCTTAACTATTAGTCAAAAATGTAAGTCAAATATTAGGTATAATTATATATAAATGAGGGTTATTAACCATAAATTCCAAAAAGTATTGTAAAAATAGTGGTGGTGTTAGTGAAAAATTGTCTGAAAAAGGACAAAAATGTTACACTTTTGTCCGTTTTTGACCTGGGAGGGCAACACAAGGGATAATACAACCAGACTAAGTACATTTACTCAAGTACTTCACTTATTTAAGGTACTTGTATTTCTAACCTGTATTTTCTTTTCATGCCACTTTCTACTTCTACTCTGCTACATTTCAGAAATATTCAGAGATATTTCAGAGAGAAATATTCTACTTTTTACTCCATTATTCAATTCAATTCCATGTTATTTACATTACATTACATTCATCAGACAGCTTTAGTTACTAGTTACACAAATTAAGTATGTGTGCACACAATAAACACATCTAGGATATAAAATACCATGTTTTATTATAAAAAAAAAATACTCAACAATAAACAAGTCTACAAAAGCGTACAGCTGAAATGATTGGTAATAATAACAATAGTGTATACTTTATTAATTTCTAAGCCGATTAAACAACATTGAAAAAACTGTTTTGATCGTTTCCTGTTTCTAAAATGTGAGGATTTTTCTGCATTGAGTACTTTTACTTTTAATACTTAATACTAATACTACTTTAATACTTTAATACTGATCATAGCCTACTAACATACTTTTACTTAAGTAACATTTTCAATGCAGGGCTTGTACTTTTAACAGAGTATTTTTTACAGTGTGGTAGGCTATTAGTACTTTTCCTGTAGTAAAGAATCTGAATACTTTAAGTATTAAAGAAGGTTAAATCCTGAAGGAGGCGGTAACACAACGTAAATGATCCCAACCGCCCGTAAATCTCAAACAACAAGAAGAAGAAACCCGAGCTTTCAAAGCAGCACCTGAACGCATCACCAGCCAGTCAGTCTTCAGTGAGGTTAAAAAAAAACACTCAAAACCAACTTGGAGGACGATCCGAGGGAAGACAAAACCCAGTCCCCGGCCCAGCTTTCTGTCACATTCATCCAAAGTCCGAACAAGAAGCGATAAAGATAATTAAAGATGCCGGCCACAGAGAAGGACCTGGCCGAGGACGCTCCGTGGAAAAAGATCCAGCAGAACACCTTCACCCGCTGGATCAACGAGCACCTGAAGTGCGTCAACAAGCGGATCGGGGACCTGCAGCTGGACCTGGGCGACGGCCTGAGACTCATCGCCCTGCTGGAGGTCCTCAGCCACAAGACGATGTACAGAAAGTACCACCCGAGGCCCAACTTCAGGCAGATGAAGCTGGAGAACGTGTCGGTGGCTCTGGAGTTCCTGGACAAGGAGAACATTAAGCTGGTCTCCATCGGTGAGTTAACGGCGGTCCATTCATTCGCTTGAGGCTCCAAAACCAGCAACTTCTGACCCCCCAAATTAGTTTGCCTGTTAGTGGGGGGGGTGTACACATGTCAGGGAAGCTGGTGTTACTAACATGACTTGTCCCAGTAAAGTCGCGCCCCCCCCTCTCCTCCTCAGTTTCCCAGTTTATACTCCAACACCCCCGTGTATAGGCTAAACCTTTTGTCGCGGGGAGCACGGACTTCCATTAATAATGTAGCGTTTTAAATTTCTAACCACTTTTTCCACATGAACTGATCATCGTACCTTATTGTAAATTATGTAGCCTATTTCAGTTTGACCCACTCGTCAATTCGGCTAATATATTACACACAAAGTAGGACCTTATACATATTTCTTTTAAAATCTTAGGCTCAGTAAATGCTGCACGCCGTGGCTGCCGCCCAGAATCAATAGGAAATAAAAACCACTTTTTAAAAGTTGGTATGTAATTAAATCAAGCGACATTTGAGTGTTTTATGTTATGTCAAAGTAAAGAGTGACTTAATTAGGACGGTTTTAAAATCCTTGGCCTGTGTTTGTAATGTTGGCTATGCACTTTTCCTGGAGTCCAAAGTTCAATCCGTACCTTTGTCCATTCATTTGGAGAGTTTCTTATCATAACGATAACAAAGAAATCAATCTATTAAAAGGTCCTCGCGTGGTTTAAGGGATTATATTACACGTATAAATGACTTATTCCCATTTTAGTCAGTTTGCGCCCTGTTAATCTACCTACATGCAGCACTTAACCAAACTGTGTTTAGGAATCGTGCAGTTTAATATCACCTTGCCTATCCGCGACATTGAAGTATTGCAAATTGTTTGGTTTTACTACCTGTAGAATTTAAAAGAACTCGTCTTCAAATCGGCATACACATAACCCACAATTACACCAATGTTTTATTGAAAATATCAAATTGTCCCCGTCGACCATCGTACTGCTGCATCTCCCCTCGGTGTAACATTTGTGTGAAAGACGACTGTGAGAACTGGAACCAAATCTGCTCTTAGCTACAGATTGGATCCCAAATGTATCATGTTGTCAACATCAGCATAAACTGGCAGATTCCTGAATGGAGTTTGGCATGCTATGGGTGTAGAGTCTCCACATAACAGCAGAGTGTGTTTTAATGAACATGCTCCCACAGAGAGGAGACACACCTGGGTTAATGAGCCTGGCTTCCTGTGGAGAGGTGAAGTAGATGAAAATATTTCACCCCACAAACTCAAAAATCCAGAGCAGACTCCAGATCAGTCATTACCTGCTGCTCAGTTACTCTGCTTGTTGTGTTCTGAACATATTGACCACACATCTGATCTTAATTCATTTAGTTTGGCTTCCACCCAGGCTGCACAATACTGACGGATACACTACTGCAGTTATTTCACATTTGTCATATAGATAACAACATCCAGGAGATCTTTTTAAATGAAAAACTGATATATGGTTGCTTGTTAGTCTGGTCCGGCATTATGTCAGGAAGAAGCATATGAGGGGGAAAAAGGAAAAATTATCAATGTTTGAGGTCTGTTCTTTTTGATTTGTTATGTCGAGCTTCCACGATAACAACAGATTCCTTTTAAACTTGTCCCTCTCTTCCGTAGTCCTGTTTGTCCAGATTGTTTGTCCTGCAGTGATGTTTTCTTATCTCCGCTGGTTGTGACACAGTGAGGAGGTTGAAGAATTAAATCAACAATGGGCATCGCAGCCGGTCCGTCACACAGCTGATCCAGGTCGTTTGTAAATCTGTGCTGGAGTTCGTGTTTCTAAAACTGTGAACATTTTAGTGGATTTTTCATTCATGGTTCATCAGCTGTGGCCCTGTTTATGGTAGAAGAGAAATGAAAGAATATGGTTTTGAAAGTGAAGCGTAAATGTGTAAAAAAAATTAAATGTGATTCAGATTTTGTAACGGTTGAATGCACTTACTGGAAGTCGCTCTGGGTAAAAGCATCAGCGAGATGACATGTCATGTAATGCAGTGTGACCGAGCTATAATGAAAGTCATGAAAACGGTGTGTTTTCGCTTTAGAAAGTGAACACTGCTGTTTGTCTTGCAGTTTCTTGGGTTTAGCTGCAGGCCCATCAATCTCTTTTGGCTGCTTATCAGACAGAATGCTTGATGGGACATTTTCCTTTAAGTTGCCTGGACACACAGTGAGATTAGAGCCATCTTGCAATAAATTGGTCCCACAAAATCTTTGTAGCAGTTCTGTGCCAGACTAGTTTTGAGGCATGTCAGACTGTGATGAACGGGTTAAACTTTGACCTGTCATTGAAATCTTCCAGCAGAGAGGAAAAGCAGCAGAAGAGAGCCTGAGAACTGAAAATGTACAAATGAAGTACAGACTAGGCTTTGGGTTCACCAGAGGCCGCATGCTTATGCATTACGACGTTATTGTGATTTTAAACATATACTGTATGTATGTGACAGTAAACTGAATATCTTGGAGTTGTGAACAAAACGAGACATTTAAGGACGCCATCTTGGGCTTTGGGAAACACTGATCAACATTTGGGGCGGCTGTGGCTCAGTGGGACAGCGGTTGGAAGGTTGGTGGTTCCATCCCTGGCCCTGCAGTCCCGTGTCGAAGTGTCCTTGGGCAAGACACTGAACCCCCAGTTGCCCCCGAGGCTGCGCCATCAGTGTGTGAATGTGTGTGAGTGTGTATCTGATGAGCAGGTGGCATCTTGTACGGCCGCCTCGGCCACAGCGTATGAATGTGTGTGATGGTGAATGGATCCTGTATGATGTAAAAGGGCTTTGAGTAGTCGTTAAGACTAGAAAAGCGCTTTATAAATACAGCATATTTTCTGAGATTTTATAGACCAAACAACTAATCAATTAATTTAGACTATATCGACTATAAATCTCATTGCTAGCTCCAGCGCTGTGCTTGTTATTGTGACATTCTCGGGGGGGAAACCACATAAAATACAAGTGATGTCTGCTAGTTTTAGAAGACTTGTGTTGTGTTTAATACTTGCAGCTTGTAATACTATATGTAATGATATGAAGAGCTCAACTGCATTCATTCTGCATGTCAGAACAGTGCTTATTTTGGAGCATAAGAACAGGACTCTGTTTTTTTGAGACACTTTTGGAAAGGCAACAAAGGTCCACAAAGAGTAATCTGTGAGGCTGGAGTCCAGTGTGGTTAAGCAGGTAACGTTAGTTTGTCAGATGCCACAGCTCCATGACAGGAGGAGTGAGCCAGACTGTGTGTGTGTGTGTGTGTGTGTGTGTGTGTGTGTGTGTGTGTTAATGGTTAGCTGGGGGGAGGGGGGCACAGAAGAATATTTTCAACACATTTCATATTGTATTTTAATTCTTTGAGGAGTTCGTACATCATCTGTTCTGTTGTTCCTCCACTCTCTGTTGCTTTCACTGTCAGCTGGGAGATTTGAATGACGTCGTCCTCAACATTTAACGTGTGTGTGTGTGTGTGTGTGTGTGTGTGTGTGTGTGTGTGTGTGTGTGTGTGTGTGTGTGTGTGTGTGTGTGTGTGTGTGTGTGTGTGTGTGTGTGTGTGTGTGTGTGTGTGTGTGTGTGTGTGTGTGTGTGTGTGTGTGTGTGTGTGTGTGTGTGTGTGTGTGTGTGTGTGTGTGTGTGTGTGTGTGTGTGTGTTCAGCAGCTCCTCTTGGTGGGATTGTAATGACGGCGACTTTATCGCTTAGAGATTGCAAAACCCTGCATGTGTGTGTTTTACCTGCCTGTGTGGACATTGGCCAATGAGTTGAGCGAGGTGTGTGTGTGTGTGTGTGTTTTGTATAAAAAGGGTGTTGGCCATCTGCTTGTACAGACAGGTGTGTTGCGTCATGGCTGGAGTGGAAGAAAGATTTCAGCTTCTTATTGATTATCAAAGGGAGAGCCAGCCTTATCATTTCTTTGAAGCAGTATTCATTTTTTTTTTGGAGTCAATTCTCTAAAACCAAAATACGTTTGTCACTGACTGTGCACAAAAGTACAAAATATACACAAATTATATAAAATACAATAAATTAATTACAAAGTGAGGCAAAACCAAACAGTATAGGCAGTTACAGAGCAACATTATCACCCCATTGTAGCCGTGGTCGTGTCCTCCTGATGAATGAACATATGTCCAATATTTAGGGACGTATTCATCGGTCAAACATTCATGTAAATGTGTAAAGATTACAACCAATTTAGATTTTAAAAAAGTATTGTGATGCAATTTTTAAACAGCCTAGTGCGTAATCTCACTTGTTTGACTTCAGACGTCCCCACATCTCCTCAGTTTGTCTGTTGATTTGCTATATTTTATATATAAAGTCATATTTTTCAGTCATTATGGTTCAATAAAACATGCAGAGTGCAAGTCTGAAACACCAGCAATTAGAGCAATTGGCAGGAACATGCTGCAAGGCTTCTAGAGAAACCGCAATTATTGTGGAAAGTGCCTTTTTTTTTTTTTTTTTTTTTTACAGCTTTTGAATATATATTTTCCAAATTGAAATCGACCTGAAGGACATTTACCTGCTCCATGTCCCTGTCCTACATCTACGTGCGAGAGGAACCAGGTAACAACACTGAGAACAGGCCCGACAGGCTCTGTAGCTTTCAGTTGTTACCTCCTTGTGAAGCCTGTGTGCCGCTATGTAAAACACACACACACACACACACACACACACACACACACACACACACAGTTTACCTGCGGTGCCTTCAGGCTGTGCTTTTAAAGAGTAACATTTGCTTGCGGTGTGAAGTGACTTCTGTTTCCGGAGACTTTCACTGAACCTTCAGTCTGCGTTTTAACACGGAAGACAGCCGTTCATGTATTAACACATCTGTTACATTAGCCCGTGTCTACTTTTATTTTATTTATTTTTTATTTTTTTGTTGCTCTTAGTGGTTCTGAACTCTCTCTGGTTGCTTATGATGCAAAAACAAAGTATTCTATATCATATTTCTGCTGTAAACCAGCTGATTGTTGCCGTGAAGTCCTGTCTCATAGGGTTACAAACCTCAATGTTTTACCTTCTTGTAAATTCATGGATCCTAAACTGAAATTCCCCTGGATCGTGTTTAATATTCTCACAGGTGCCTGAAACAATATAGCCCCCCCCCCCTGTGTTTTATAGCGTTGTGCTACTTTTGGTCTGAACTAGCCGAAAATATGTCTGGTAAAATGTGTTGAGACACAATCACCTTTTGTTGTTCTAATGACTCACACTCGCTGTGACATGATATCTGCTCACAAACACTCGCTTTGAGACGCTCTCTCTTTCGGCCACTCGGTTGCCATGGTGCTGTTTGTCACCAACAGTGTTGTGCAAAGACTGTTGGTGAAACTCGGACAGCTGATTGATCACATGGGGGTTGAAAATTCCTCTATTTGGCCGCTATGTCAAATTGGCTTCGAACCTTGGGGCACTTTCTGGGGACCTGGTCGGCTTTATTAGTATTTGGTGTCTTTAAGTGTAACATTTTGGCCAAGGCACAGGCGACATGAGGCGACGCCAGAGTCGGACTTTGTCATCACTAGTTCTTTGCCATCTACTTGGCGTGTCAGCTCCTTTTTTAGCTCCTCCAGTTTTCCATTTAGTGTTTTTTGTTGCTTGATTTCGCTACTTTTCTTACAAAAAGATGCTGCATGTAGATCAGAATACATTCTTTACCAGGTGCGAAGATACAAGAGAAGACATGTTGTAAGGACACCTAACAACCAATGAGATTACTGAATGGCAATCTATTAGATTAGATTAGATTATACTTTATTTATGATTACAGCAGCAGCACTTCTATACAGCACACACAAACAAGTGGCAAAACAATAAGCATAATTATAAGGTAGACAGAAAGTAAGCAGAATGAATAAAGGCATGATACAAGAAAACAATATTCATCCAAGTGTTTTCTTTTGTTATAACTCTCATCTCTGTTAATGACATTCAATGACAAATAATGAAAAAATCATTAATACACAAAGAGAAAAGAAAAACTATAATCTATGTGCAAAGTAATCAATCAATCAGATTTAATTAAAGTGTAAAATCAAAGAAATGAAGCAGTTGAACAACATTATAGCAGTAATAATGAACAATATAAAACCAGCAACATGAGACAAAGGGTCGCATCTTGCACCCGGCGCAGCGCAAAGCCCATCCCAAGTGTCTTAGTTAGTTTAAGAGCGACGCAGTTGTCACGGCCCCGTCCAGCGCCCACGTCTTTTTAATACCAAATGCACCTGCATCCATCTTTTCGCCCATGGGCGTGCTGGTCTTACAGGGAGATGTGTTCAGGTGCATTCTGGGCGTATTGCTATCTTGAGGCAGCGGGAAGTGATCGCGCCATTGACCAGCAAAAACCTCTAAAGTCAATAGAACAGTGTTTTATTGTTATTTTGACAGCACATTAGTAAAATGTGCCTAGGCTTATGCACAGCGTGCACACACTATGCTTGTGACACATCACAATAGCAATGCACCAAGGTACAAACACGCCTGGCTTTTAAAGGGAATGGGAGATGACGCTCTGATTGGTTTATTGCATGTTACGCCCAAACCACACCTATGATTTATGAAGACACTAAGTACAACCCTTTTGAACCATGCGCCTGCTGCACAGAATCTTTTTTTTTCAGCCATCAAACTAGCAAAAGTGGATTTGGACGCGCCCTGAATGCAGCTGCACTTCACTCCCCGCGTGCTGAGATAGTTAAAATAGGGCCCAATAAGTAAAAAAAGGTTTGTTTGAAGGTCAATGAATTGTAACAAAGTAAGTAGGGATGGTCCCACACTCTACATAATAAAGGAGCGTCGGCCTGTTTTCGACTTTATATCTAATGATGGCAGAGATTTCCAGTGAAGTTGAGCCAAACATTACACAAACCAATAATATTGCAGAGAACTGAAGTGCCGAGACGGGTGCAAAACCACCGTAAAGTTCATGAATCGTCTTAATTTCCTTTGGAAATTGGAGCCATGAAGAGTAATGTGCAAAGGTCTCTCATGTCTTTAAGTCATAGCTGACAGGACTGTTGGAATGGGGCTTGATCTCACTCACACAGAAACCTCACTGATACAGCTGCGTACATCCTCATGTAGTCTGAGATCAACAGGCCAGAGACTATTAGTTGCCCCCCTTTCACATTTTAAAACTAGGGGGGACCGTTCATTTCAGGTTGTTGCACCGAGGTTGTGGAACGCTTTGCCTCCTTCCATGCGCTGCTTAGATTGTGTGGAAAACTTTAAAACTCAGTTGAAAACTCTGCTTTTTAAAGAGGCTTTTAACTAGATTGTAGGGTGGTTAGGCTGGTCTTATGTGTACGTGTTATTCTTTTGTTTTGTTTTTGTGATGCATTGTATTTATGAGAGTTGTTAATGCTTCCTTTTGTTGTGAAGCACTTTGTGATCTTCATCTGAGAAAAGTGCTATACAAATAAATTTTACTTACTTTACTTACTTACTAACTCACTGCTCGTTTTACTCCTGCAATTCGTTTTTATTCCGTCTTTCTTTACTTTCGTCTGTTTCAGTTCTTCGGTTTTGCTCATCGACCAGAGGAAAAAACCCATCGGAGCTGCTGACATATTCGCGGCTCCGGCCTTTGCTTTACCTTTTTGGTTTTCACTGCACGCTCTCAGCAGGTAGATGACGAAGAAGTGATTTCAGAATCCAGATTCTCAGCTTCAGCTCCCTGTTTACGGCTTCTGTCAAAATGATCAATGTTTACAGCCACGATAATAATTGCAACCAGATCAATAATTACAGCCAGATCACAGCTCACCGCGTCCGCAACAAGGTCAGAACTGAAAAAAGTCTAACTCGATACAGAGGCCTGGGTAGCCTTTGCAATTTGTTTTTGATGTTTTGATTCACCGCCGTGAAGGATGGTTTTGGAAGAGTTAAGGAAGCGTGACTCGTGGTGTTGGAACAAAAAGCGCAGTGTTTTGGGTCAATGAACAAAACTGTTTCCAGGTTATAATTTACACTGTAAGACACTATAAAACCATCAGTTCAGAAAACACCAACAAATTTCCTCCGTCTATGCTGGCTGCAGAATCCCAACCATTAAACCACAGTATCAACGGGGTCTGGTGAACTCAGGTCGTTGTGGAAATTAGGTTACTTTCGACTTGTAAACATTTAAAACTATTACCTTTTTTTTAGTTTATTCACAGAAATGAGGTTATACTGTGAATGTAAGTCTGCAAACAAGATGACGAAGGCTAAACAATTCATTGTTTTCAGCTTTGAAAGAGTGCACTTTTCGAATTGCAATAGCCAGCGTTTTAATAGCATTACAGAGTAACTTTGGTTTATTTATTTTTTTTCAACCTTGACCCTATTTTCCCACATTGATTGATGGGAAGGGGGCAATAATCTCTGAAAATGGTCCAGCATTAAGCATTATCGCTGCAGTCTGCAGCAGCTAAACAAGCTGCAATGTTAGTTATTGGGCAATTGCGCACCATCAATTTACGTCCACTACTAGTGCTTGTTTTTGCCACTGACAGGCTCAGATTATTAGTCCACATGTCTGACATTATAAAAAGGATCCGTACAAAGATAGATCTTTATGTTAAAGAGTGTGATCCTTTTTTTTTATAACATAAAACGTCCCTGAAACGGCTATAGCCAAACCCACCAGACTCCATTTAAATAAACAGTAATGCGCACTTCATTAAAAATGGACAGACAGTAAAAAACTATAACTATGAAAAGGAGTCTTGCTTCGTCTTACCACTGTTCCAGCAATCACTGTTCTGGTTTGGTTAAAATAAACACAAAACTTATCATATTTCAGCATGAAAATCAGTAACTTTGTCACGCTAAAAGTATTGTTTTTTTGAACAGAGTCTGGTGTGTTTAGCGACAACGCTCTCAGCCGTTTATGGCCAGCAGCTCGACAGCGTTCTCACTCAATACGCCTACAACCAGTTTCAAAGTTATTATTCACATTAGTAACTTAGACACCAATGAATGGAAAAAGGTTTAAAAAAACAACAACCAAATTATCCTTTAACAACTAAAGCAGAAGTTGTGTGCGGTGTTTTTCATAATTCTGAAAAACCTGGCCACCAGTTTTAGTTATTTCAACTTTGTATTTGAGAAATAATGTTTTGTCTTATCAGTTTGGCTGACGGCCTTAAAAACACTACAATACCCATGAGTCTCGGGTGTCGCTCCTGTGGAGGAGAAGCCACGAATCAGAGCTGTAGCAAAATCAAAATGCTTCGGCATTGTATTTGTATTTAACAAAACCTGGTGCCATAGTTACTGAATTCATCAAAAAATTACCTAGAATCCAATTTTATTTTAGTTTTATATGACAGCGTAGTTTGTAGTTTACACCTGCTGTTGAAAGCCCCTTGTTACAGTATGTTAAACTCCGTCATTGGATGTTTCTTGCCCAAATGCAAGTCGTAATTAACTTCTCCCCGAAAGACACAGTTGTTACGCAGTTGTTAATTTGTTATGGTAATAATTAAACTAGGAACGTTTCATGCCCACCCACAGTCACGTAACATTGTCTATGGGAAAAAATAACAGGAGTTTGACTTTTAGAACCAGAGATGCCTGAAATGAGTCCGATGCGAGTCCTTTCTACTTCTCAGCTACTGTCACTGGCAAGTTCACTAAGCTGCAACACGTTTAATACTCCCTCATTCAGCTGCTAAACCGTGGCTTTCTGAGTGGAAAAGGTGTGTGTGTGTGTGTGTGTGTGTGTGTGTGTGTGTGTGTGTGTGTGTGTGTGTGTGTGTGTGTGTGTGTGTGTGTGTGTGTGTGTGTGTGTGTGTGTGTGTGTGTGTGTGTGTGTGTGTGTGTGTGTGTGTGTGTGTGTGTGTGTGTGTGTGTGTGTGTGTGTGTGTGTGTGTGTGTGTGTGTGTGTGTGTGTGTGTGTGTGTGTGTGTGTGTGTGTGTGTGTGTGTGTGTGTGTGTGTGTGTGTGTGTGTGTGTGTGTGTGTGTGTGTGTGTGTGTGTGTGTGTGTGTGTGTGTGTGTGTGTGTGTGTGTAGACCTGAAACCAACAAAGAAGCTTTCTCTGCAGAGAGGTGTGTGAAAGTCTATATCCCAGCAACTCTCACGTTACCTCCTCTGAAGCAACACAGAGGCTGTGTGTGTACACACACACCACTCACCAGACATGACGCAGAGTTATAGATAGTCACTGTTCACTAAATATTTGGGTAATGATCTGATGATGACTGAGCGAGACACAGACAAAACCCAAAACCTCTAAGTGTGTGTGTGTGTGTGTGTGTGTGTTCAGTGATAATCACTGTGGTGAACCTCCTGCAGCCTGGCTCGTCTACATACAAACATCTTAAACTCCTTATTCACTCTTATTCCATTTCTTCCTCTCCTCCTTTTTCTTTTTCTTTGTTCTCTTTTCTGCTCTACTCCAGATCTTTGAACCTCAATAATTTTGGCCCTGACAAAATATGTCCCTAGCACTTAGGCACCAAATGTCTGGTCTGGTCCGATTTATAATCTTGGTTATACATTCTTTGATCTGATAGTTCCTAATTTAGTTTAGATCAGATTTGGTTTAATGTTACTCTCATTGAGTTTAAGTGCATTGTTTTTTAAATGATTTGACCATTTTCAACTATAATAGGGTTGTCATTATTGAGTATTTTCTCGATTTATCAGTTAATCATTTGGTCTATAAATAAAATACAACAATAAATCATACAAGTTGACGTCGCCAATTGTCTTTTGTCTGATCAACAGTCCGTAACCCAAACATATTCAGTTTACGATCACATAAAACAAAGAAATGTTCACAGCTGGGATGAGTTTCTTTCTCTTCAGTCAAAGGCTTTATGCTAAAGTTGAAACCTGTTAGAACTGGTCTGGGATCGCCTCCACACGGTTCTTACAAACTCGTGAATAACAACGCTTTGTCAGGGCCCTCAACGTCTGATAAACACACACTCCACTCGCATGCACCTGCCACCGGACTGACTATCAACACGTAAGACGGAGAATTGTAGATACAAGAACCACGGCAACTAATCTGAACAAAATTAAAATCACTTTTCTTTTTGCCCCATTTTTCATGAGCTGAACTCAAAGATCGAAGACTTTTATCTACGTAGCTGACACAAAAGGCTTATTTCTGTCAAATATTGTTCACAAATCTGTCCTAAATCTGCATTAGTGAGCAATTCTCCTTTGCCGAGATAATCCATCCACCTCACAGGTGTGGCATATGAAGATGCCGATTCGACAGCTTGATTATTGCACAGGTGGGCCTTAGGGTGGCCACAATTAAAGGTGCTCCAAGCGATGTTGGGTGACGTTACTTCTTGTTGACATTCAAAGTATTTTCAAACAAAATGAGACTAGCTCGCCCCGCCCTCCCTCCTCATCCCGTCCCCTCCCATCCCGTGTGTGCTTCCGCGAACTAGCACCCCCCCCCAAATCCTTCTTGTCGGTTATTGGCTGGAACACTGTCAGCTGAGCTGTTTGCTGTATGCGACAACAAATGTTGTAGCCTAAAACACGCGTGACATCGCTTAGAGCACCCTTCAAAGGCCACTCTAAAATGTGCAGTTTTATTGTATGGGGGGGTCCAAAAACCAGTCAGTATCTGTTGTTAGGGTTACCCCCCCCCCCAATACAATAAAAGGAAGGGTGACTTCATTCTCTGCTCAGGACGCCCTTAGTTTGCTGCTATAATAATGTCCTGAATATGGACTGCAGCTTCTTTTTAACTAGACAAAAGCAATCTGACGTCAGGGTTCATTGTTTTCACCGACTTCAATAATGTTTTTTTTTTTATTACCTTTATTTAGCCAGGTAAGTGGATTGAGAACAATTTCTCATTTGCAACAACGACCTTTCACATTAACACATTCATACCTGGAAGCTGCCGAGTACAACATCTGATCTGCTGGCCTCTGAGCACCCGCATTACTTTGAATGTAATTCTGCTCAAAACAACTTATTTCTGCTCCTTATGTTTTATTTCTCTTATTGCTAATTTTGCTAATTGCCAATTTTTGTTTTGGTCTATTCCTTTCCCCACCCTCATGTTCTTTTTAGAAAATCTTTTCTACTTCTTCTTCATTCTCCACCTCTCTCCTCTTCTTCACCACATGGACATGTGTCAGGTTCGGATGACATCATAGCCTGGGAACCAGCAGGGTGAGGTCACGCAAGGCTAAACGCTGCAGTGTGTTTGTCAGTGTGTGTTCTGTTTATGCATGCAGATGTAATGCCAGATGTGTGTGTGTGTGTGTGTGTGTGTGTGTGTGTGTGTGTGTTAATCATAGGGCAGCACTGTGCTGGTTACTCAGCTCTCTTGAGGTTTTCATGTTTCTTCTTCTGCTGTTTGTTCATATCAAACTTCTTTTAGCTCCAGAGTTTTCCAAGTGGGAACTGGTACATTATTTATGCTCTAGAGTGGAAAATGGTCTTGAGTTTTTTTTTACTCTGGTTCAGATCCTCAACCATGAATCACTCTGTTGCTCTTTTTTATTTTGGTTTATGGGCGTCAGCAAAGAGCCTTTGGGACCCACATTAGTGTGTAACCCCCAGCAAACAACGAGCAGGGTGTGCTGCCTGTGTTTGGGTCGCTGGTTCAAGTCCCTGTACGGAGTGTGGATTGGTAGCTCGAGAGATGCAGCCCACTCACTCGTGTGTGTGTGTGTGTGTGTGTGTGTGTGTGTGTGTGTGGCCTATGTGTAGTGATTACTAACAAAACAGAGTGTAAATTGTAATTTCCCCACTGGGCATCAATACACAGTATAAATTACATAAGTTATAAGTGAAGCCAAAACATCTTGATCGCTGGTGGCTGGCTGCAGTATAGGTTATAAAATGAGCCAAACTAAACCATACACAACGCTCCAAATACATTTTTCTTAAAGATGTTTTTTGTCATTTTAGGTAGTTCTGATTACGCTGTTTGTTCAAGTGTTCGTTTCTCTGATAAGCTTGGTTTTTATTAGTTATGTTGTTGCTATAAAAACAGGATGAAACGTCATGATTGAGTGCTGTGATGGACTTGCAATTTCCGCCTGATCACAAAATTACAAGATGGCAGTGCCCGTATCCAGAGGTGAGCTCTGATTTGTGCTTTGGCTGGTGTGTCTGTTTAACACACACACACACACACACACACACACACACACACACACACACGCGCAGCTGAAGCTCTGCATTCATGCAAAGCCCAGCAATGGTGCACATTCCTGCGTGTGTGTGTGTTCATTTGTGCTGCAGAACGTCACCGCCGTAGTGTTAATTTCGTCAGACGAGACGAGACTAAATATTTCCAAGACGAGACGATGACGAGACTTCACCAATGTCCAAAAATGCAGACTAAGACTAAATTAACATGCGTTATTGTTGACGAACACAGACAAGACTAAAATGTTCTGCATACAATAAACTAAGACAAAATCTCTACTCTATTGTCTCTAATTTTTCATCATGAGATGAAACTATTGCAGTGTCTGTTTGAAGCGTGTGCCCGTTTCAAAAAGGCCAGTTGCTTGGTTCCCAGTATTTTAACCCCCACTAAGCGCAGTTCAATCAGGCTCGTTTGCGGCTCATTTAGAGATTTGGCGTGTCCCCTTTTTTTCATCCAGCCGTCACACATCCAGGTAGCGATGTGGCCCGGCTACTACCACTACAGCACGTAGCAATGTGCCCGGCCCCGGCAAGGAAAGGAGTGCTGGTAAAGCTGCTCTTAAACAGCTTGCAGAGCGGCTGGAGAAATGTATGCAACTGCTGGCAACAAAACAAGGTGCTGTAGAGCCCAGGAGCCCTGGCGCTTCTCTAACATGTGTCTGTGAAACAAGGTGCTGTAGAGCCCAGGAGCCCTGGCGCTTATCTAACATGTGTCTGTGAAACAAGGTGCTGTAGAGCCCAGGAGCCCTGGTGCTTCTCTAACATGCGTCTGTGAAACAAGGTGCTGTAGAGCCCAGGAGCCCTGGTGCTTATCTAACATGTGTCTGTGAAACAAGGTGCTGTAGAGCCCAGGAGCCCTGGCGCTTATCCAACATGTGTCTGAAACAAGGTGCTGTAGAGCCCAGGAGCCCTGGCGCTTCTCTAACATGTGTCTGAAACAAGGTGCTGTAGAGCCCAGGAGCCCTGGCGCTTATCTAACATGTGTCTGAAACAAGGTGCTGTAGAGCCCAGGAGCCCTGGCGCTTATCCAACATGTGTCTGAAACAAGGTGCTGTAGAGCCCAGGAGCCCTGGCGCTTCTCTAACATGTGTCTGTGAAACAAGGTGCTGTAGAGCCCAGGAGCCCTGGCGCTTATCCAACATGTGTCTGAAACAAGGTGCTGTAGAGCCCAGGAGCCCTGGTGCTTATCTAACATGTGTCTCTGAAACAAGGTGCTGTAGAGCCCAGGAGCCCTGGTGCTTATCTAACATGTGTCTCTGAAACAAGGTGCTGTAGAGCCCAGGAGCCCTGGTGCTTATCTAACATGTGTCTCTGAAACAAGGTGCTGTAGAGCCCAGGAGCCCTGGTGCTTATCTAACATGTGTCTCTGAAACAAGGTGCTGTAGAGCCCAGGAGCCCTGGTGCTTATCTAACATGTGTCTGAAACAAGGTGCTGTAGAGCCCAGGAGCCCTGGTGCTTATCTAACATGTGTCTGAAACAAGGTGCTGTAGAGCCCAGGAGCCCTGGTGCTTATCTAACATGTGTCTGAAACAAGGTGCTGTAGAGCCCAGGAGCCCTGGTGCTTATCTAACATGTGTCTGAAACAAGGTGCTGTAGAGCCCAGGAGCCCTGGTGCTTCTCTAACATGTGTCTGAAACAAGGTGCTGTAGAGCCCAGGAGCCCTGGCGCTTATCTAACATGTGTCTGAAACAAGGTGCTGTAGAGCCCAGGAGCCCTGGCGCTTATCTAACATGTGTCTGAAACAAGGTGCTGTAGAGCCCAGGAGCCCTGGCGCTTCCAACATGTGTCTGAAACAAGGTGCTGTAGAGCCCAGGAGCCCTGGTGCTTATCTAACATGCGTCTGTGAAACAAGGTGCTGTAGAGCCCAGGAGCCCTGGTGCTTATCTAACATGCGTCTGTGAAACAAGGTGCTGTAGAGCCCAGGAGCCCTGGTGCTTCTCTATCATGTGTCTGAAACAAGGTGCTGTAGAGCCCAGGAGCCCTGGTGCTTATCCAACACGCGTCGGTGTACAATTGTATTTGCATGAAGCTAGAGGCTCGATATAAAACCAGACGCATTATTTTGTCAGGTAGTGATGGCATTTAACTAAAATTTGAGATGTGTGGAACACTATTTGACTGAAATGGTTATCAGAAATAATCTCAGAAGTAATTAACTAGTAACTAAAACTTAACTAAGATACCTGAGTTCTCTTTCTAAAACTGTCTAAAATGAGGAGACTTTTAGCCGATAAAACTTGACTAACAAAAACATGAATGACTAAATCTGTGGAAACTAACGTGCATTTGGAACAAGACTAAAAACCAAGACTACATTAAAAATGTGTCAAAAACCAAAACCTTGTTTCACTACAATCAAAGAACCTTTGCGTTTCTCTAAATCACTCAATGGTTTAGGAAAATACATTTCTTATCTGCTAGCACACTATGACCCCCAGACCTCTCAGGTCATCTGGGACAGGTCTGCTACTACACTAGGACCCCCAGACCTCTCAGGTCATCTGGGACAGGTCTGCACTACACTATGACCCCCAGACCTCTCAGGTCATCTGGGACAGGTCTGCTACTACCTATGAGCCCCCAACCTCTGGTCATCTGGGACAGGTCTGTAGACACTATGACCCCTGGACTTCTCAGGTCATCTGGGACAGGTCTGTAGAGCCCATGACCCCCAGACCTCTAAGGTCATCTGGGACAGGTCTGCTACTACACTATGACCCCCAGACCTCTCAGGTCATCTGGGACAGGTCTGCTACTACACATGACCCTGACCTCTCAGGTCATCTGGGACAGGTCTGCTACTACACTATGACCCCCAGACCTCTCAGGTCATCTGGGACAAGGTCTGCTACACTATGACCCCCAGACCTCTCAGGTCGTCTGGGACAGGTCTGCTACTACACTATGACCCCCAGACCTCTCAGGTCATCTGGGACAGGTCTGCTACTACACTATGACCCCCAGACCTCTCAGGTCATCTGGGAGAGGTCCAGTACACTATGACCCCCAGACCTCTCAGGTCATCTGGGACAGGTCTGCTACTACACTATGACCCCCCCAGACTTCTCAGGTCATCTGGGACAGGTCTGCTAGTATGACCCCCAGACCTCTCAGGTCATCTGGGACAGGTGTCTACTACACTATGACCCCCAGACCTCTCAGGTCATCTGGGACTGGTCTGCTACACATGACCCCCAGACTTCTCAGGTCATCTGCAGGTCTGCTAGACACTATGACCCCCAGACCTCTCAGGTCGTCTGGGACAGGTCTGCTACTACATGGCCCCCAGACCTCTCAGGTCATCTGGGACAGGTCTGCTACTACACTATGACCCCCAGACCTCTCAGGTCATCTGGGACAGGTCTGCTACTACACTATGACCCCCCCAGACTTCTCAGGTCATCTGGGACAGGTCTGCTACTACACTATGACCCCCAGACCTCTCAGGTCGACTGGGACAGGTCTGCTACTACACTATGACCCCCAGACCTCTCAGGTCATCTGGGACAGGTCTGCTACTACACTATGACCAAGACCTCTCAGGTCATCTGGGACAGGTCTGCTGACACTATGACCCCCAGACCTCTCAGGTCATCTGGGACAGGTCAAAGAACCTATGCCCCCAGACTTTATAAGGTCATCTGGGACAGGTCTGCTAGTACACTATGACCCCCAGACCTCTCAGGTCATCTGGGACAGGTCTGCTACTACACTATGACCCCCAGACCTCTCAGGTCATCTGGGACAGGTCTGCTACTACACTATGACCCCCCCAGACTTCTCAGGTCATCTGGGACAGGTCTGCTACTACACTATGACCCCCCCAGACCTCTCAGGTCATCTGGGACAGGTCTGCTACTACACTATGACCCCCAGACCTCTCAGGTCATCTGGGACAGGTCTGCTACTACACTATGACCCCCAGACCTCTCAGGTCATCTGGGACAGGTCTGCTACTACACTATGACCCCCAGACCTCTCAGGTCATCTGGGACAGGTCTGCTACTACACTATGACCCCCAGACCTCTCAGGTCATCTGGGACAGGTCTGCTACTACACTATGACCCCCAGACCTCTCAGGTCATCTGGGACAGGTCTGCTACTACACTATGACCCCCAGACCTCTCAGGTCATCTGGGACAGGTCTGCTACTACACTATGACCCCCAGACCTCTCAGGTCATGTGGGACAGGTCTGCTACTACACTATGACCCCCAGACCTCTCAGGTCATCTGGGACAGGTCTGCTACTACACTATGACCCCCAGACCTCTCAGGTCATCTGGGACAGGTCTGCTACTACACTATGACCCCCAGACCTCTCAGGTCATCTGGGACAGGTCTGCTAACACTAGCGTTCAGACCTCTCAGGTCATCTGGGACAGGTCTGCTACTACACTATGACCCCCCCAGAAACCTGCAGGTCTGCTGCTACTCTCAGTTCTTTTAAATCAATGCTGAAGACCTTTCTTTTTGATGTTGCCTTTTTATCTTGCGTTTTATGTATCTTAATGTTTTTATTTTTATCTGTTTTTATTTTCTTATTTTTTTTTAACTGTTTTTTTAACTGTTTTTGTGTAAATCACTTTGAATTGCCCTGTTGCTGAAATGTGCTATACAACTAAAGCTGCCTTTTTTAACAATGACTTTGTTGTCAAAGCACTTTGAATTGCCCTGTTGCTGAAATTTGCTAATAACAGTATAAAACAGAAAAGTCAAATGGAAATATGCTTTCTCTCTCTCTCTCTCTCTCTCTCTCTCGCTCTCTCTCTCTCTCTAACCTCTGCTACCTCATTTGTGGTGTTCTGGTTCTACAAAGCTCAGTTTTAAGCCCAGCATGGTTTTAGATATAAATGGCCGCTGATGTCCATGCCACATCAGACCTGTCAGAACAGTACAAACGAAACAAACTGTAAAGACATTTGGCGGTGCTACTTTGTGGTCTAAACTTCTCCCAAATAAATGTCCTTTTTATATATTTACATTCTATGCATCATTTTTGGTATTTAGATTGTCCATACTGTGATTTTTAGTATGTTGGTCATTCTTTTCACATGACATCTATTGCATGATGTCCCTTTTTGTGGTTTCTTACATTTTTTCACTGTTATTGTTTTTTTATGAGGGTCGAGGCACAGAGGGTGTTCAATGCTGTACAGATTGTAAAGCCCCTTGGAGCAATTTTGTGATACTTTTATAAATAAAACTGACTTGATATATCTTAAATGAGGTCTTTGCTGGGCCCTGGTGCGTTTATCTTGTCCTGTTTGCTCCATAGCAGATTCAGTTGTTCTGCTCGAGTCCTAAATGCGGTAACAAAGATCTCAAGAGTTGATTTCAAAATGAACCGTCAAGGCTAATCTAGGTCTGGCCCCTAACCATATCTGTGAACTCCTGACCCCTCCGAGTCTCTGCCAAGGTTCCCCTGGCTGTTCCTGGTTAGCGAACTCTACTTCACAGTTTCACCTCTTTAACAAATGCTTTCCACTTTCCATCACTTGACATGTTTTGGAAGGTTTTATGTCCTCGGCTCATTCACTTCTTTGATTCCTTGAGTCTGAAGACGTGAGAGCAACGGTTTCCTTAGTGTTTGATCTTTCTCTCTCTTCAGCTCTGCAGCTGTTTGAGTCCAACCAATGACAAGATTAAAGAAAGAGAGAGAGAGACAGAATCACACTGACTCTGTCCCTTGCTTGTCCCTCATTAACCAAATCAAAGACATTAAAAGCCTTTTGCCTCTCTCTGCCTGTAATCTGGGTTTCTTTTTTTTTTTTGGGTGGGATCGCCCCCACACCCCCTTCCCCCTCTGAGCTGCTGGTGCATGACTCATGTGACTCTTATTAAACAGCGTCGTTATTACAGCAATGCATCATGCGGTGATGTCATCAGTAGGTGCCACATTTTGGGAGTGCCGACGATGCGAGGAAGGAAGACGCCAGACTGTTCTGGAAACGGTTCAAATGTTAGACCTTGAAAGTTTTTATTTATTTATTTTTTTTAAGTGATCAATCATTTGACTTAAACCTCACTGGAGACCTAAAGGGTCAGTTCACCCAAGTTATTGGAAACATACGTTCTTACTTACCTCTAGAGACGACCCCCCCCTCCCCCCCCATACAAGGGTGGTGCATTTTTGATGCTCAGAGCAGTAAAAGGAATTTTTTGTCCTTTTTATGCTTAATAATCCATTGAACTGTTATCATGGGAACTATTTCTTCAGGTGAAAGTAGTTCCGTCTATTCACCTTTTATTGTATAAAGAAACGCTTTTGGGTGTAAGCCCACAAACTACCAGCTATGTTGAGGTAAAAGTATCTCTTTGTGTAAAATACCACACATCTGTGTTTGTCCCCCGTTTCTAGTCGTTAAGTCGCTAAGCTAACTGCCTGCTGTCTGTAGAGAGAGTCGTGTTAATCTTCTCATCAAAGGCCGCATCCTAACCAGTATGTGTTTGTTTTAACCCTTATGTTGTCTTCCTGTCGACCATGCAACTTTGGGATTTTCTGGGTTTAAATTTCAACATTTTTTTTATTTTATTGTTTTTCTACACTTTTTTGATTTTATTTAAATTTTTAGGCTTTTTTAAATTTTTTGTACCTTTTTTTTTTTTTATAAAAGTTTTTGTTGCTTTTTCCTATGTGTTTTTTTTGATACTCTTTAACAAGTTTTTGTCACCTTTGGCGATGTTTTTGATGTTTTTTTTTGGTAAGTTTTCCAGATTTTTTTTTTTTTTTTTTTTTAGCGCCTTTTAAAAAAATAAAAAAGTTTTTTTCACCGTTCTTTTGTCATAGTTCTAATGTAGAAAGATTTTGTAAAACGGGTCAAAAGGCATAGTTTTTTGCTATGTTTATGCTTCACCTCCACACCACCTCGGTGTCTCCGAGCCCCTAAAACGCAGATTTTTGGAACGCTGCTCACCTGGTTTTATTTTGAAAACTCAGCCATCAGTTGTCTTTCCCTGATTCGCTCCTATCGCATGACTCTTTACTGAAAAGAAAACAAACAACATTGGCTTGACTACCGATTAGGGCTGAAAGATTTAGGAAAATAATGGAATTGCAATTATTTTCACCAATATTGCGACTGGGGTTTAATATGTGATTATTTTTTAAGCTCTTTGTCTGCTGTTCTTTCAACAAAGACAAGCAATAAATCATTGTATAGTATGAACAACACAATATTATAAAGATTAAACAAACTGTTCTTTCCTGGAGGCCTGGTGTTGTTTTTTTCAGGTGCTGATACAGGTTTGAAGTGTTAGCCTGTGAGGTAGCAACGTTAGCGAGACAAAATAAAAATAAATAAAAAGTGACATACAGTTCCTATTTGGGACTAAAGTTTCTCTCGAGCCTGAGACCACTGTACAACAGGTCAGGGTAGCGTTAGTTGATGCTAGTTGTGTTTTGCTCTCGCCAGTCACGTGACCAAATTGCAGGAAATCACATTTTAACATATTGCGATATTATTGCAAATACGATTAATCGTTCAGCCCCACTACCGGTGGTTAATTGAACATAGATAACAAATTACAGCGGTTTCTGATCTTGTTGTCTTGTTGTGCAGTTACGTTCTCCATTTTTATAATGCTACTATTGCCTGCATGCACAGGACGTGAACTATTATTCAAACAGGTTTGCATTTCCTGTTTGTATCAGCCTAATGGGCTGAAATAGACGTGTTGGTATGAATGGACGTAATTGATCTGTCTATAGGTGATGATGATGATGATGATGATGACAATGGTCTTCACTGTTGGACTATGAACATGTGATGTTGTACACCTGGAGAAGTGTGTGTGTGTGTGTGTGTGTGTGTGTGTGTGTGTGTGTTTTGAGTGAAAGATTTGTTAATAATTGACTTGACCGCAGTTTGAACAGGCTTCGTGTGTGTGTGTGTGTGTGTTTATGGTTATGTTTAAATTAAGTGTTTGTTGAATGTGTGTGTGTGTGTGTGTGTGTGTGTGTGTGTGTGTGTGTGTGTGTGTGTGTGTGTGTGTGTGTGTGTGTGTGTGTGTGTGTGTGTGTGTGTGTGTGTGTGTGTGTGTGTGTGTGTGTGTGTGTGTGTGTGTGTGTTTATGGTTATGTTCAAATTAAGTGTTTGTTGAATTTGTGTGTGTGTGTGTGTGTGTGTGTTTGAGTTTGAGTGTGAGTGTGAGATTGTGTGGATTTTGTTTCTTTACCATCATCCATTGGGAAGGGGGTGTTGAAATGTTTGTGTGTGTGTGTGTGTGTGTGTGTGTGTGTGTGTGTGTGTGTGTGTGAATAAGGGGTGGGCGGGGTTATGATCTCACCATTGAGGAATCTGTGTGTGATTGTACCATGGGTCAGACCTGCACACACGCGCGCACACACACGCGCACACACACGGGAGCTCCACATCCTGTTTTCTGCTTCATGAACCTCCTGTCCTTTGTTTTAAAGGGCATTTCCACCCAAAACTCACTTTCCCCTCCAGACCTTTACATTGTTTTTCAGCGTTACATTTTTGTGCCTCGGTGAGTTTCTAATTACAATTTAATGATCCTCTGTTGTTGTGTAAGAATTGTACCAGTGATTTTTTTTTTTTTTTTAAGGTTTTAGCCTTCAAGCGGTATACTTAACATCACAGCAGACTTTTAAAGGTCCCATGGCATGAAAATTTCACTTTATGAGGTATTTTAACATTAATATGAGTTCCCCCCAGCCTGTCTTTGGTCCCCCAGTGGCTAGAAATGGTGATAGGTGTAAACCGAGCCCTGGGTCTCCTGCTCTGCCTTTGAGAAAATGAAAGCTCAGATGGACCAATCTGGAATCTTGCCCCGTATGATGTCATAAGGCGAGATTCCAGATTGTTTACCTCCCCTTTCTCTGCTTTGTCCGTCCAGAGAATTTGGTCCCCCCATGAGAGAGAGACATAATGGCTTTCAAACGAGCAAAGTGGCAGTTGGTCAAAGCCACACCCCAGCCTCCACCTTGCCCCCACTCTCCTCCTCAAAAGCTATAGACTCAGAAATGGCACATACTAAGGAAAGGGGACTGGCTCTAGTGGCTGGAATTCTGCACCAAGGCTGAATTTTGGGAAAGAGACTTTAGATACAGTATTAGGGGACCACTAAGGTCTATATAAAAGAGAATTCAGATACAGTATTAGGGGACCACTAAGGCCTATATAAAAGAGACTTCAGATACAGTATTAGGGGACCACTAAAGTCCACATAAAAGAGACTTCAGATACAGTATTAGGGGACCACTAAGGTCTATATAAAAGAGACTTCAGATACAGTATTAGGGGACCACTAAAGTCCACATAAAAGAGACTTCAGATACAGTATTAGGGGACCACTAAAGTCCACATAAAAGAGACTTCAGATACAGTATTAGGGGACCACTGAGGTCTATATAAAAGCATCCAAAGAGCACCATGTGATGGGACCTTTTAAGACTTGCTAAAGTTGGGTAATCCATCACAGTGAACATCAAGTCTGCATTTTAGGATGGGTAATCTACTGTATCTCATTTGTTCTTAAATGTTCTAGCTTGTGCCCTTTTAAAACAAACCGGTCTGACCCATCTCTAGCATGGGGGAAAAAAAATCAGCTTATTTTCATATTAATGAAATGGTAGAATCCTTTAATACATAATTATTTTTATTTTATTCTATATATTTTCCCTTTTTTCATTCATTTAATGAGCAAGGTTGTATTCAATTTTGGTGAGTTATGATGTGTGTGTATATGTATATTATTAAAACAATCTCATGACTCATCAAAATGGGGTGTCCTCCCTCTGATGTGGGACGGCTGACATCAGTGTGATGATCGGCCTCAGGCGTAGACCGTTCTGTACTCTTCAGCAGTAAATTGTTGGGTAAGAAGCAGAACATGTGTGTCTGTGAGATGCTGATGTAGTCATCTAGTGAAGAAACAGCTGTTTTCAGTGGGACAGCAGTTGTGCCTCCGAGGTGGGGGGGGGTAGAGAGAGAAAGAGACAGATTTCCAACTGCTAAAACACAATTTTGCAAACTAGGCTGGTTTTATAAAAATATTTAACACAATTCACACACCCAATCTGCAAAAGACCTCATATGTCCTACAAAATGAAGCATTGCAACCAAAACTACACACAGCATTATCCATTATTTTGCACCAAATTGCACACACTTCATTCATATTACCAGATTTGTGTCTAACTCAAACTCACTGTTGGGCATAATGAACAGCACTCTCATCTTGAGTATGCTTTGCCATAATACTGAAATTGTTCAAAATGTAGATTATTCTTCAGTTTGTTCACATGCACCGAAATATTTGCAGGTACACACACATGCTGTTGAAAGATTTGTTTTATTTTTCACCAAACAAGTCAGTGCAACATATGCACAGCAGGTATATTACATTGAATTGAACAAAAATATGCTCTCGAAAAACGGTAAACTGAAAAAGATTTGCTGAAAAATATGCTCTGTCAGTTTAAATCATTTTGCTATGCATGGGATTATAGTGTTATTGGAAAAAACTAACTCTGACAATAGAGTGAGCTACGGCTACCTGACTAAGGTGTGGGTGTGGGTGTGGGTGTGGGTGTGTGAGATGGGGGGTAAAAAAATTATACAGTGATATTTTCAGTGGCAATACTGTATGGATACACAGGCACCAAGTATGGATCTTTTATATATATATATATATATATATATATATATATATATATATATATATATATATATATATATATATATATATATATATATATATATATATATATATATATATATATATATATATATATAATGTGACAATTCCACTTTGCAGCAATAAAATAGAAGTAAGATGAACAAACAGAGAAATGTTTCTTTTTAGATAAAACAGACGTTTATACAGTTTTCCTTACTGCTCATGTTACAACATTGTTGTATTATTTATGAGTACAAATAAGCTGTGTCTGCAACCTCTCTGTGCACCAGCGTGGGACAGTCGCCACAAACATGACACCCCACAACTCAGGAAAAACAGAGCTTTGCTTGTACTTTGCTTGTATTCCATGTTTGACGTCGTAAGTCTGATGTGTCTGTTCCAGGCCAGTTTACCTCCGTCTGTTATAGGTTGGTTAGAAGGTTATTAGTCCGGCTGGATTCAGCAGACTGTTGGATCACAGAGCAGGTATTTCTGTAGTCTTCTGTTGGCTCATTATGCAACTTCCTGAGAAAGGGTGTGCCACGCTGATAAGAGGCATTTTGTTCCGACCCGATTCACCTTTACACACACACACACACACACACACACACACACACACACACACACACACACACACTCTGTTATTGTATCTAACTCATTCACTTTCCGTTTCTCCTTGAGCACATTCTTTGTCTCGCCCAATGCAAACTTAAACCCTCCCAGCCCCCACATCTCCATTAGTTTCCATGTTGCCTTGGCATTGTTGTGTCTCCATAGCAACGGGTCAACAAATCAGCAGGTATCGGCAGCAGTAGCGGCTGGCTGAAAGGCTCAAATACTATTTATCTTACGCAGATCCGGGCTGAACTGAAAAGGGGGGGGGCGCCGTTTTGTGAATGGATTTTGAAGGCCGATGAATCTCTGCATGAAAGAGGAGCTGACTGCAGTGTTTAATATCGCTGTGGGCAGGCGAGTCATGAGTCTCTTAAAGGTTGTAGTTGCATGTGAACCTTGAAAACTGGACAATTGAAGCAATTTATATAGCGTATAGCCCGATCAAAAGCCCACTGCCTTGTTCAGGCCGATACTGTTAATGATATTTTTGGGAGTTTAAAAAATAAAGATTAAACAATCAATCTTGTTCTCTTAGATTTGTGTAAAATGTGCTTTCATGATGGACAACATAAGTAGCCTATAGAGACACTGTTTCTAAATTACCTCCAACCTTGTTTGGCATCTATGTAGCCTACTGAAACGTTACCCAACAGCCAACATATAGGCCTACACGGATGCAATATATTTCTGCAGTAAGCCAATATGAGCAGATTTTAAAGGTTAAATTATTGATATGATATGACCGTTTAACTAAGATAGAGAGAACACAAATCACTACAGAAACACTGTGGTGTTACAGAGTGGAGGCTCTCCCAAAAGTGAATTAGTGCACAGCTGATGTAGCCTACTGCATGACCTGCCGTCCGCGGCCGTCGGTGCTGGCTAAAAGGAGGAAAGCTGCTACTTGAATGTTTTGTATTCTTCTCTCATGAAACAGGACAGATTAGATCACAGATTCATTAGTAGTGGAGTATAGTGGTTAGTGGTTATCTTGGTGTCAAAACTCATAATAATAACAGATAATTCTGTTCATTCACACAGTTAATTAATTTTCATTGAATTTTGATTTCAATGGATTCTGATGCATAGGCCCAGATTGTCTTATTTAGACTTTTATTTTTTTATTTTTTAATTTCATCTTATAGCCCTTTCCCCACCCAAAAAATGGCTCTGCAGTAAGCACGGGTATTTATCGGCTCAACTCTGATCCGCAGTGTCGGACACCTGGGTAGATACGCTAATTTTTGGCCCTTTTTCAGCGCGATGCTGTGCTGTGTCGGCTAGAGACACACAAGAAAGAGACTGAATCAGTAACAACAGATATAATTAAAAAAAAAAAGAAGTGCGTGTGACGGTGATAGGGGAGTAGGTGGTGGGGCGAGGGAGAGCCTGACTGTGAATGCAGAGGAGAGGTTAAGTTTATTAGTGAAGATATCAAGGGAATGAACTGCAGTTTTGTGCACTGTTTGGGGAAAGCTGTAGCAGGAAAAGTTGACAACACCTGTTTTCCGCCGCGTTTGGGACCTTGAACGTGACACACCCAGAAAAATAAATAACAGACAGGCATACACGTCTGCCGGCAATGGAAAAGAAGTCTATCGGCTATGTTAAGCAGGTATACTGTTGTTTACAAATTGGCATATACACACGAAATTGTGATGGGAAAGGGTTATGAGTCAGGGTCTTCATCCAGTCTCTGAAAACCACTTCTCCAGGGCCCGCTTCCATAAGAGATCCTCCCTTTATTTGGGCTGGATGGGGTCAAGTACCCATTGTGTTCAACAGTCCCATTAGATTCCTTGAAGCCATGAAGAATATTATTGATAGGATTTGTCATTGTTGTAGGATTACCTGCCCAGGTGTGTGTGTTTGTGTGTGGGTGGGTGGGGGTGGGAGGATGTCTGGGTGCGGGTGTGTGGGTGTCGACGTAGGCATGCTGTATTTATGGCTGTGTTCTTTGGACCAAACCCAGAACATTACATCAGTGTTGTCCACATTAGGTCTGACCCTTTGTTTAGAAGACTAGGGCTGGGTATAATTTCTCGATTCACAAGGTCCAGAATTTCCATTTCAGTATGAATTAGGTCAGGGGAATTTCACTTACAATACCAATTTTGCTTGGATATAAAAGAGATTGTCGGAAAAATAATGCTGTAAATTGTACAAGCAGGAAGCAACCCCTCAGATATTTTCTATATAATGCACCAGGTTAACGTTAAGAATTGAACAGTAACATGTCTATTTAAATTTAATTTTAACAGGACTAACATTATATCAACATATTTACCAATTGGAATTGATTTTATTTTAATACGGTCAGCTTGGGACTGCAAATTGGGGACTGCGATTTGAGGAGGGTGAGAGTCTTTAAGCAGCAGGAAACCATGCAGCAGATGATTAGAGCTGTTGACAGACAGCGAGAGCTCGAATCTGTGGATACCACAAATACTTTGGTGGGTTTTAGTTGTTTTGCTCTTCCTCTATCAGTGTTTTGACTCGCTGCATTCATTTTTGTAACCCCTTCTCTCCCCTCTCCCTCTCTCTTTGTCTCTCTCTTTATCACTTGGCCTATATGGGAACAATAGGCTGCCATGGCGATAGCCTGGTTACGCACAAAACTGTGTCGGCACGGACACACACACACACACACACACACACACACACACACACACACACACACACACACACACAGTGTTGTCTGTACTGAACTGTTTTGAATTAATTTAAGTTTAAATGCTAATTAATAATATGGATAAAAAAGTTACACTTAAAATGTTAAACAACCCCAAAAAGTTACATAAGTAGCTCAAAAGCAGAATTAAAAACATTCATACCTCAGAAAATTGTAGTTGAACTTTTTGAAAAAGTTACAACTCTACTAGACACCCTTGGAAATGTTGACAGGACCCCTGTCCCGAGACGTTGCTCTAATCTTTGCTTTCCCCGCTTAACTCATTAAAACCAAACCTCTGACCTGGTCATAACCCAGAGACTTATGCAACTGCTGGTGACAATGGGTCCAAAATAGAAATTGCTTTGGTTTACTGGGCCACAAGCAAAAAAGGTTAGAAAGAGAAACCACTGACCGGGTTTAAGGTACTTAAGTACAAAAAAAGGTGTGTCGTGTGTGTGTGTGTGTGTGTGTGTGTGTGTGTGTGTGTGTGTGTGTGTGTGTGTGTGTGTGTGTGTGTGTGTGTGTGTGTGTGTGTGTGTGTGTGTGTGTGTGTGTGTGTGTGTGTGTGTGTGTGTGTGTGTGTGTGTGTGTGTGTGTGTGTGTGTGTGTGTGTGTGTGTGTGTGTGTGTGTGTGTGTGTGTGTGTGTGTGTGTGTGTGTGCAGGTCAACCTTGGGAAAACACAGGTGTGGCAGGTCAACCTTGGGAAAAAAAAAAAAAGAAAGGAGGGAGGGAAGAGTGTGTGAGAAAAAAGAAAAGGTGGAGGGGAAAAAAGTTGAAATAGACAAAGGCAAAGATATAAACGAGTGTGTTGAGCCTGAAAAAACGGAGATTAGAATGAGTGGAAAGTTGGATATAGCAACCTCTCCTCTGTGTGAGTGTGTTTCTAAAGGCTGGATGTGTGTTTACTGGTGTTGTGTCACCCGTGGTTGAGTCTCTCAAAGCTCCACCTAAACCTGGGTTGCTGAAACATGTTTGGACCACAGCTGGTCTGCTGACAGTGAAGCAGAGCTGGAAATTCACCAGGTGGATCACAGGATTACACACACACACACACACACACACACACACACACGTTAGTAGTTAGTAGTCGTTAAGACTAGAAAAGCGCTATATAAATACAGCACATTTACATTTACACACACACACACACACACACACACACACACACACACACACACGATAACTACAGTTTGACGTCTCTAGTTTGAAATTGTTTACTGACTGGTGCTGTGACAGAACTATATTTCTTTATAAATGGACAAAAATTAAATGGACGTGGGTGGGAACCATGTTTTAGTTCTATATATATATATATATATATATATATATATATATATATATATATATATATATCTATATATATATATATATATCCATCCATCCATCCATCCATCCATCCATCCATCCATCCATCCATCCAGTAATGTTTCCGGCAGCATTTTGTAGTGGAGGAGCCCCACCTCGCCTCTGCTAGCATTGAAATAAATGTATGTGAAATATTATTTAGGCTTATTGACTTTAAGGGAAATAAGCAAAAAACCAAACAACAAAAGCCACATATGTGAGTGAGGTGATTGTGTTAAAAAGCGATTTAACAAGCATTTCTCTCTCAGCATTCCTGAGGGGCGTGCGTGTGCTCCGTCCCTCTTGTGTTAGCTCGCTACACTCACCAATCACATTCCTGCTTCCAGCCGTATTCCTACACTGAAAGAAATGTTGGTTGCATCAGCAGGTACAGCGGGTTATCCACTAATCACAGGGTCAAAGTGTCCTTGAGCAAGACAGAATGTCTTTAGGGGGCATTTTAGGCCTTTTAATTGCACAGGACAGATGAAGACATGAAAGGGGAGAGAGAATATATGTGCGCCTGCTCTACCAACTGAGCTAACCCGGCCACACCTTGAGCAAAACACTTAACTCCAAGGTGCTCCTGATGGGTCAAGTAGCATGTGGCCTTTGGCGTGTGAATGGCTGAATGAGAGGCACACTCAGTGTCTTTGCTTATTTTAAAAGTAGTACCACTTTTAGCTTCCCCATGTTAGTGCTCTGTAGTCCTTTATTTTAAAGTTAGAAAACAAATACAGAACAAATTAAACTCTATTATAATTCACCCACTGTATTTTCACCCTGTCCTTGTGTCTCAAGCTAATTATCACAAATGTCTGCGTGTCCCTTTAATGGATATGTCATTATAGGAGAAATGTAGATGGAGGGATTTAAAAACGACTGGAATATTTTGTCTTTTTCACTCTGAACATGGCTTTCTGCAGCGTGTGATGTGGTGTGAGGGGCCAGCTGGTACTGTGAGGTCAGATTAATGAGTAACATTAGACTGCAGCACTCTTGGGAGCAGGTTTGTATGCAGATCTGGACTCAGTGCTGCACCTTTTTTATTTATTTCTTTATCCCTGTCTGTAAATAAACTGTAATTCTTTAGGGTGAGATGCCAAACAGGTTGATCAGAAGTGGTAGCAGATTAAAGCTGTGGTGTCGGCAGTTCAACTTTACTTTGCCTTTTGACTGTAGGAACTGAAATGAATCGTTAATATTGTGGAATTTTGTTCAATTAGATTTTCATTCAATTCAAAGACAAAGTTTGAGTTTGTTTTTCAACCATCTAGGTGGATATTCATGTATTTTCATGTCAGTATGGTTTAATAATCAGCTTAGTGAGACTTTTTGGGTGTTAATATCGTTAAAGTTATGTCATCAGTCACACAGTGCTGTAATGGGTCTCTCGAATTCTGGTTTGGGAATTGATTTTGTAGACGGTATGTATTAAAAATACAAGTTGTATTGAGCGGACAAACAGCCGAGATGACTGCAGTTCTCCGGATGGGTCTATCTCCAGAGCAGAACTTGTATCTGACCTCAGGTCTGTCTCGTTCTGTCCTTCAGACTCTAAAGCCATCGTGGATGGGAACCTGAAGCTGATCCTGGGTCTGGTCTGGACTCTGATTCTGCACTACTCCATCTCCATGCCAGTGTGGGAGGGCGAGGATGAAGAGGTAACAACCCAGCTGAGTTTTAAATAATGATCATCTTTATTAGGGATGTCCCGATCGGATCAGGAATTATCACATCGGAGCCAATATGGGCATTTTTTTAAGTGATCGGGGATCGGCAGTCAGCCCGATCACTATGGTGATGGTCAAATGAAGCGTCGCGAACCACAGTCTTTCATTTCTGAGTTCACTAGATGGCGCTCTCTGTTCAACAAAGGGCTGAAAACACACTAAATTGCCATTCCTTTAACCTTTTTCTTTGGATAGAGAGCGCCATCTAGTGAGCTCAGAAAACAGACAGTGGTTCGCGATCGCCTTTCTCCGATCATTTCCGTCAGTAAATTCTACAACATGTTAAGTAGAAGTTGATTATATATGTGAGTTTTACAAAAGTGCTAGCTGCACTAAGTTGAATGTATTAAGCTGAACACATCTTTTAGTTACTCTGCTGTTACTTGGTTATTTTTGTAAACAAAAAAACGTTCAGCTCTGTTTTTTACTAAAAAAAATAAAATAAAAAAAATCGGATCAGGGGCCAAAAAGCTTCATTTATTAGCTTTCTTTATTTATGGTGCACTTTTTTAAAATACACATTACAATGCTTCTCAAAACAACAACAACAACAAAAGCAAATAAAGATTTTTAGGTTTTCAAGTTTTTACCATCGTCTGTTCATCTCGTGCCTTCACTCAAGAACTGGCATGAAACCTGAAAATGAAAATAATAATAAATAGTTGCTTCACGAATACAAACCACTGTTGTTGGTGCTTGTTTGTACAGGCGGAGTCAAAGACACCTAAGCAGCGTCTGCTGGGCTGGATCCAACACAAAATCCCTGATCTGCCAATCAACAACTTCAGCCAAGACTGGAGGAATGGCAAGGCACTGGGAGCACTAGTAGACAGCTGTGCACCAGGTACTCTCTCTCTCTCTCTCTCTTTTTCTCTCTCTCTCTCTCTCTCTCTCTCTGTGTCTCTCTGTGTCTCTCTGTGTCTCCATAGAATCGAACGTTGAAAAATGCCTCCCCCGGTTTTCAATCTCATCAGTGAGCCAATAAACACGCAGCATGCTTGTACCAAGATCTAATGATGCTTGTGATTGGCTGTCCACATGTCGTAGAGACATGCAGGATAAACCCCACGTTACAGATACAGTGCTCGTGTTTGTGACGTTGTATTTTGAATAGCTTGACTACATGATAGATAGATAGATAGATAGATAGATAGATAGATAGATAGATAGATAGATAGATAGATAGATAGATAGATACTTTATTCATCCCAATGGAAATTTTAGGTGTGTCACATACTGTAGGTGTAAAGAAGCTGAAAAATAATAATTTTTTTTTATAAAATTGGTGTTATCGTTTAGGAACCGGCATCGGAAATATTGAAATATCACCAGTCCTAGTTTTAAGTCTGTAAGTTGTTGTGTGTCTTGTTTGCAGGTCTGTGTCCAGACTGGGAGACCTGGGATCCAGTGAAACCAGTGGAGAATGCCACTGAAGCCATGCAGCTGGCTGATGACTGGCTGGGCATCCCGCAGGTAAGATCCTCTCTGACTTCTTCACTGTGACCTTTAACTTATATTACATTTTTTTACTTGGATAATTAATCTCAGTAGAGGTTATTGAGGGTTAGATGTTATGTTTTCAAGTATTCTACTTAGATATTATTGTCATCGCAGTACAAGTTTCAGTGCCTTGCTCAATAGGTGAACTGGCTTCCAGCACCAGCTACCAGTCTCCAGTCTCCATCCGTACGGGGACTTGAACCGGCAACCCTTTGCCTGACAATCCAACAATCCAATGGACTGAGCTACTGCTACCCTAACGGTGGAGTCATACATCAGGGAGCGATGGAAACATTTAGTGTTTGTTGTAGCCAACAATGCTACTTTCTATTAGCTTTAGATGACGGCAGGGATATTCACTTTGCATCTAACTGTATGTCACCATGGAAATCGCCGAGTAGAATAGCCCAGTAGACTTCGCTCTGCTGCAGAGTGCAAAGGTCGTTGGTAGCATCTCACACAGGCGCGGTTTGGTTTCCTGAATGTTCACAACAGAGGAAACTCACTGAACTTTTGTTATAAGGTTATGAGGTCGCAACTCGAGTTGAAACAGAAAAAATGTGCTATAATGACTTATGTAACAAATGGCTGTTCCCGGGAAAATAGTTAAGTATTTATGCCACTTTTGAATAATTGCTTAAAGTGGTCTATTAACACAGTATAAAGGTTTCTATGCAGATATTAGAGCTAATTGTTGTTCCCCTCAGTATGAAGAACATTAACAGCAGTAATTATGAAGAAACAGTCTTTCATTCTGATGACATTAATTCTGAGTTAAATGTTTTTTGTGGCTGTATTACGCTATGCTCGGCTTCCTGTCAATCAGCTGACACCTGCAGGGAGTCTCCTCCAGAAACAACATAGCTGACGAACTTCCCTGTCACTCCCTGAATTTAGGCCATCTTTGTTTCCTGGAAAAGAAGTTTATTCCATTCGAGGTTTGACACTAAGAGTTTTTTTTAAATGTCCCAAAATAGCCTGTGAAGCAGAATGACTCCTGGGGGAAATGTTGAACGTGACTTTAAAGGAAGGAAAGAGCAGTGACCAGTGGGAGATAGAGTTCAGGACATCCCTGTCTACATACCGGCTCTGTTTTTCTTGTTTTAGGCTCCTTTTGTTCCAGTGGAAAAAAAAAAACTCTTAAGGCTGCAACATACAATGGCATTTTAGACAATAGTGTTCTTCCAACTGTGCAACACAGTTTGGAGAGCGACCTCTCCTGTTTCATCATCACAGTGCGAGTCGGAACTGATCACCACGCCCAAACAGTATCTGCTGATTTATTTTTTATTTTTTTAAATCCGCAGAGCAGAGATCTAGAAAGAATATCTGCAGAATTTGTTTTTCTGCTTGTGATGGAGGTGTGTTAATGTTCTGAATTTCATTTTCTTTTGAAATTAAGGCCACATTTACATTGCTACATTATGGTTTTTTTAAGCAGAGTTTTGAGCCAAAAAGCGATCTCCGATCTCCAAAGTAATTTCCGTATAACACGCCTAAACCACATCTCATCAACATTCTTGTATGCTGGGCGTCCCGGGATAAACAGGAGGCAACATGTATACTCTGCAAGTTACTGGAAGTTGCCAAGGTAACATTAAAAGCTAGTCTCACAGACATCATGACCCAGTCAGGCTGCGAAAACACTGACGTCTAGTATTTTCCAACGTCTCCGGTTTAGGGGCTCTGAAACGCCCGAGCAGTGTGAATACGAGGTGTAAATATACCAAAAGATATTGGTTTTTAAACCAAACAAGGCAGTGTAAATGCAGCCTAAATCTGCAGAACATTCTGCAGATTTCTCAGTGTTGGAGCTCACTGATGCTCTCGTGGCTGAATGGGAGCCAATCCCAGGTGTAATCGTCTGGTGGAAAACCTGAAGCCAAAAACTCCACCTTCACACTGGCAGTCCAAGACAGTCTTTAGGGGGTTTTAGGTATAAAATAGATTTCTTTATAACAAACCTGACTCTGTGTGTGTGTGTGTGTGTGTGTGTGTGTGTGTGTGTGTGTGTGTGTGTGTGTGTGTGTGTGTGTGTGTGTGTGTGTGTCTGTGTGTCTGTGTGTCTGTGTGTCTGTGTGTGTCTGTGTGTGTCTGTGTGTGTGTGTGTGTGTGTGTGTGTGTGTGTGTGTGTCTGTCTGTGTGTGTCTGTCTGTGTGTGTGTGTGTGTGTGTGTGTAGGTGATGGCTCCAGAGGAGATCATTGATCCCAGTGCGGATGAACAGTCGATGATGACCTACCTGTCACAGTTCCCCAAAGCCAAACTGAAGCCAGGAGCTCCACTAAAACCCAAACTCAACCCCAAGAAGGCCCGCGCATACGGACCAGGTACACACACACACACACACACACACACACACACACACACACACACACACACACTGCAGATACAGCATATATATAATATAGCTATATAGCTGCTGAGTTATGAAATATTTCATAATCCCAATTATTTGGGCCAATATTGAAATCCCAATTATTTAAGGGTATAACTCATTGACTTTTGGAAAGATTTTGCATTTTTTTTTTTTTTTATATAAAAAAACAGTGAATACACCAGGAATTTTTGTCATTTGAACATTTATTTTTTTCATTCAGAACACAAGAAAAAATGTGAGTTAATTTAAAAAATACGTGATGTGCAAAATAAATTATTGTTTTTCTCAATTACACTGTTTTTGTGATTGCTAGGAGGAGCCGCAATTGTGATCGCGATTAAAATGTGATTAATTGCACAGCCCTAATATTAAATATAATTTACTTTTGAAAACACAACAACAAGGCCATCTGGTTGTTGACAGACAAACAGAGAAAAACAAGAGCTTCTGTGTTTGTGACCTTGTGACCTTCCAGTGTGTGTTGGCTAATAGAAAAACACTGGAAACTACTGGTCAGTTTCACAATGTGAGGAAGTAGGCAGCTGCTATCTCACACACACACACACACACACACACACACCCACCCTGATTAATTTGAGTAAGAGCATTGTGTTGGGGGCATCCTGATCCTGACGTAGAGAGCTGAACCTGGCTCAGCTTTCAATACGTGCAAACGCACATTCCTGTTAGATTACGTCGCAATGGGAACAGCATAATTCTGCTGTTTACCTGTCGATCATCAAGACAGAGGATGAAATAATTGTGACTCCAATAACTTATAGCATTAAGAAAACGCTGTTTTACTGAGCTATTTACTGTACCTCAGACAGAATCTCCTTATAACTGTTTAAATACTTGTAAAACCCACAGTCGGACGTTAGGATGACCAATAGCCGTGGTTTATGAAAGGAAATTGAAATGATGGAATATGGAGATACAAGGTTTCTCCCTGACAGCGACGATATGTATTTATACTCTGATCTATACAGACAGTGGTATTAATATGGACGGGTATGTTTTAGGGCTGCAACTACACAACTCAAAGATATTCAGTTTACTGTCACGGAGAAGTGAAGAAACCTGAAACTATTCACATTTAAGAAGCTGGAATTTTTTTTTTTAACCTCACCTGTATGTGTTGATTTTCTTCTTCTGCAGGTATTGAACCGACGGGGAACAGGGTGCTGCGTCCTGCTGTGTTCACAGTGGACACGTTCAGTGCCGGTCAGGGTCAGGTCACCGTCTACCTGGATCATCCGGACGGCACCAGAGAGGAGGTACGCCCACAAAACTCCTTATTTCTTAACATGTGACCTTCCAGTTGCTACAGAGACTGTGACTCATCCTAAAAAAACATCTTTGTGTGTGTGTGTATGTGTGTGTGTGTGTGTGTGTGTGTGTGTGTGTGTGTCGATCAGCTGAACGCGGAGCCTAATGAGGGCAAGAAGACGTTCAGCGTCACATATATTCCTCAAGTCGTGGGACCTCACAAGGCAAGCGCCATTTTTTAATAAGAATAATGAAATGCACTATAAGCAATAGATTTTTCCTTTTGATCCTAAAATTCTGTGAAATTAGAGATTGAACTTTGGTTTGTTAGAAAAAGAAGGCCGTTGTTCAAAGGCTGCGTTTCATCGCTGTGTGTAGGGAGAACCATGTCTCCCATGGTTACAATTTCAGAGTTTAAAATTTCCCGGTCATGCCAAAGTTACTATTTTTAAATGAAAAGCTCTGTTCTAGGATTATTATTTTATTAGTGTAAGAAAGAAAAGAAAAAAAACAATCTTTGTTGATATTTATCGGAAATACTTCTCCTGTCTTCAGATGGATAACTGTTTTTGTTTCCTAGGTGACGGTGATGTTTGCAGGCCAGCAGATTCCCAAAAGTCCATTTGAGGTGAACGTGGACAAGGCGCTGGGCGACGCCTCCAAGGTCACAGTCAAAGGCCTGGGAATCGAACCTGTGGGCAACATTGCCAACAAACCCACCTACTTTGACATCTACACTGCAGGTCAGAGACGGAGACACAAACAACCTCTGAGGGGCTTTCACACACAGAGTTTTTAGGCCAAATCTGCCTTTGATCAAAGGAAAAAGTCTCATCACTCAGCAACAGGATGTGATTTCATACAAACTGTTAACAGGCTTGTTCTAGATGAGCCCAAGAGGTGGGCACTGATAACCTCACAGGATCAAGGAGGCCGCAGGTATGAGACGCAGGCAGCGTAGTTGTTTTCAACCGACTGCAAGACCCAGACGGGCCCAGGGCATGCTGGGAAATGCCTAGCTCTCTTCTGATCCAACAGCTGATTGGTTCAGAATCGACTCAACATTATGACGTCTGTGACTTGCTGTTCAGCCCGAAGGCTGCCGGAAGCGCCCGGAAACTGTCTGACTTGACTGCGGCTTTTTAACACCGCCCCCGGCTGCTGCCGCCTGCTGTCGTCCACTTTACAGGCGAGGCGCAGTTCATCTCGAACGAGCCGGTTGTGCATTTGAGTGAAGCTGCAGATTGAAGCGTGGTTGTGTAAAATCACCTTGCCAGGATGAATGTTGGGCAGGTCACACATATTCAATGATCCTCCCATAAGAAAGCCACAGCACACTGCAAATTGCCTAAGTAATGGAGCATCACCAAATTTCAAACTGTTGATCCTTACGAAGTAATGTGTCACTGCCCAACAATGATCATGAGGATCCAATTTCCCAGCGTCAACTCTCAGCTCTCACGCATCATTTTATCAACATTTACACCCCAAAATAGTTTCCTGTTACACATTGAAAGTTGACTCCCCAAGCTGTGCAGTTTCTATTTTTTATAGCATCTTTAGCAATGCTAGGGAAGTGTTTTAAACAAAGTTCAGAATTTCACAAAAATGTACGTTTTATTTTGTGTGTTCTTCATAAGCAGTCACTGAAGTCAAAGTTGAAGACTGACTTGTTAAAGTTTCTCTGTAGGAGCCGGTACAGGCGATGTGACGGCCATGATCAGAGACCCTCAGGGCCGCCAGAACAGCGTGGAGGTGATGATGGAGGATAAGGGCGACAGCACATACCGCTGCACCTACAAGCCCACCCAGGCGGGCCCGCACACTGTCACCGTCACCTTCGGAGGGGCGGGCATCCCCAAGAGCCCCTTCAGCGTGGACGTGGGGCCTGGTGAGTCGTCTCAACTTCACCACATCAGTAAATTGTAACGGTACTCAGACATAATAATCACGACCACATCATAATGCGTCTCATCACTCCAACCTGTGTGTTTTCTCTCGGGTTTATCAAGCTTGCATGCCGGGGTCGTGCAGGGCGACGGGTCGGGGTCTGCAGCCGTCGGGGTTGAGGGTGAAACAGGTCGGTGACTTCAAGGTGGACACCAGAAACGCCGGCAGTGGAGACCTGAAGGTGCTTGTCAAAGGACCCAGTGAGTAGAGTTTACTCGGTAGAGCAGATGTCTCCAATGGTTTTTTTTAACCCAAGGATCTTTAATTGAAAGAGAGACATGATGTGTAAAATGAGATTTCATATTAAACTGGGCCTACAATGACGTGTATGGTGGCCTAATGGCTTTATGCATACGAAGATATTAAAACATAAATTGTTGGCGTGATTTTATAAATCATCATCATGTGGCACAGTGAATAATTATAATTAATCTTTTAATATTGCATGGGTGACCTTAATGACTACCTTACCTGTAAGCCTATTATCAGTGGGCATTGGTATTTGCTAATATGTTGGAATTATGTTAAGACATTTTAATATTTGAAAAATTCTTAAACTTTAAAAAATGGACTGATTTGGAGGTCCCTGCTGCAGTGACTCTGAGGACCCCCTAGGGGTCCCGGACCCACTGTTGAAGATCTCTGCTGTAGAGCCTTTATAGAGGGACAAAGTGAAACTGTAGCTTCTGAGTTCTGTTCCTGAAGTAAGACTTTATTTAAAGTCCAAAGGTGATTCATGGGATCTGTAGTTTTTTTGCCATGCATGGCTGTATGGATGGCAACGTAGGTCGGTCGCTCAGTGGTTGAGACTGAAATATCTCAACAACTATCGGATGGTTTGCCATTTCATTTTGTTCAGACGTTCCACAATCCACAGAGGATGAATCAATCTGACTGGTGATCCCCGGACTTTGTTTCTCTAGCGCCAGCAGGTCAAAGTTTCTACTTGAAATCTGATCAGATCAGTGGGCCTTGGTATTTACACCTGGTATTACTAAGCAACAGCAGACAACACAGGGTATCTACAGGCTACTATTTTGTCAGCTAATCAGGCGAATGTTACTTATACTGTTACAGTAAATTGTTGTTTGGCGTACAGTATTTCTGCTTTCAGAAAAAAATTAATATATGCAAAAGTTTCCACTAATAACTAAAATAGATGGCATTGTGTAATTACTTATGTTGGGTCAAGCATCTCCCTGATCTGAATCTATTAATTAGTTGACTATCTAGCCTATTTTTATTGTGTTATTTGTATGTGTTAGTTGTGTGATATTGTTAGGGTTAGGTTTGGGTTGTTACTTAACTCCCGTATTCTGTAAGTTGGTACTTGTTTTCAGTTTTTTTTTTGTCTGCTTGTTTGCTGTATTCTATATTTTATTTTATTATGTTTCTCTTAATTAATGCATTTTTACTGTAAGGTATTATTTATCATGGATTGAGGGCAGCACCTGTTGAGTGGTTTACCAGCGAGTGATGGGTCGGATGGTTCTGTTGTCCCTAACTGGTGGTGAAAAGCTAAAAAATGAAGAACAACATGTTGTTGTGCTATTTATATTGTTGCTGTATCATTAAATATCCATTCCAATAGAAATAGCCTTGTTAAAAGAAGAAATACTGTAAGAAGGTAATCCTCAGCGAAAAGCTTGTTTGGATGGCTAAATGCAATATTTTGCAAAATGTCAGGATTTTCTTTTAATCTCTCTCTCTGTGTGTGTGTGTGTGTGTGTGTGTGTGTGAGAGGGCATCGAGGAGCCAGTGAAGCACATCTCCAGCAAAGACGGTGTGTACTCCTATGAGTATTATCCCAACAGTCCTGGCAAATACACCGTCTCCATCACCTGGGGGTCAACACATCCCAAAGAGGTAAGTTGTTACTGTGTATTTGTGTGTGTGTCTCTCAAAGAATTACCTCAGCACATTACCTCATCTGATCTGAATGGTTATGTCCACAGGAAATGAAGACTTTTAGTCTGGGCCTCGTGTTTTCTTTGTCACCTCTCTGTAAAGCAGATTTGTGAGCATTAGTTTGAGTATAAGTACAGGAGTTCCCAAGTTTTGAGCAGTCAGCCAGATGGGAAGAGAAGCCAACTACATTTTTGGCGACAAGACACACTGAATAGCCAGATTTGGAAAAACAATACGGGTCATAAATAAATATCTGTAAAACAAAACATTTTACAGAACCGCAGAGTCATGTACCCTGTCTTTTCCTGCCCTCACTTGCCATACAGGGTCTGACAGTTCCCACAATGAGTATTACATATTCAAATCTTTGGGGGATTTTGAGAAGCTGTCCTTGAGAAGGTTTCTGTTTTATTTTATCCAGCGCTGACTGTTAGATCATCCGGCTAACGTTACACTCAGAAAACACTTTCTGTCACTGTTTCTGTTGGACACACACACACACACACACACACACACACACACACACACAGACAGACAGACAGACAGACAGACAGACAGACAGACAGACAGACAGACAGACAGACAGACAGACAGACAGACAGACAGACAGACAGACAGACAGACAGACAGACAGACAGACAGACAGACAGACAGACAGACAGACAGACAGACAGACAGACAGACAGACAGACAGACAGACAGACAGACAGACAGACAGACAGACAGACAGACAGACAGACAGACAGACAGACAGACAGACAGACAGACAGACAGACAGACAGACAGACAGACAGACAGACAGACAGACAGACAGACAGACACAGACAGACAGACAGACAGACAGACACAGACAGACAGACAGACGACAGACAGACAGACAGACAGACAGACAGACAGACAGACAGACAGACAGACAGACAGACAGACAGACAGACAGACAGACAGACAGACAGACAGACAGACAGACAGACAGACAGACAGACAGACAGACAGACAGACAGACAGACAGACAGACAGACAGACAGACAGACAGACAGACAGACAGACAGACGGACAGACAGACAGACGGACAGACAGACGACAGACAGACAGACAGACAGACGGACAGACAGACGGACAGACAGACGGACAGACAGACAGACAGACAGACAGACAGACAGACAGACAGACAGACAGACAGACAGACAGACAGACAGACAGACAGACAGACAGACAGACAGACAGACAGACAGACAGACAGACAGACAGACAGACAGACAGACAGACAGACAGACAGACAGACAGACAGACAGACAGACAGACAGACAGACAGACAGACAGACAGACAGACAGACAGACAGACAGACAGACAGACAGACAGACAGACAGACAGACAGAGGTTCATGCTACCTTGAGTACTGCACTTAAAACCAGGATATTGTGTTCTATGTGAACACTATGATCCATGTTTCTGAAAACGCTTTGTTAGTGCAGAACATCACAGCTAAGATGGTGAGAAATCAAGTCACAGTTACACACCGATGATTAGAAATCTGGATGATGATCATGTTTCCAGCGAGATGAATTAGCAGGTTTCTCATGTTCCATGTTAACACCACTTCCTTAATAGGGCTGGTTATCATTTTAACATTTTGATACCAATATCATGACTTTGTTACCGGTATCTTAAACCATGATTATTTTAACATTACACACACAAATCTTTTTATTTCTTTTTTCAGCTCCTACTACGTGAGCCCCGTCTCTGTGCGTAACGTAGAGACGTTCCTGCTTGCCTCTACGACGTGTAACGTTAGTCAGCCAGTCACCAGCATTATTAGATCTTGGTAGAAGCATGCTTCGTGCTTATTGGCTCACTGGCGCTGATGAGGTTTGCTCCTTAGGTATTGAAATTGAAATGTGAATGCTTTGGTACTCAACACTTTTGACAATTCGGTCTGTGCCTAAAAAGTATTCAATTCGGTTCCCAGCACTAATCCTGAATTTGATTAAAACCAGGATACTCTGTTGTACCTGTAAGCACACCCAACAGTGATGTCACAGGGTTCTCAGGTAAACCTCTACCTCACTGCAGCAAGGTGAGAACCTCTGAATGAGATCTTCTCTTTAAAGTTTAACTGAAGAGTTTAATTTGACTTACTTTTTGTGTCAGAAAGTGTATAGAGTATTATTATACTGTAGCTTTTGTGCATATTCTTTTCATTTAAAAAGAAAAATGGTAGTTGGACATATTTGTGGAAACTGCATCCAGGCCTTTAGCCCAGCTAGTGTTTCTCTTTCATGGGTCCAGATGTGGTGATGTTAAATGTCAGGACTGTCAGAACTCGCAGCAAAAAGGTAGCTCTGTGACCTCGGCACTTCATATATCACGGAGGATTCGAATCGGGACACAGGGTAACTTTCACAGGGGCTAAGTTGGTTTCAAACCTGTACTGCTGGGAGTTCAAAAATGCCTGTTGGGCTGTTGGAAAGGAAGTGATATAACGAACTGTGTAAGAGCTCTTGCACACAGATAGTGATGTGGCCTGGGCGAGGGGAGCAGGGACCCTGGCACAGCCTGCTGGGGAGGCACACAGATTTATAGTGGGATTATATTATTATTTGTATTAGTAGTAGGAGAAGTAGTAGTTGGGGGCGAGGGAGTATTTGGCAGAAACAAAATTGAAGGTAAAAGACAAAAGTTAAGGTCGCGAACGTGTGTGTGTGTGTGTGTGTGTGTGTGTGTGTGTGTGTGTGTGTGTGTGTGTGTGTGTGTGTGTGTGTGTGTGTGTGTGTGTGTGTGTGTGTGTGTGTGTGTGTGTGTGTGTGTGTGTGTGTGTGTGTGTGTGTGTGTGTGTGTGTGTGTGTGTGTGTGTGTGTGTGTGTGTGTGTGTGTGTGTGTGTGTGTGTGTGTGTGTGTGTGTGTGTGGTTTCATTTGGCATGAAGCTAATTTCCATCTAAACGCACATGAAGAGTACACACACGCACACACACTCTTACAGCTAAAATTGGTTGAAAGTTGGATTACAGAAGAGATTTGTATGTATTTGTATGTTAGTGTTTGTTGACAGTGAGTGATCTCATGTGTCTTACCCCCTACACACACACACACACACACACACACATATATAGATAGAGATATAGAGATATAGAAAGTCACATACTGTTTTACAGGATTGTGTGATTTTACTCATTCTGACAGTTCCCCTTTCACTTTTTGTTCAGTCCATTTGAGGTGACGGTGGGTCGGGAAGCTGGGCCTCAGCAGATCAGGGCTTGGGGTCCTGGCCTGGAGGGAGGCATTGTGGGTAAACCTGCCACCTTTGTAGTGGAGTCCGTCGGCACTGATGTGGGAGTGCTGGGTGAGTGTATTTATGGTTGACCAGCATTTATCAGCATTTTAAACTTGAACTGTCATCACCCCCACATTACATCCAATCTAATCTGACCTGCGGTGTCGTCAGGTTTTGCCATTGAGGACCTTCCCAGGCTAAAATCGAGTGCGAGGACCAGAACGACGGCTCATGTGACGTCCGTTACTGGCCGACGGAGCCCGGAGAATACGCCGTCCACGTGACTTGTGATGAGGAGGACATCGAAAACAGCCCCTTCATGGCCTACATCGTCACCGACAACAACGCCAGCGACCCAGATAAGGTCCGTACAACACTAGTCTCGCTTTGCCAACCCTGCCTCCACAGCGCTGCAAAGGAAGGTCTTGCTAGTCCTTGCAGCATTCCAGAATGGGAGAAAAAACGTGCTCTGGTTTATTGGCATTTCTTTAAACCAATCACAATCATCTTGGGCGGTGCTAAGTGCTCGACTGAGCCACGGTGCGGCTGCAAAATAACCTCGGGAAGGAACTCATTTTGGTGGAACGTGTATGTTCAAAAGTTGTTTCAGTCGTGCAACAGAAAACTCAGATTGGACAGATAGTCTAGCTAGCTGTCTGGATTTACCCTGCAGAGACCTGAGGAGCAGTTAACCATAGTCCTCATTAATCCACCGGAGGTTAGAACGCCAACACAAAGAAAGAGGAAGGTTACTAATATCCGGGCAAAAAGAGCGTGATACGGCTGAATTTCCGGCAGCATCTGTGCAGTCCCGGAGGTGGAACGTCTTGGATATAGACTAGTACGACACAAAACCAGGGTGTTGCACAATAGTGCTGTGATTGTCCCACCAGACTGTGGTTCAGGCATATGCCTGAAGAAGAAGAAGAAGTTTTCTGATTTCCAAGTTTTTCTGTCCCTGTTCTTAAAGGTTTAATACTGGCTATCTTCAAAACAGAGTCCTACTTATATTCACCTAAATGTTGATTAAATATGTATCTGACCATTGAACAACTGTTAATCTGAACCACCTTAAGTTTTATGACCTACTTGATCCAAATACAGAAGTTTCTGGTTGAAAACGATTATGTTTATAAGCTTAAATTATTGATTTGATATACAAATGAAAGATAGATTAATTGCAAGAATGCGACTCCTGAAATTGATGCGTTGGATGAGCTGGAGAAAAGATTTAACACTCTTAAATTTGAACCCGAGAAACTCTTAATCCACTTGTGATTGGACCGTGGTGTTACGGCGTGGAGGGTCTGACGATGTTACTGGCTTCCATAAAGCACACAAAATGTGAGCCTAAAATCAAAAATCAAATCATGGATTTGAAGGATCTCGATACCCTTAATCTTTAGTATTGGTTTTGTGGTTGTAGGTTCAGGCTTTCGGGCCGGGGCTTGAAAAGACCGGCTGCCTGGTCAGCCAACCGGCCGAGTTCACTGTCAGCGCTAAGGATGCTGGGAAAGGACCTCTGAAGATCACGGCTCAGGTAAGTCAAAGAAATCCTCTTGTACTAAATCATCAATACACACACACATACACACACACACACACACACACACACACACACACACACACACATACACCCACAGTAAATCCCAACAGACGGTTTAATTTGGTGTGGAGTAAGTTTCCATCTAAACACACATGAAGAATACGCACGCACGCACGCACGCACGCACGCACGCACGCACGCACGCACGCACGCACGATTTGAAACCAGCACAGGTTTAGTTATAAGTGTGTTGATGCTCACATCTGTATGCTTCATAGAATCTTGTGTGTGTTTACAGCTTTCTGTCTCTTACAAGTGAGATTGTGAGAATATATATTACAGTTATACATCGATTATTTTCATTATCGATTAATCTGTTGGTTCTTTTTTTGATTAAATGATGAATCCATTTCGATCTGCAAACCTTGCAAACAAACATTCATATGCAGCTGCATGTTTGGACTTGTTTGTTTCTATTCCAGGAAGGTTTGACCATCTTCTTAACTGTCTGTCTGTCTGTCTGTCTGTCTGTCTGTCTGTCTGTCTGTCTGTCTGTCTGTCTGTGTCTGTCTGTCTGTCTGTCTGTCTGTCTGTCTGTCTGTCTGTCTGTCTGTCTGTCTGTCTGTCTAGGACTCAGAGGGACTACCTGTGGAGGTGAAGATGAGGAGTAAAGGTGAGGGTCTTTACTCCTGCTCCTACACGCCCGCCTCCCCTCTCAAACACACGGTGGCCGTCGCCTGGGGAGGAGTCAGCGTCCCCAACAGCCCCTTCAGGGTAAGCAGCCAATCACAGCACCCTGTTAAAACAGGAAGTGATGTCCCGCCAAAACCCGAGGATCCGGTTGAGGCAGGACCTGCTAAGGTCGTTCTGTCAGAAGCTTTAATTAAGTCAGAAAGCATCAGAGTTGTCCGATCAGAGTCAACTGTTCCGGAGGAAAGTTTTAAGTCGGTGCAAACAAAATGTAAAGATGCAAACTGTAAAAAAACTAAGAAGCCTCTGATCATCATCACGACATACACTGAGGTGAGGTACAGCTTCTAGTTTAGCTGCACAGAAATTAATCGCAGAAGTAAATTCTTTAAAAAAAAAAATATTAAAAATAAATAGGGTGAGAAACACCCTAAAATGTCTTTAAATAATTTGAAATATCCTAACAAGAATAGTCCATAATGAAGGATGTATTGACTCCTGAATTCGACATAACAGGCTAGCTAATTCTCCCTGTTTGGTCTTTATGCTAAGCTAGCCTAACCACAGTCTGACTTCAGCGCGTACCTAACACACAAATATGAGATTAATATCAACTTTTTCATCTCTTTCTCAACGAAAAAAAGCATGTATTCCAACATTTTGAAGTTTTCTTTCAAACAGTGCCAATATTAAAACAGCTAATGAATTAGCTTCTACCAGATGCTACCTTGTCTGCTAGGATGTGTGATAAATGTTTGCTGGGCTGCTAATACAGTTAACTACCTAAAAAAAACCAAAAACATCAAAGACAAAGTCTGCAGACTGCAGGGAACTGCGCACTTTACTTCTGATATGAAATTGACATTAACACGTCATTAACACTGTACAAATGTTTTGTTGTTGACTAAAAAAATCATGACTGCCTATCACTAACGCCCACTATATGATCAAAAATTGCAATTGCAACTCATGTGTTTAACAAACCCTATTGCATGTTAAATTTATTTTCACATTTTATATGTAGTAGTTTATTCAACACACTGTAACCTCTCTGTCTATGCACTGTAACAACCTTTGGTTTGTCTTTTACAACCTCACTAATCATAACTTGTTTTGAATGAAGTTATTTAACTGAAGTTGTTTCTATGTACTGAAGTGGATTTAACCGCCACATGCACTAACTATCCTTTTCTGTACTGTAACCGCTGTCCATGCACTGTGCCTCACTTAACTTTTTGTCTTGTTTTAACACTTTTCTTTGGTTGACCTGCAGTAGAACTTCACTAATCTGAACCTTTCTGATCCAAGATGCAATCCAGTAAAGAGCTTTTGTGATTTAATTGGCAACAACCTGTAGAGGGAAACGTTATTAATGGAGTGAGAGAGAAAGGAGGCACCAGTAATACTAAAACTATAAATATCATATACTTTTAAAGTAGGTCTGTCTTGATCAGCGGTGGGACAAAATATTGATACAGCAATATATCTTTGTCTTTCTTCGTGCGTTGCGATAATCGGTACACTGGCGCCAAATATAGATATTTCATTGAATAAAATAAGGTGCTCTATAAAGATTTCCCTTCTCCCTCAGCACATGAACGAGGGAAACTTGAACATAAGTTAACCAGCCAAAGAGGTTTTGAATGGGATGGCAGACAGCAGTTTTAGAAAAATAACAGATGCCTCAGCCACATTAAAGTCCAAAGTCTGGACCCATAATTGCTCTATTTTTGGGTCATTTTAATTTACAGACAGAAAACAGCACAATTCTACAGAACACATTTTTCCAACAGTTTGGACTCGCAGTGAATAAAAAAACTTAAAAACTTAACCTTTTCACTGGCAATTTGTATTCATAGTTGTTGGACAGATATCATGATTTATCATTATAGCATTGTCTAATATATTAATTATCACAGAATTGCTGTATTGTGATATTATTGGTATTGCAAGCCAGGTATCGTATCATGAGGTACCTTGTGATTGCCACTAGAGGGTGACACAGGAATCAATTGTCGCTCCCATCCCATCCCGAGCCCACGAAAATACTCCCGGCATGTCCCAATCACGTGAAATCACTGACGAACAGGTTGCAGACGAACCAAAGATAGCGATTTATTACTGCATTTTGCAGCTGAGTTAACCACACGCATAGGACTATTATAGCCTTAACTTCCCCTTGTCTTCCCCTTGTCTCTGTGATTCAATAATGACACTGTGTACTTTCTTTTCTAAAACAAAATACTTTGCAAATCTTCCTTCTCCCGTTGATTTCAATGCTCTGTCCCTATCACGGTACCAACAGTGAGATTGTCTACCGTACCGCGGGAATCACGTGACCTGCGGGAGTCCCGAAAAAAATTCTAATTCTTATACTGAGTCCGATCCAATACTTTACTTTATTCACTTACATGTCCATGAAATACATGTCTGACATATTGAAATAACAGCTGTAGTCTTAAATTATTAATCTATTATTATTATTAAAACTAACTGGGAAAATGTGACTCCTAAAAATAACAAGATGTAAAATATAGCGTGATCGGCCCCGATACTTACTGGGGAATGGCTCGGTACATTTCTACTTAAAAATATGCAGAGTCAAATAATACAATTAATGATGCAATAGCTGTAAAAGTAACTGATGGACACATACAATAATTTTACTCTGTTTTCTGTTTTACCCGTTTTTGCCCATCAGTCTTCGCTGCTTTGCTGGCCAAGAAAGCTCAATGCACTATTAATACTCAGTTTGAGAAAACACAAGCAAATGCACCACACCACTTTGACAACGCATACATGTCGCATTTATGAAAAAACAAATCATTTAAAGATAAAAAATAAAACAGATTTAAAGCATCTTAACCAATTTGACAACACATGAGGCAAACAGAAACCAGTGTTTTGTCTATTTGAGTGTTTTCAGTGCGCCGGGCTCCGCTATAGCTTTTGATATAGTTGCTTTGGTGTTGATTGCCAGTCCAATAAAAAGCCCGATCACTGAGTAGTTAGAATTGAATTTCCAAGCAACACTAGCTCCGACTTGATTGTTTGTCCCAGGCAACATGATTATCAGTTCAGGCTGGTGGGAAGCCGGTGAGGGATCACTTACTTGTTGCTGCAATAGCGACTCCTAAAACTAGTGAAAAGGAGCTTGTGAAACACTGAGGGCCCTATTTTAACAATCTGAAACGCAAGTATCAAACCCCAATTGCAAGTAGCTTTGTGGGCGGATCTCGGGCCTGTTGCTATTGTACCGGCGGGATAAATGACTCTTGTGCCGACGCAAATCTAAAATGGGTTGGTCTGAAATAGCTACATTACTCATAGGTGTTGTTTGGGCGTAACGAGCAATAAACCAATCAGAGCGTTATTTCACATTCCCTTTAAAAGCAAGCGCGCTGGTTCCATGGCATATTGCTATTATAATGGTGGATTTGTCAGGCGCATGCTCTTAATACATCCATGGGCGCGGTTCACAGCCGATGAGACCAACGTTTGCTATTGATTTTTCTTTGTGACAAAATGTAAATACAGAAATGTCACAAAAACATAGTTTCCGATGTTTTGGGCTCTCACTGAATCATGAGGTTGTGAATACATGGTGATATTTTTGCAATGTAGTCCAACATTAGACCGATATTACCTCACTATAGACGATGCAGCTCTTCTGTCCCTCCTCTCCCGTGCTGCTGCCGCTGGGGGGGGTTTGGGTTAAGTGGCATCGGCACATGCAGTTCAACATCACATCACCTTAAGTCCTAATTGTTGCTGGGTCCGTGAGATGAGAGAAGTGTATGTGCGTCGTGCACACTCTACATTACGGCCAAGCATGCACCCTTAAAATAGCCTCTGAATAATGCGCCACTGGCTTTAGACTAGTCCTGGTCTGTGGTGGAATTGTTCCCTTTCTGAAACTGCAAAATAGCACAACGTATGCGCCGGGACACACATCCTCTTTTTGCTGAACCGCCCTTGGGAGCCCAAGTTCATTCCCTAATTTATCGTCATGAGTCTGTGGAGGAAAATGTTTGCTGTGCGTCGGGTGCAAAATAGGAATTATACTTGCATCGGTGTACAAAGTCAATTGCGCTGGATGCAAGATGGGGGCCTGAAAGTAACATGTATGTGCAGTGGTTTATGTTAAAGTGTGAGAGGTTCAGATAAGTGAAGCACTATCTATTCAACTGAGTGTTATTTACGAATAAAAGCTTTCAAAAGTGACTTTATGATACACACTGAGCTCCTTATTATATCCTCATTTATGAGGATCTGACTAAGGTTTAATTAAAAGATGTTCCTACATTTTATTTAATTCAAGTCTTCTTAGAAAACTGTTATATAAATTATATAAAACGCTCAGAGTGAAAGGGGTTTTATTTTACTACTTTACATTGTAATCATCTTTCATTTTTGTACTTATCGCTGTGCGCTTTTTGGACATTGTTAATCAGCTGTCTTGCCTTCTCCCTGTTGTTATAAGGATTTTATAGTTTCACCCGTTGGGCAAATAAGTCTCATGAGAAACTTCCAATGGGCCTTAGATATGTCTGGATATGTGTCTGTTAACAGCCCTCAGGAGTTGGCAAAGACTTTCTTTGTGTTGCAACATCAGAATTACAAAGTTATGACACAAGAACTCTTTAGACAAGTTGATGCAGATTGAAATGGCTTTTAAAAACTTTGCTGCGTGAAAATATGGCACAATCATCAAGCAAGAAAATGATTGAAATTGGTTTGGTTTTGAACAGAGCTTCATAGTATTTGTACAAAGCTTTGCTTAGCACTCATAGTAGATTCTGCAACATAAAACATTGGTTATTTTTCCTCTGTGATGAAAGTATTTCTACTGGTTCACAAGTCATTTCAACTGGTTAAGAGAAGTTTGTACCGGTCTAAAAAGTATGATTCCAAAGTTTGGAGCAGACGTCACTATGATGAATCAGCAGGCTTGTTGTGAGCTGCAGCAGCCTGCAGGCACCAACCACACCTTTCTCCAACTTTAGTGTTGATACAGTAGATGGATAGAAAGTAAACAGTCACACCCAGCTCTCAGAAGGCTGTGTGGGAAGGTAAAAGGCAGCGTGGAAGAGATATTCATTGTGGAATCCTGACTTGATTCTAATGTTCAAAATTGCTGCTTCTAAGCTTTACATGTTACAAATGCATTACACTGTCCAGACTTGCTTCTAGTTTTTATGTATTAGGTGAGTGTGCTGACCTTTGATCTGTGTAATTTGTTAAAACGATTGGGTAAATTTTAAAGTACAAGATTTTAGAGTAAAGAATTTGTTTTCCTGAATTTGTTTTCCAAAGGTCATTTAGTCAAAGTTGTGTGCATGCATGTGCAGTACATGCATTTTTAATTTTTAATGATAGCATTGTTTGTCTAACAGAGTCTCTGTAACTTACATGTCTGAAACTCACCTTGCTCCTCAACTGTACTAAAACTCATTTCTATCCACTTAAGTGGAAGTTAGTTTGGTTTAAAAAATAAATTCTGACATTTCACTTCAATGTTTTACTGTGTTGTTTGGTTCATTTGCTTTAGTTTGCTGCTGTTGTTTTCTTTCTTCATTTTAGTGCGTATTTGTTTCTTTCTCAATATTTTACATGTGTATTTTAGATTTTTCTAGTTTCAGTTTAATGCTATAATTTACTACAAAGTATCAACCAGAAATAAAGATTTTATAATCCTTGATAATAGAATTGTAATCATATCTAGAAATAGTGGCAACAATGACAATGCAGAAGTAGATAAAATGCAAACATAAAACATTATGTAGCAGTGTGTGTAAAATAAGTGATAATTACGTGTTTTTTGTAAAATTATTATTATTTTTTTTTGTTTGTGCCTGTTTTGTTAATTTTTGACAAGAAAATTCAATAAAACTACGCCCTCCTGCAGGATTTGTCAGTACGTAAAGTTGTTAGTTTTAAGCAGTTTCTTTGCAGCTCTAAAAGAAAACTACATTTTTATGAAACATTATAAAATGACTACTCCTATAATTGTTATTTTAGAGGTAAAATCTTATCAGTGTAAATTATAGATGTGATCTGCTTTGACATATTCATTCAGAATGCCTTTTGAGATCAAGTTTGACAATCCTTCATCAGGTCTTTATTGCAGCTTCTGAAGCTGCAGCTGGAAAATTAGCTTAGCGTATCATAGATATTTTTAGAAACTAAGGGGAAATGTGTTCACTTGAACATCACATTACCTCACCCTCAATCATCTTGTGGGTTTTTGACCAACAATATGATCCTCCTATCCTCTTTAAATACATATCAAAAGTTGTGATGTACACATTATTTTAATGTCACATTTAAGAGCATTGAAGATATTTCAAATTGAGCAATTCAGCAAAGTACCACAAGCATGGTACCACTTTCAGATTATCTCTAATTCTTTGCACGTCTCTGGGCTCCGAAATATAGGCTGAATTAATTAATTTAAAAAAGTATACTTTTATGGCAGCTGATATGAAAGTTGGTGTGCAATGATGGTTAAGCTTTTCTAGAAGACAGTTTTGCTGTTTAAAATTTCAACCTTTTTATCTAAACTGCAGTGGCACTTCTGTGTTAATAAAGTTTAATAATATGTTGCATATTGTTTGCAAAGACTGAGAAGTAGGGGATCTATGATGGAGCCCTGTGGCACTCCATATTTAGTGTTCATTCTTTTTAATGTTACAAATACCAAAAACAAATTAAATGCTGGGCTGTTTCAGACATTGCAGGAACTGAGGGAGGAAATCTTCATAAATAACCTTTTAAAAATGAAAATAAGTTGTTTAATTTCCTGTTGTGGTGCTTATAGGTAAACGTGGGTAAAGGCAGCCACCCCAAGATGGTGAAGGTGTTTGGTCCTGGAGTGGAGAGAACCGGACTGAAGGCCAACGAGCCCACGCACTTCACCGTGGACTGTTCAGGAGCTGGAGATGGTAAGAAAGGCACACACACAATGCATCGAACATCAAAGCAGAGGGTCCTGGACTGGCTCACACTGGTTAGACACATGCACACAAGTGATAATTAAGACAAGAAATCCCCCACAGACGGTTTTATTTAGTGATAGAGCAGTTGTCATCTGTGTCAGAACAACACATGTAAATGTGCGGATAAACATCGACCTTTATATCATCTGTGAGTGATTCTCACACACACAAACTCAATTCCCTCTCGTCAGCATGTGTTGGCAATGATCTAGAGGCAGAAACATCCCAAAAGGAAATTCATCGCTCTAACCTTCTTCAGCCGAGAACACACAAAACTCTTGTTTTAATGGCTGTAGCGGCCACGTAATGGTTAAAGTTTTAACAGTGCCACCTGAACACATGTACAGTACTGTAGCAGAGGCAATGGAGCGTGACTGTACAGGGGCATATTAAAGAGTGGTACAGAGGATGTATACATTATTATTATTATTAGCACTGATCAACAGACCGAATTACAGGATTTCCTTGTGGAAAATGGCAAAGAACCAACTGCTTTTGCAAGGCACTCTGCAAGCCAGAATCAATTTATAGTATGATGAAGTCACTGTATGTTCAGTTTAGTGTTACTGTAAGTTACTTATTAAACTCAGATTTCTGATTTTGACCAAAGGGGCGGGGCGGGGGCATCTTGAGGTGCTCTTGCTGCTCCAAATTGCTTCAGACATATTTGATTTACTGTACTGATGTACACAACAGTTTGAAGACAGAGAAAGCCTGGTGTTGGCATATTACAACGTCCACTGAAACTTCACAAATTACTGCTGCACAATAACCCACTTCTGCGTTATTTATCCATTTAGTATTTTCCTAACACTCTCTCACAGAGATACAATTCAAAAAATACACGTGTCTTACGCCTCCTTGTGTTTCAGAAACCCAAAATAAAGTATCATATTTAGATATTTTATTTTCGCAACAACACACAAAACGACAGAGAAATTGAGTGGCTTGAGAAGTTAATGTGAACATGTTTTCGCTGAGACTGCACATTGAAATCCATTATTCCCAGTTGTGGAACATAAGGAAGTACATTTACTCAAGGGCTTTGCTTAGGTACAACTTAGAGGTACTCATTTTTGCGGCATCATACTCGTGCATCCATGCATCCATACTCATTTCTAAAGGAAACATTGTACTTTTTATTCCGCTGCATTTATTCAATAGCTATAGTTACTAGTTACTGTGTAGATGAAGATTTTTCACTCAAAATATGAGTTTATAAAATATGACGCTTTGTTAAACACAAACAAAAATGTGTATAATAATAGTATAATAGTAAATAATAGTATATAAACTTTAACCAGCAACAACATAAAATTCTGACAGAGGATTTCTGCTGCTTTATAAGTACTTTGACTTATACTTTAAGTACATTTTGCTGCTATAATACTTCTTAGGTAAGATTTTGAAAGCATGACTTTTACTTGTAGTAGAGTCATTTTACCTTGAGGTACTGCTAGTTTTACTTAAAAGTAAAAGATCAAAATACTCTAAAGCATGTAGAGGCTCCTGTAGGCATTGAGTATTTGATACAGAAAGGATTTTCATCTAATGATCTAAATGATAAGATAATGCGCCATCTGAATTTCTTCTTACCGGTGGTGATTGTGTCCTGCATAATGATGTGCTGTGTGAACACAACTAGAAGAACGACCTATGGGGGAGCAGGGGAAGGCAAAGAGAGAGAGTTCAGATCGTCAGTTAATGAAGAATTTGACCTGTTTCTGTTGTCTGACACGGATACCTGCTTCATTCCTCTCATACTTTGAATTCCTCTGCTGTGTTGGACAGCTCAGTTCTGCTGCAGGCAACTCTTTGGTTGGGCTTGACTGAGTGGTTAGTTCATTGTTTACATTAGAGAGTGGATGACAGAGCAACATGTATGACATGACCACTTAAAAAGAATGAACGGCGGAAAGCATCTAGCACCCCTTGTGGCCTTCAGTGTCACTTGAAAAAAAGACGTGTTTAGTTTCTTCAAAATGCTTGTCGTCACTGTAGCGAGAGAAGGAATAATAATAATAATAATAATAATAATAATAATAATAATAATGATAGTGCTTCCTCATTCATAAATTTGGCAATCTATCCAAGATGGGGTTGTACATCTGCTTTCTGTGACGGTTTCATTTGGCATGAAGCTAGTTTCCATCTAAACACACATGAAGAATACAGAGAAACACACTCTCTCTCTCTCTCTCTCTCTCTCTCTCTCTCTCTCGCTCTCTCTCTCTCTCTCTCTCTCTCTCTCTCTCTCTCTCTCTCTCTCAGCCTGTATCAGCTGAAGGTTGAATTACAGAAGTGATTTGTTTGTGTTAGTGTGTGTTGACAGCAAATGTGTGTCATGTGTGTCCTACCCACCTTCATTCAGGTGATGTCAGCGTGGGCATTAAGTGTGAGGCCAATATGGTCGGTGAGAATGAGGCCGATGTGGACTTTGACATCATCCCCAATGCCAACGATACATTCACTGTCAAATACATGCCTCCTGCTGCTGGAAAACTCACGGTTAAAGTCCTGTTCACCGACAAGGTACACACACACACACACACACACACACACACACACACACACACACACACACACAGATCTCTGGATAGGTATGTGAAGATGTTGGTTTGTTTTGATGAAGTTCAGTGTGAATTTGTCCACACAGGAAGTTCCACAGAGCCCATTTAACGTCAAAGTAGATCCTTCTCACGATGCATTGAAGGTCAAAGCAGAGGGCCCTGGACTGGCTCGCACTGGTTAGACACACACACACACACACACACACACACACACACACACACACACACACACACACACACACACAGACAAACACAAGATGACTCAATGACCAATTTCCCCAAACTATTTTTTAATATTCCATTTTGTCCTCTGTACTCTCTCTCTCTCTCTCCTCCCCTCTCCCTCTCCCCCTCTCTTCCTGTGCAGGTGTAGAGAGCGGTAAGCCGACTCATTTCACAGTGATGACTAAAGGAGCGGGTAAAGCACCGCTGGATGTTTCCTTCTCCTCCCCCGTCAACGACTTTGAAATCATCGACAACTACGACTACTCCCAGACTGTCAGATACACACCTGTACAACAGGTATGTCAAATACTCACTCATTTTATTCTCAACACCTGTAGATAAATAGAAGTAAATAGTAAATATAGTATAAAGTAAATCAAGTAAATAAATATAACAGGAATGTCAAGCATGCACCTTTTCAGGTATATTAAATACACCCATACACAGCAAAATGTGTCAGATGCACACCTGTGCAACAGATTTGTCTGTACTCTGTGGCTTTTATCAGCCCAAAATCATACTATCAAATGCTTTTCATTGTGAGCAAATGAGCAAATTCAACACTGTTGTGATGAGAATCAACAAAAGCAGAAAAAATAAACCCTATTTTCTCAACGTTGTGTTTGCACCCAGTGAACGCCACACCACTAATCTCAAGTTATTACATGTTGTCAGTAGATTGGTCAACATGGCGGGTGAATGGCTGCCTCCTGTGTTCTTACGTAGTACTTTTAAAATGGAGTTAGCGTTGAAGTGTCAGATCTGCATGTGTCTGCAGGGGGAGCAGAAGATCATGGTGACGTATGGGAAGGATCCCATCGCCAAGAGCCCCTTCACGGTCGGCATCGCTGCCCCGCTGGATCTGAGCAAAGTCACCGTGGACAACCTGGATGGAAGTAAGAAATCATCACTATCTGTTTCCTGCTAGGTAGACCGACTGTGTATATATTCAAATATTTGGTCTTATGTATTATTCCTATTATTAATATTTCAAGTATTTTTCATGTATATTGTATGTATGTGTATTGTATCCTAGTATTTAATTTATATTTATATTCTGTGCTGTGTGACTGATTTTGCTGCTGTAACACCATAATTTCCAATTCTTTTCGGGATCATAAATATCTATCTATCTGTCTGTCTGTCTGTCTGTCTGTCTGTCTGTCTGTCTGTCTGTCTGTCTGTCTGTCTGTCTGTCTGTCTGTCTGTCTGTCTGTCTGTCTGTCTGTCTGTCTGTCTGTCTGTCTGTCTGTCTGTCTATCTGTTAAAAGAACAGGACATTTCCCTCAGTAAAATCTTTTTCAGGAAAGCACGCATCCACCATCTCTAGGACTCATTTCTACGTCATTGTCAAATTGATAAATGTCTTTCAGGAGCGGAGGTTGATCAGGAGCAGCAGTTTATGGTGGACACAAAGGGTGCAGGAGGTCAAGGTCGCCTGGAGGTGGCAGTGGTGAGTGTTTAGATCACTGTTTCTCGCATTTCAAGACCTATTGCCACAGCGTTGTGGAGTAAGGTCTGGCTACACCACAGATCCATTCTGGGATAGGAGAAAAAAGATTGCATTTCTTTAAACCAATCACAATCGTCTAGTGAAAGTAAAGTAAATGCCACATTAATATTAATTGAAGTTAAATACTTGAAGTGTGACGTTAACTGGTCACACAGTACAGTAAGCTATTTAAATTAGCAGAATACATCGCAGTGTATAGCAGTGTTTACGTTGTCCACTGCAATCTCCACCAATCGCTCCCAAAATGTCTGAGTTAGAGAGTAAATGTTGTAAACGTGTTCTTTGTCAATCTTTACAATCATTCACTGAAAGAATCAAGCATACCTGCCTTAATACACAATCTGAATTTTCTTCAAAACTTGCCATTTTCAGCATGTAGCTTGCTAGCTCGAGGTTTGTTGTTGTTTCCCGTAGCGATGGGATTTTGAGAACGGCAACACACGGAGAGCAGAAGGGGAGGGACAAAGCCTGGCGTCCCTCACCTCCCTGGAAATGTACTTGATTGACATATATAGAAAATAACCAGGCTGATACTATAAAGTGTGTGTGTGTGTGTGTGTGTGTGTGTGTGTGTGTGTGTGTGTTTTAATAGCTGAGTCCAAGCCAGCGGGCAGTAAAGTGTAAAATGGAGCCTCAGCCCGGTAAAGCAGACGTCAGTCTGGTCCGTTTCACCCCCACAGAGGAGGGGGTCCATGCTGTCAACGTGTCCTACGACGGACACCCGGTCCCTGGGAGCCCCTTCCCTGTGGAGGCCCAGCTGCCTCCAGACCCCAGCAAGGTAACATCAGGATCTTTTTTTCTCTAAAAACCATGTTTCCATACCCCACTAAGGATCGAGTTTCTTTTGTTGTCTTTTCTATTCCTTAAAGTTGTTACCCTCTCTGTTTTCTTACTTTTTCCACTGTTTTAGTGTAAATCTTGTCTTCTGTGTCTTGATGGCAATTATTTATGAAGACCAGCATGAAAATAGACAAAAAAAAACACTAAAACAAGTAAATGATAATGTTTACAGTCTATTCCTATTAAAATTTTAAGGAGCATACAGAAGAAGCTAAATTAAAAACATTTATAAGAATGCATGTATATTTTCACAACTAAAGGAACACAGATGCTGATTAACATCTGAAGAAAAAAAAAAAGGAACAAATCAAGTCATGAAATAAATATTATATAAAGCAATAAAAGAGGTTTCACGGCATCATCGTCGTCCCCTCCAGGTGAAGGCGTTTGGTCCTGGTCTGAAGGGCGGTCTGGTAGGGAACCCTGCAGAGTTCACCATCGACACCAAGGGCGCCGGCACCGGTGGTCTGGGGCTGACGGTGGAGGGGCCCACCGAGGCCAAGATCGAGTGTTCGGACAACGGAGACGGGACCTGCTCCGTCTCCTACCTGCCCACCGAGCCCGGAGACTACCTGGTTAACATCCTGTTTGAGGAGGTCCACATCCCAGGCTCGCCATTCAGAGCTGACATCCAAATGCCCTTTGACCCCTCTAAGGTGGTAGCATCGGGGTCGGGTCTGAAAAGAGCCAAGGTGAGCATCTGGAGAGGAAGGTAGAAGCTAAAAATAATGCATTTTTAGAAACCTGATAAAATATTCAGCAGTTTATATTAGATTTTAAATTAATGTGTTTTGTTCCCAACTGCAACAACAAATCACTCTGAGCCTCTGACTCTCACAGTATAAAGTCTGATCCAGCTTGTTGTTCGTCTGTGCAGGTTGGAGAGACCAGCGTGGTCAATGTGGACTGTTCCCGGGCCGGACCGGGACAACTCAGCCTGGAGGCCGTACCAGACTCCACCCCGACCAGTCCCACTGGCTTTGCTCCAGGCTCTGGTAACACTGATTTCATTCACCAGTAACCAGTACACATACTCTTCTCTGTAAATGAGCATACTGGTGCTTGTACATGCTTTCATGTGTACGTTAGTATTGAACACTTTCCAAGTTGTCCATTAGTTGTTAGATATTTCATCAGTCAATCTGCTTTCAAAGGAATAGCTCCACATTTTGGGAAATTTGCTCATTTACTTTAAAGCTGAGAGTTGCATGAGAAGATCAATACCGATCTTAGATGTGAGCATGATATCAATCTTCTCATCTGAGTCTCCTTCAGAAAGAAAATACATCCAGTATATTTCCCAAAATGTTGAGATTTTCCTTTATCAATATATTGAGTGAAAGTGATGTTTCTGTGTGGTAAAGCAATCGTAAGCAGATGGTGTTTATTCTTATTTTTGTGTTTAAAGCCAACTGCTGAACTGCCATATGAATGAGGGTTTGTTCGCTTCCGCAGTCTGCCCCAAATACAGGAAGTGGACCAAAAACAATGCATATACCAAATGGCAATTTAAACCTTGCGCAATTTACGGTTTTGAATATAAAGGGATGATAACTTTCAGATCCATGAGCTGGTCTGAGCATACATCGCTGATCGTCTGTGTGACATATAAATATATATAAATTGGGTGTTGCTCCATTATTTCTGGGACCAGAGAGTTTCAGATATTCTGTCCAATGAAAACAGTTTACAGTGTTTGGTGCATTTGGTGACAAAGTGCAGTGTGAAAGCAAACAGAACCAAATGAAAAATGCAGCAATGTTGTAACTTCCCCTCTGAATCACACCAAACTATACGTGTGTAGACGCCCTAACATGGCAGTCTAAAATTCAAAAGAACAGGTTAAATTTAGTGTTATGAATGTAAAAAAATGTGATTGTTTTGTTGCAGGTGTTAAAGCTAAGACAGAGGTGGTGGACAACAAAGACGGGACCTACACAGTGACCTATGTCCCCCTGACCGCCGGCATGTACACCCTGCTGCTGAAGTACGGAGGAAAGGCCGTCCCCGGTTTCCCTGCCAAGGTGATGGTGGATCCTGCCGTCGACACATCCAAAGTCAAAGTTTTCGGACCCGGAGTGGAAAGACAAGGTGCAGTATGGTCCATCTGAGTCAGTGTGTAGCTCTTTTTGCGCTGAGAAAAGGTGGCAACTGACTTACTTTGTGCTCTAGAAATAACAAAACATACTATTAAACACTTTTGTTAAAGGTCCCATGGCATGAAAATTTCCCTTTGAGGTTTTTTTTAACATTAATATGAGTTCCCCCAGCCTGCCTATGGTCCCCCCAGTGGCTAGAAATGGTGATAGGTGTAAACCGAGCCCTGGGTATCCTGCTCTGCCTTTGAGAAAATGAAAGCTCAGATGGGCCGATCTGGAATCTTGCCCTTATGAGGTCATCAGGGGCAAGGTTACCTCCCCTTTCTCTGCCATCTTTTGGACACATTTTTCTTAAAAAAAAAAAAAATCCCTTCTCTCTTCTCCAGCTGTTTTCAGAGAAGCCACCACATCGTTCACGGTGGATGCCCGTCCTCTGACCCGGCGAGGAGGAGACCACGTGAAGGCGGAGGTCAGGTGCCCGTCCGGGGCGCTCACAGACAGTCAGATTACAGACAATGCGGACGGGACCTACACCGTCGAGTACACTCCTTTTGAGAACGGTAATGCAACGCTAATCTTAAAGCTGTAATCTTTACCAAACTGTTTTACTGTAAACTACAACAATGTGTCAGTTTTATCAGCTGTTGTCCGTCCCGGTGTGTGTTTCAGGCGTCCACAGCGTCCAGGTTATGTATGACGACACAGCGGTTCCTAAGAGCCCATTCAGGGTGTCTGTGTCAGAGGGATGTGACCCCACCAGGGTGGTGGCTACTGGCCCCGGGCTGCAACAAGCCCTGACGGACAAGCCCAACAACTTCAACATCATCACCAGGTAGTGTTGGCAGCAAAAGAGCAGAGACTAGTTTTGATCCGTGTAGTGTTTTGTTGCAGTGAAAACGTCTCTAGCTTCAGGTCACACTATTACTGATTTTGGGTGTGTTGATCCGTCACCAGAGGGGCCGGTATTGGCGGTCTCGGCATCACCGTGGAGGGTCCGTCAGAGTCGAAGATGTCTTGCAAAGACAACAAAGATGGCAGCTGCAGCGTGGAGTACGTTCCCTTCACCCCTGGCCTCTACGACGTCAACATCACCTACGGAGGAGAGCACATCCCCGGTGAGATTAGATTTTTTTCTTTAAAGCCACATCATGCTGGTTACTAACGGCATTGTGTGGTTTTATGATTGGCAGAATTGTTTGGTTGGTGTGAAGTGAAATATCTCAAAGGATCAGATTGGTTATATTCTATACTTTTATTATGGTCAACAAATACCTAAACCAGCGGCGCATTAATCAACGTTTGGTGCTCTAGTTAGTATGTGTGGCAGCAGGACAGTGTGTGTGGGATCTTGTCAAAATCAACTACAGAGAGTGTGTGTGTGTGTGTGTGTGTGTGTGTGTGTGTGTGTGTGTGTGTGTGTGTGTGTGTGTGTGTGTGTGTGTGTGTGTGTGTGTGTGTGTGTGTGTGTGTGTGTGTGTGTGTGTGTGTGTGTGTGTGTGTGTGTGTGTGTGTGTGTGTGTGTGTGTGTGTGTGTGTTTTCCTGGTAATGAAGTAGCATGTCACCCAGAACAACCGTGTGTCTCATTGATGAGAAAGAATATATATCAGAATTTAATATGTACACACAATACTTGTTAGCCGATCAATTCTTTTGTTTTTTTGTTGACAAAAAGAAAAATATTGAATATCCGCAGTTTTATCCTTCAAAATCTAGAGATATTTATTGTCATGAAAATTGTCCCTCACATGTCGGTTTATTTCCTGAAAGCACTTTAATGTTCATTTCCTTTGCTTTGCTCTTATTTAAATAACAGGCATTAAAAGATGTGGTCCATGTTTTTCAGTTAATGTTAAAAAGATGTTGTTGATGTTATTGTCTAATAAAAGAAGTGTGGTTTAATGTTTTAAAGAGGTGGTTGCAGTTAAAAAATCTGCAGCTGGGTTTAATTGACTTTGTTCCGGAAAAGCTCAGCGTGTTTTCCTTGTTCGACACCTTTTCATAGACAGCTGTTGGTTTGTGGTTCTGCTGTGTGAAGGCAGCTGCAGGAACCACATTACCCAGAAACCATGTCAAGAATGTACAGAAACACCAAGATGAACTTTTTAGCGCTATTGCAATTAGCCGATAGTTAGGCTAACATTTTCTGTTCCTGTTATTTCCAGGAAGTCCATTCAAGGTCCCCGTGAAGGACGTGGTGGACTCCAGTAAGGTCAAGGTGTCTGGTCCCGGTGTTGGGTCAGCGGTCAGGGCCAACATCCCACAATCCTTTACGGTGGACTGCAGGAAGGCCGGAGTGGCGCCGCTGGCCGTGGCCATCACCGCTCCTAAAGGTGTCGCGGAACCTGTGGAGGTGACGGACAACGGAGACGGGACGCACCTGGTGTCCTACACTCCATCTGTGGAGGGACCGTACTCTGTGGCTGTCCAGTACGCAGAGGAGGACGTCCCACGCAGGTACCGAGCAGTACTGCAGTATAGAGGTGCTAATGTTCAGGAGTGAACAAAATATTACATGTTCCTTAACTTCTGTGCTCACTTACTAGCTACTTTCCACATACACTCTTAAATAACTGCAACACTTAGCGTTCAGGTGTTACAGTTGACCTGCAGTGGCACAAACACTGAAAGTGTGTGAGTGTGTGTGATAAAGACTAGACACTACACTTTCTAGACTGAAGTGTAGTGAGCTTTATCACACACACTGTGACTTTGAACTATTTTTTGTGGGACTTTGTTTAAAGAAAATGGTGGTTTGTTAACTAAAATAACGCAACTGACAAACAGAAAATCCACTTACTGTAGTGTTTGTGGCTTTAAATGCCTTGCTCAGGAACACAGCGGCACAGTACTGTTGTTCCTAAAGATCAGTAGTCATAGTAACTGTGTCTGTGGTCTCTTCAGTCCCTTCAAGTTTCGGGTGCTGCCCACCCACGATGCCAGTAAAGTGCGAGCCAGCGGCCCCGGGTTGACCAGCGGCGTACCAGCTAGCTTCCCCGTGGAGTTCAACATCGACGCCAAAGACGCTGGCCAGGGCCAACTGAGCGTGCTCATCACGGTCAGTAACACACACACACACACACACACACACACACACACACACACACTCATAGTAATTACAGAAAATGTATCTTGCTTAAACTACCTACCTTCTTTTTTTCTGCTTCCTCTCCAGGACCAGGATGGTAAACCTAAGCAGCCCAGTATCCACGACAACGGTGATGGAACATACCTGGTGTCTTATATCCCCGACCGTGCGGGTCGGTACACCATCGTCATTAAGTACGGCGGTGACGACATCCCCGCCTCACCTTATAGAGTTCGTGCCACGGCAACCGGAGACGCCAGCAAGTGCACCGTCACCGGTACGTCACCATGGATGAAATGTCTCAAAGAAAACATAAATATGAATAAAACACAACAAATAAAATATTATAAAGCATTGGGGGGATTAATCGGCATAAAGCTTGATTTCAATTTCATTGTTGTGTATTTGGGGAATGTACATATTTAGCTAAATAAGCAGGATAGATATTTATACAAATACTACTAGCCGGTAGCAATAACTAGTAAATGGCTGTAAAAACAGTCGCTGAGTGGGTAGAAATAATTAATAATTCAGGACATTTATATTATGGAACAATTGACTTTCACTCTGAGACATGCCACTGAAAAATGTAAAAAAAAATAATAATACTGGAAATCTTACTTGAATCTGGAGTGATTTCTTGACTTGATATTTATTTAGTTTGGCGTACTTTGTTTCATCTCACAATGTAACCTGGTTTCTTTTCATATCCTTTTTTTCATGATGTCAAGCATTTCACTTTACCCATGAGGATCCTGTCTCTCATTTTGTCTGTTTTGTTCAAAAAAATAGTCTAAAAAACACATTTGGGGGGGGGGAAACTAATCTAATAAAATGTGCTCCTTTCAGGTCCAGGTGTGGGTCCCACGGTGGCCATCGGCGAGGAGCTGGGCCTGGTGGTGAATGCTAAGGCTGCTGGGAAAGGGAAGGTGAGCTGTGTGGTGGTTCAGCCCGACGGCAGCGAGGTGGAGGCAGAGGTGCTGGAGAATGAGGATGGCACCTTCGACATCTTCTACACCGCGCCAGCGCCTGGGAACTACGTCATCTACGTCCGCTTCGGAGGGGAAAACATCCCACGGAGTCCCTTCAAAGTCATGGTGAGTAATGCAGAAGCGTGTTCGTTACACTCTGATTGGGAATCCAAAATGGGTTTGTGTACGCCGAGGTGGAGATCTTTTGCAGCTTTGAACAGAAGACTTTGAGACAGATGGAGATCTCACTTAGCTCGTTAAATACAAATCTTGTATCCTATATATGGTCTTATGGTATTTATCTTGTTGTTAAAGGCAGCTGCTGGTGTTTCATTCATAAAAAACAAACTAGCCGACTCTTAAAAGTTAAGTTGTGTAATCCATCACTGTAAAAATAAACTGCATTACTACACAATGATAACATATTTAAATTTGCAGCTTGTGTGTGTGTGTGTGTGTGTGTGTGTGTGTGTGTGTGTGTGTGTGTGTGTGTGTGTGTGTGGTCAGATGTTAACCCTTACTGTCATGTCTTTAGGCTACTGATGAGGTACCCATGATGCAAGAGAAGAAGTCTCTACAGCAACAGGCCACCCCCGGAGCTGGCTTCCAGCCCTGGGTATCCCCAATGCACACATTCACATAACCACACACTCAAACTTGCTCGCCTCATTGAACACACCATACATGTATTTGTGATTGAGGGTGAAATTACACTTTTGGGTGGGTGGGTGTGTGTGTGTGTGTTCACCATGTGTTAGAACACACACACACACACACACACACAAACGCACACGCATTGCTCTTGCCATCTGGCTACTGGTTAAAAATTCACCTCTCTCTCTCCATCCTAAACGATACTCGCTTTTCCTCCATGTCATCGCTTGTCTTTTTCTCTCAACCAATGGGATCGCAGCAAACCTCTAACAGCCTAACAATAATAATAATGATAAAACCCAGATGTTTGTGAGGGTTTTTTTGCAGAAGGTGTTGCTATGGTTACGGGAGTTTGAGGAATTATTAATTTTTTTTTCCTCCAGGCGGATTGTTGTGGTGGTCTTGCTTTCCCTCTTAATCTTCCTCAATGCACTCTCCATCGCTGTGGCTGCATCACAGAGTCACCTCATGATCATCATCCTCCTTCTTCTTCTCTGCTCCATTGCACTACACTTCCCAGGGTGCCCCTTTGTGCGCGGGGCTTGGATGCAGAAGCAGCAGCAGCATGTTTCTAATGCAGGTCGCTGAGACGGACGGGAAGTTGTTTTCGGTGTTGAATAGAAACGTTAAACTGTCTGTCTATGTCTGTCTTCTCCAGGTGACATCAGAAGGCTACGAGCCATTGAGCAGCAGCGTAAATGGAAGCGGTTTCAGACCATTTGACATGGTGATACCTTTCTCCTTCAGAAAGGGAGAAATCACAGGTGGGATGTGTATGAAAGAAACATGGAAATACAGACACACTGAGAGCTTTTCCTGAACAAAGTCAATTAAACCGAGCTGTGGCTTTTTTTAAAACTACATCTTAAAAACATTAAACTTTTTAACAGCCAATAACATCAGCAGGATCTTTTCAACGTTTAACCGACAAACATGAACCACATCTTTTAACAGTCAGTTGTTTATAGGCCGAAATAAGAGCAAAGCCAACAAAATGTTGTAAGGGACTCAACATTAAAGTGCCTTTGGGATATAAACAGACATGTGAGGGACATAATGTGAAGCATTAGACTCGTCCAGGATGAGCTGCTCCTGGCCCGTAAAGTGGACGGGAGCAGGTGGCGGTGACAAAAAACTGCGGTCAAGATTGACATTTTCAAGCCGTTTTTAAAGCCTATTGGTCATGTCAAAGAATTGAACATTTTGACCTGTTGATGGCGCTAGATGAGAGCACATAAAGGTCGGTACAATGTGCCAATCCATCCAGCAGCTGTCACGACATTTCACTTTAAAACCAAAACATGTCAACCTCGTGGTGGCACTAGAGTAAAACTCAGAGAGACACCAAAGTCTTTAAAATTCATTTTACCAAGAAAAATTTAAGTCAATCCGTCAAGTAGTTTGAGATATTTCAGTCTGGAACAAAGTGGTGGACCTACTGAGAGGTCATACAGCCATGCTGCATACATTCATCAAACAACAACAAAACCCTTTTTTGACCTAATAATTAACAGTATAACAACAGAAAAGTAAAATGGAAATATGCAAAAAAATATGTTTACCTTTCTCCAACTCTCTCTCTCTCTCTCTCTCTCTCTCTCTCTCTCTCTCTCTCTCTCTCTCTCTCTCTCTCTCAGGTGAGGTGCTGATGCCTTCAGGTAAATCAGCTCAGCCCATGATCTCAGACAACCTGGATGGGACGGTCACAGTGCAGTACTCGCCCACTGAGGCCGGCCTGCACGAGATGCACATTAAATACAACGGCACACACATCCCAGGTCAGCACACACACACACACACACACACACACACTCTCACACTCACAAAAACCTACCCAGACCAAAAGTACACAAAAGTATGTAAATTGAGGACTACGTCTACTGTAGTTTTAAAGCTTCTTGTTTCTACCGATGCTTGTGTTGCAGAGTCTCCCCTTCAGTTCTATGTGAACAACGCCAGTAGTCCCAACGTCACGGCCGATGGCCCTGGTCTGAGCTACGGCGTCGCCAACAAGACAGCCACGTTCACGGTCTTCACAGAGGACGCCTCTGAAGGTACGTTGGCTACATGAGCAAGAACAGAGCTGGTAACAACGTCATCTGACAGCAAAAGGAGCTGAAAAGTTTTGGTGTCAATTTTATTGAAGCAACTGTGTGTTGAATTTTAAGATATCAGACTTTTTTTTTTTTGCAAAAAAAGACACAGTCGTACATTTTTCCCAAAAGTATTCCAAAGTTGTTTTTAGGAAATAAGGAAAAAGGCCTTGTCCTGTTAATGTAGTGACAAAGCATCTTACTTTAAAAAGAAATGCTCCCACTTTCTCCTGATTTATCAACACAAGACAGGAAGGTGTGGGTGGAGGAACTTTTTTCAGCTCTGTATTGTGTTGTATTCAGTAGCCACTTCCACTTTGGAGCCAGCCATCCAATCAGATTTCAGAGATTTGACACATAACCAAACCCTTCCCACAAGACACTCTAACTCAACAGTCCAAAACCCAAAGAGATTCAATTCCCAGTGAAAATAACAGAAAAGCAGATTGAACATTGAAAAAAAACAATCAATGTTTAGCATTTTATTCTTGATACGTGACACAAACCTGTTGACAGTAGTGACAATAGTTAAAAATGTAACTAGAGGTCAGGATCAACTCCTTTTTAGATGCACCATCTTGTTTTCAAGAGGGTCCTCAAGCAGTGTTTGTAATTAGAAAGAAGAAGCCTATTGGTGTTGTGGAACAAGGGTTTTATTTCTCGTAAACAGATAACATCCTGTTTTTAAATACGGTCTCTTTCTGTCTGTCCAGGGGGTCTGGACTTGGCCATTGAGGGTCCGTCCAAAGCAGAGATCAGCTGCGTGGACAACAAAGACGGGACGTGCAGCGTCAGCTACCTGCCCACTCTGCCCGGAGACTACAACATTCTGGTGAAATACAACAACAAGCACATCGCCGGCAGCCCGTTCACCGCCAGGATCACCGGTCAGATTCCACACACATGAACAGGCAGATTATCAATGATCAATAATCCAAAGCCTTTACAAGAGCACTGGGAAACAAATCCCTTTTATTATCACTTTTACCCTTCAAACATGTTTTCATTTAAACAAAAGAGGTTGTACAAAGGGAGGAGGTGAAATTTAATGAAATTAGACTGCAAAGATGAATTGATTAGTTGTCAACTATTAAATTCATTGCCAACTATTTTGAGTCATTTTTCATGAAAAAAGTAAAGTAGAAATGATCTGATTCCAGCTTCTCAAATGTGGATATTTTCTAGTCTCTTCTCTCCTCAGTGACAGTGAGCTGAATATTCATTTTTATTCATTCACATTTTATAGAGCAAACAACTAATCAATTAATCAAGGAAATATACAACAGATTCACAGACTATTAAAATAATAGCTAGTTGCAGACCTAAATAAAAGGCGGATTTTAGATTCACATTCACTTCAAGTTAATAACGTGTGTGTGTGTGTGTGTGTGTTTTAGAGGGCAACCAGCGGCGCTCTCAGGTCAAACTGGGCTCTGCGGCAGATTTCTCTCTGGACATCAGTGAGACGGACCTGAGCCTGCTGACGGCCAGCATCATGGCGCCCTCTGGCCGTGACGAGCCGTGCCTGCTGAAGAGGATGGCCAACAACCACATTGGTAACACACACACACACACACACACACACACACACATTGTAACAATATGTGTTCATTTGAATCGGTTTTCTTTGTCTCCATATTTCTCACTCGCCGCTCCTCCTTCCTTCCTACTCCTCATACTCTTCCCCCTTCCTTCTCAATATTCTTGCTGTTTCCTCACTGTCCTTCCATCCTCTTCACTTCTTTCCTCTTCATCCCCCTCTCTTCCTCCCCCTTCTGTCTCTTTTCTTCCCCCGTCTGCTACCTCTTTCCCTCCAAATTGACAATCTCTCTCTCTCCTCCTCCTCCCAGGTATCTCCTTCATTCCCCGGGAGGTGGGTGAACACCGGGTCAGCATCCTGAAGAACGGCCGCCACGTTGCCAACAGTCCCATCACCATCATGGTGGTCCAGTCTGAGATCGGCGACGCCAGCCAGGTCAAAGCTCATGGTGACGGCCTGGTCCAGGGAACCACCTTCAACAACTCCAGCTTTGTGGTCGACACGCGGGAAGCCGGTCAGTATGAAAGCCTTTAAACGCCACGGCTGTGTTTGATTATTTAAATGTGTGGTGTTTTTTTTTGCCATGCTGTCACCGTGACTCAGTTGCTCCACATTTTTTCTGGGACACACACAACAGAAGATCGTAAAAAATGTCACGGCAATCCATCAAAATTATGATCCAAACACACATCAACTTGCAGTGACAGCTATGTTTCTCAAAGGATGAATCCCTCAGACATTTGTGGTTAAGATTGAAATGTCTCGTCAACTATTAGATGGATTGTCACGAAATCTGGCATTGAGGTCCCATTAATTGTAATAACTTTGATCTGCTAACTTTTCATCCAGCAATATTTTGTTTTATGACCAAATTCCTGCTAAACTACTGATATTCCCATCAGCCTCAGCTGTACTTTGTGTTCAGTGTTCATTACCAAATGTTATCCTGCTAACACGCTAAACTGATATAAGATGTTGAACATGGTAAACATTATAATTGCTAAACATCAGCATCTTAGCATCTAGTTCACAGCACTGCTGTGCCTAGGCATGTACAACCTCACAGGGCTGCTAGCATGGCCGTAGACTTGTGTTTGATATAAACTTAAAGGAAGGTTCTTGTCTTTCATTAGTAATATTATTGGACTCATTACACTACTGTATTACCATTGTACTAAGTTAATTGTTACAATTAGGAAACACGGTAACATTACTGAAAAGTCAGACAACTGCCTATTAGTTAGCCAGCCAGTCTTATATGTGTGTGTGTGTGTGTGTGTGTGTCCAGGTTATGGCGGCCTGGCTCTGTCCATCGAAGGGCCCAGTAAGGTGGACATCCAGACGGAGGACATGGAGGACGGGACGTGTGCCGTTACCTACTGTCCTACTGAACCAGGAAACTACATTGTCTCAATCCGCTTTGCAGAAGAGCATGTACCAGGTAAAAACAGACGAGATTTCAGTGAAGTAGGAGACATATTGAATCCTGCGGTTAAACGTTGAACTAAAAATAAAACTAAACCAATACATTTCCAATTGAACGTACTGGGATATGTCTTTTCATAGAAATAATTTAAGGTGTGTTGTGTTTTTATCAAAAGGAAGTCCGTTCACAGTGCGGGTGACAGGGGAGGGTCGTATCCGGGAGAGCATCACCCGACGTCAGAAGGCAGCGTCCGTTTCCAGCGTGGGCAGTGTGTGTGACCTCAGTCTGAAGATACCAGGTACAGTGTACACACACACACACACACACACACACACACACACACACACACACACACACACATCTGAAGGGGCTCATGATGATTGGAAGACAGGCGCAGTTGCTTTGGTGTCACCCATCACCTGTAGATGTCTGGAACAGTAATGGCAGTGGGTGTTTGGCTGCTCCATAAGTCAATGACAAACCCCGTCAGGTAACAGTGAGCAGGTCCTGAACTCGCCTTGGTTTCTATGGTCGTGACTCTAGAGAAGGACGTTCAGGCTGAAAACATCTTGTCATCAGAGCTGCTCCTCCTTTTCTGAAACTGTTTCCTGTCTGAAGATCTGACATTTCTCTGGTAACTGTCTCGTCTCTTACAGCTGTACTAACTGTAGTCTGTGTCAGCTTTGTCTTTTTGTCCTTTCTTAATCTTTTCTTTTCCTGTCTTTCTTTCCCTCTTCTTCCATCCTTCCCTTTGTCTCGCCTTGCATCCTTCTCCTTCTTTTATTTATCTATTTTCACATTTTCGTCTTCTTTTGGTCTCATTGTTTTCCATCTTCTTTCTCCTTTCTTAATCTTTCTTTCTGCCTTTTTTCTTTTATCGCTTTTCTTGTTTCTTACTTCTTTTTTCCTAATCCACTTTCTCTTCCTTCCTCGTCTCCATCATGCCTCCCCCTTTTCCTCCTCAGCTTCTCCTTATTTTCTCCTTCTCTCTACCTTCTGTCCCTTTCTCCAATCTTTCTTCCCTTCTTCTTCCTCCTCCCCTCTCCTCCTCTCCTCTCCTAATGTCCTCCTCCCCTTGTCATCCTCTTCTTCCTGCTCTCTTCCCCCATTTTCATTCTCTTCCTTCTCCAGTGAGCTGGTTCCTCCTGGCCTTGTCTCGACAGCTCCTCTCTCACACTTCCCGCTCCTACTGCTCCCTCTGGTGGTCTGGAAGATCCAGCGGTTGTAGGTCTCATTCCTCTGCCGTTGCCCAGGATCAGAGCCTCTCCCCTGGGCACGTGCGCCTCATCTCCGGCCTCTCCGGCCTGGTTCTGGCAGGGGGGAAAAGGGCAGCAAGGGGTGTTTGGGTTGTTGATGCCCACTGCTCGGTTGGCGGTGCCAGGGTGGAGGGTGCGTTGTAGCCCTACAATTAAGTTGCAGCTGCTTCTTATTTTCCTCATTGTCTTCTTTTCTCTCTTCACTATCACCCCAAAATCAGTTTTTTAGCTTTTAAAGAACAGTAATAAAACTCTCTGACTTTGCAGCGATCGACATGCAGGACGTCACCGCTGAGGTCACTTCCCCCTCTGGAGCCCGTCAGCCTGCCGAGCTAGTTGCCGCAGGTAACGACACCTACTGTGTGCGCTTCGTGCCCACAGAGATGGGTTTGCACAACGTGAGCGTGAGGTACAGGGGCATGCACGTGCCGGGCAGCCCCTTCCAGTTCACTGTGGGGCCGCTTGGAGAGGGCGGGGCCGCCAAGGTGAGAGCAGGAGGTCCGGGACTGGAGGGAGCACTGGCAGGAGAGCCAGGTACACACACACACACACACACACACACACACACACACACACACACACACACACACACACACACACAGTGAGACAAAGAAAACATAAATTTCAGTATCACTTGATGAAAGAGCACAACCATATATACTGATATTAGCCTGGACTAAGCTGTAAGAAAGGTCTTTGATTTTCAGTTTTCTGATTTTCTCTTTCTCTCTCACTCTCAATGTTTTTTACTTAAAGAGCTTTATTGGCAGGATAAGACATTGCTAATGCCAACGCAGATAACATATACATAAAAGGAAATTGATAATAACTGGCACGGCATTTCTCCACCAGCTGAGTTCAGTATCTGGACAAGGGAGGCGGGGGCCGGCGGTCTGTCCATCGCTGTGGAGGGACCCAGCAGGGCGGAGATCTCATTCGACGACCGTAAAGACGGATCCTGTGGCGTCTCTTACATCGCTCAGGACCCCGGTACAGAAAACACACACTCCAGTTTACCATAATGATTGTTCATTGATGCGTCTCTTTGACCCTCTGAGTTACATTCTCGCCCCCTCCTCTCCAGGTGATTATGAGATTTCGGTGAAGTTCAACGACCAGCACATACCTGACAGCCCCTACCTTGTTCCTGTTGTCGCTCCAGCGAACGACGCTCGCCGTCTCACTGTTACCGGTCTTCAGGTGAGGCATGAGGAGACACCTCCACACCCAGCCTGCCCTGCCTTGTTAAAGGGCTCCGGGGTGGGGCCCAGTTGCATGAAAATGTGATGAGCAAAGACAGATTTTACTCCCATACAGAGAAGATGAACTGGGTGTGATGGTTCGACTGGTTTGGGTTATCGTTTGTTAACGTTGGGATGAAATTTATGGCGAGTTATCCTTGAAGCAGCAAACAAGCTAACAGCAACATACTGTACTGAAATCCCATTTAAAGACCAAACTCGCTGCTTTTAGCCCCCAAATCTACCAGTGATGTTTTAAAACTCAACACAGTTTGTAGCCGAGTTTGAAGCCATCTGTGAGCTGGCAGGAAGTGTATTTTCAAGAGTTGTAATGTGAATTAATGATAGTCTAAACATGTTTTCAGAGCTTTTTCCACTACAACAAAAATAAAGTACTATAGAAGTCAACAATTCTTAGATGAGTTTCTCATTTACACACTTTACGCCAGCCTTAAATAGCCCATATCAGTCGAAACCTTGCCTTTGTGCAGATAGTTAGGTTAGAGTATTTTAATTTCTTTATGCAACTGGCCTCATGAATGTGACCACAGCCAGGCAAATACACGAAAGATAGCTTCCCTCTCTGGACTGTTTTGCCTGGCTCTGGTCATCCCTCTTCTGTCTGGTGTGGAACTGCTGGTGTTTCTCTTGTGTTTCATTTAAAGGCTTTTAACAGCAGCATCGTCAAGTCCCTGGTTGCCTAGCTACAGCAGATGGAGGCGGTCCACAGCATTTTTTTTTTTTTGTCTGCAGCCTGTTCAGCCTGCCACGCTGTCCTGTGTTAGCTCAATCTGGGTCTTATAGTACAGTCAACAGAGTGATTTCTGCTGTCTTGGTGCTTTATGAGAAAAATGCACCAGTGTTGGGATCTTGCCTGTCCCTTTTAATATTTGGCCATTGTGGGTAAAGTTTGCTCAGATTTTTTATTTTATTTACTGTGGCGCGTTCATTTAAAACGGTAAACTGTCAGTCACACTCAAACTCCTTTAGTAGGTGTCCTGTATCACTTTTTAATAAACACCCTGCAGCCAATCAAAATTGAGTATTCACCCAGACCATGATTTACATTACAACATTTAAAAGACTGTACTATAACATTGTAAAATGGTAGTGTATTGTCAAAGTGTTTAAAGGACAATTCTGGCCATTTTTTACATTAATCTTGATTGTCATGAATATTCGTGTACTTTCAATTTTGGAAAAAAAAAAAAAACCTGAATCAGTGCAGGCAACACGGAGTAGCTGCAGTAACGTGTATGAGCTTCCACTGAGCTAAAACGGAAGTTGCCAGGGCAAGTTTTACAGAGGCTTTGTGCCTCTTAATAGACATAAAATGCAATTTAAAATGTTCAGGGCCCTTACGTGACAACAAGATGCGTTTTCAACTCAGACATTGGTTAAATTCACCTACCCTGGTCCCTGTCTCGATCCTGCCGGTAGCTGCTAGCTGCTAGCTCCTAGCTGCCGTCCGGTTAGTGTGTCACTTATTCGGGTCTGGGTTTTTTCAATTCAAAGTACACGCATATTTATGACGATCAAGATTAACTTAAAAAATGGCTGGAATTCTCCTTTAACTCTGCTAATTAACACTGTGGCCGTCTGCCTCTATCTGCTGGAGCTGCACCAACGGGAGCTCAGGTAAAATACATGGAGAAACTTAGAATAGTTTTTTGTGTGTGTGTGTGTGTGTGTGTGTGTGTGTGTGTGTGTGTGTGTGTGTGTGTGTGTGTGTGTGTGTGTGTGTGTGTGTGTGTGTGTGTGTGTGTGTGTGTGTGTGTGTGTGTGTGTGTGTGTGTGTGTGTGTGTGTGTGTGTGTGTGTGTGTGTGTGTGTGTGTGTGTGTGTGTGTGTGTGTGTTTTGAAGTGTTACCTTACTGTCTTTCCTGTTGTTAAACTGTCCATCCCCATACCTTGATGTGCATGTGTCCGACCTCGGTAGGAGTCTGGTCTGAAGGTGAATCACCCAGCATCCTTTGCGGTCCGTCTGAACGGAGCACAGGGCAAGCTGGAGGCCAAAGTCCACAGCCCCTCTGGAGCTCTGGAGGAGTGTGTTGTCACCGAGCTGGAAAAAGGTCTGTGTGTGTTTTTCAAGGCGACTTAAAGAGGTCTAAAGAAGCCAGATGTTGGGACTTCTGGTAACCAAATCCTCTGTCCTGTCTTCCAGACAAGTACGCTATCCGGTTCATCCCCAGGGAGAATGGTGTCCACACCATCGACGTCAAATTCAACGGCTCCCACATCCCTGGAAGTCCTTTCCAGGTCCGAGTCGGTGAACCAGGACAGACTGGAGAGCCCGGGCTGGTCTCAGCGTACGGAGCTGGACTGGAGAGAGGCACGACAGGTGGGTTCCCTGTCCGTCTGTAACAATAAACACAGACTGTAAAAATAATGGATGGCGCTCTTGTTCCTGAAAAGTAAAGCAATGTGGAAGTGCCTCACAGCTGCTTTCTATCTAATTCCAGCTGGGGAGACTCCACTGGTTGCATAAAGATTATGAATTCTATGAGAAAATGACCCTTTACTTGATTGTTTATGGTCTCAATCGCTAGTTTCAAGTCTTCTCCAATACAGCATGATGTTCATTTAGTAAATTATGATCCCATTTAGTTTAAAATAAACAATAAAGCGGGGGATGCTTTACGGCCGTGGCTACACGTCACATGGCTACATGGCTTAGCCATGCTAACCATGGCACTGTGTACATTAATATAGACCTGAACTGGTTTTTGGGTGTCTGTGTTGGGTGTCCATGTTTTCATCTCAAACTTTGACCCTTTCACTGTGTGTTTTCACTTCATTAAAGCTAATTGGAATATTTTGGTCGCCTAAAAACTTCTTGTTCTGCCAACCACGCTAGCTAGCATTAGCTGGTAACTTAAGGGGAAGTTTGCTGATTTTCTGTACTGCCGTACGAGCAGATGAATGGCAAATGTTCACCAGATGACTCACAACCTTCCCTCTTTAGCCTTTAGCGCAGCGCCATTGCAACCATAAACAATACCAGCTTGGCCCTGGCAAAAATAGTCAAAATGTCAAAAATCTTCAAGCCCGGTTTAACCCTTGTGTTGTCTTCCATTGCATTTTTTCCAACATTTTTGTCACTTTTTCAATGTTGTGGGTGCTTTTTTTTTTAAATGTTTTTTCCAAAGACTTTTGATATTTTTAATGTTGACATTTTCAGCTTGTTTTGAAGGCCCATTTTTTTGTGACCCAAAAAAAAAGAAAAATTAACTGAAAACGGGTCAATTTGACCCAAGGACAACATGAGGGTTAAAAAACTTAGCGACGGCTACATTTCCAAACACTAGGCTTTCAAACAGCACTCCACAAACCAATGGGTGGGGTCACTGATGCTACATCCGCTATTTTTACCGTCTATGATAATAAATAACAAAACAAGAATACCTTTATTGAAAAGGACAAATAAAAATTAAACATTTTAGTGAAACGTTTGTACGTAACAAAAGGACCACAATATTCTGACAACCACGGCTAGCTGTAAAACAGGGTTGTTGTTTTTATTATGTCTTGCAGGTAGCCAGTCAGAGTTCGTCATCAACAACACTAAGGCGGGCTCCGGGGCCTTGGCCGTGACCATCGAGGGTCCGTCAAAGGTAAAAATGGACTGCAAGGAGGTTCCAGAGGGCTACAAGGTGCAGTACACTCCCATGGCGCCTGGAAACTACCTGATCAGCATCAAATATGGAGGACCGAACCACATCAATGGCAGTCCCTTCAAGGCCAAAGTCACAGGTAAAGTCACTCTGCCGATCTATTACCCTACAAAGCAGCTGTTAGAGGGGTTTGTAAAATGAATGTTATTTTCTAGTCATGTGGATTCTTTCTGTGGATAACTACTTTATTATTCAGTAGAAGACATGTTTCTACTAGCGCCTCCAATGCACTTTTACAGTAGAAAATATCTAAATCTGTCTAAAACTAGGGACGCGCGACTTTTTCAGTCCCGATCCCTGAGCTTTGTGTCTCGGCCAATACCGAGTACCGATTCCAAACCGGTGTTTAAATAATAATTAATAATAATTAATATGCCTCACTGTGTGGAAGTGACTGGGATCATTCTTTTCTGTGACTTAAACATTGCTTTCCTAACTTTGTAAAACAGTATGTGACAAATGAATACATACTGTAGATACAAATTCACGAAATTGTTATTTATTATAAAAATAGTAAAGAAATGTCACTGATACCAGCTATTTGAGTCAGTATCAGTCCAATATCAGTATCGGCATCCCGATCTTAAACATCAACATTATATTAATGTGTGCCTTTTTACTTTTTCTCAAATATGTATTGCTTTTTACTAAAATACCAAATGGGTGTCAAAATAATGTAAACTCAAAGATTCTTGATAACTTTGTTTTTAGCTTTCAAAAGCGACTTAATTTTTTGACCCATTCATTGTCCTTGTTTTTCCTCCACCTACATTTAAAAAAAAAAAAAAAAAATCAACAAGCTAAGCGCTACATGCCTGGTAGGTTCATTGTGGCTTGTCAAATGGCATTCTGGGAAATGTAGGAGAGCAGTAGGATTAGATGGGACAACTTCTTACTACGTTTGCTGTCCTGCTCTGCAAACGTTTTTTTCCAACCTACCACAATAAAGTTTAACCCTCGTGTTGTCTTCCCGAACTTATTTGGAGCCTTTTGAATATATATATATATTTTTTTTCTCTCTCTCCCCAGATCTTTAAAGCTTTTTTTTGATTTTTGTCACTTTGTTTGGCATTTTTTTCACATTTTAGTCACTTATATTGACATTTTTCTTTTATTTCACATTTGTCACACACAAGTTCTTTTATCAATTTTTTTTTCTCTAAATGCTATAAAATTGTCAAAAAAACACCCAAATTGAATGAAAGTAGTGAACTGATTATTGATTTAACTTGTGAGGAGCGTTGCTGGGAACCATCCACGTTACTTTTTTGGACAATTTGCTTGAAAAAAAAGATTTCTGAAGACAACAGGAGGATTAATAACAAATAATTATGCCTGATTTTTTATTTTATTTTTAAAACCTCCCTTAGGTCCTCGGCTGGTGAATGTGACCAACGCCAGCGAGATGTCGACCCTGACGGTGGACCCAGCAGTACGGGCGTCCAGCAGCAGCTTCACCCAGAGTGCCATGCCCAGGCTGGGAGACTCTGACGCCAGCAAGGTGTTGAGCCGAGGTCCCGGCCTCAGCAAGGCCTTCATGGGTCAGAGAAGCAACTTCTCCGTAGACTGCAGCAAGGCCGGTAAGTGAGGCTCCACCCACGACACGATGTCGCTCTTGACCTGTGACGACGTAGTGTACGTGGACAACTCACAACATGTTTTCTGTTGGGAGGGAAAGATTTGTCTTCAGTTTACAAATGAATAGAGTCCAGTAGGGCAGACGTGTCTCATTGCCAGACCTGTCTCCAAAGCACTGTGGAGTGTGGTCTGGCTACACCACAGATTCAGAACAATTGCACCCTGCAAACGTTATTTGCTCTTACCAGTGTATCGTAGATCGAAAGCGGAGGGGCAAAGCATGACTATATCCTGGAAATATACTTGTTGATCAAGTAGGGCAGCAACAGGATTGGTCAGGTGATCACACCGGATTTAAATGTAGATGCATGAACAAGCAATGCTACACTAAACTTTTAACTACATTGATTTTTGGATACTTTACTTCCCAGGTAAGAACATGCTCCTGGTCGGTGTTCACGGTCCTCAGGTCCCCTGTGAGGAGGTTCTGGTCAAACACTTGGGCAACCTGCAGTACAACGTAAGCTACATGCTAAAGGAGCGGGGCAACTACATCCTGGTTGTCAAGTGGGGCGACGACCACATCCCAGGCTCCCCCTTCAACGTCACCGTCCCATGAGGCCCCAAGAAACCTGCTGTCACTCCTCCTGCACCATTTTGCATCTCCTTGTCTGAGTGGACACATTAGTTGCACAGCAAATAATTATCCAATCAACAAGTTGCTTAGCAAAATTTTGGATTTTCTCTTCTGACACAATTGATTTACTTGTTTTTTTAATCTGCCAAACTGCCCTCAGAAAGTCTTAAAGGTGCCCTGCCGCATTATTTCATTACTTTGTGGTATTGTCTGAAGTTCTACCATGGACTCTGTAACATTTTTTGTGGAAACAATGGCTTGGTTACCTTGGTTACCTTGTTTCAAGCCATTCTAGCGTGGTATAGAAAGCCTGTAGGAAGACTCAGCTTGATTTGTGCCAGTTCTCATTGATATTCAACAAGCTAAGCTGCTTGACTCTGATTGGCTTACAGCTAGCCAATGAGAGCCTGGCCATCAGCATCCTTTACCCAGCATAACTGGGTGATCTCATGAATATTAATGAGCTCAGGCAACATGACATCAGACTGACCAGCTTTTGTGATTGGCCTGATTCCTCCGCTTATTTCTATCAGTGGCTAGAGCTGACAGAGGAGGTTGACGTTCATTTTCACATTCACAACATAACACAAACACATATGGACTTAACATATTTCACAAAACGCAAGTAAAAACTGATTTGTGTGGGAAGAGAAAACATCCATGAATGGAGACTGTTAGTTGGACGCTTTATTGTGCAGTGAATCAGGGACCAAATGGTAAAACATACTGTAATCTGGCCTAAAACTGGAGCTACTAAGAAAATAAAGGGAGAAATCTGATTCAGAAAGAGAGATCTCATCTGTTGTTCTTTGCTGCCCTGAAATGATCAGTTGACAAACTTTGACGATAGGTTTTGTACTTGATTGGTAAATTAAAGATTGACGTTAGTTGGTGAAAATTACATTTTTTTTTTTTTTTTTTTTTTATCTTTTCAAGATGTTAAAACTAGATTTGTAAAAGGTTTGGAAACAGAAACAAGTAGAGACAAATTTCTGAAAAATAACTGGAAGTACAGAGCTCTTTGCTTCAGGTTACACAGTTCCAGGATCAAAATTAAAATGAGACCCATTTTAATTTTGGGGGTTTGATTGTGTACCAAGGAGCTAAATGACCAGCTTCTGAATCATTTTAAATCCTACAATTTTCTCAGACAGTTTGCTCTTTGTCAACAAAATTCAAAAAAGGTGCTGTGAACAAAACAAATGATTTAACATCTCAATTAAAAGAAGAAAACTGGAATACTCCTTTTGGTTAATTGTCTGTAGGATGCTTCTTTTTAAAGTGTGGGCGGACCACACTTGCGTCGACAGCAAGTGTCAAACTGTATGCGACTACTGATGTTTATTGTTGATTTCTAAGCTCCCAGAATCCCATGAGTACATATTGAAGAGTACATATTGTTGCCATAACAAATCACTGACTGTTGAAGCTGCCTTCACACTGCTGTTTCCTACAATGTACAACAGACTACTTAATTACTGTATGTGCTAGAGTTTTGAGTTTTTCTCTGTTTTCTGTTGTTCCTTCAGCTGTACACTTCACATGAACAGATCTGACTTTTGACTTTGTGCCTCAGTTCTGACTTGCTTTACGTCTACCAGAACAGAGTAGAACTCAGTGTCTGCAAGGGACGTTCATAACCAGGATTCATATTTGTTATTGATGTTAATCAAAGTCTATCTATCATCCAATCAATCAGTATTTCTCTGCCAGTGCATGTGTTTGATTGTACTTTCACTGTAAAGTCAATCACTGCATAAAATGCTAAAATATTACATAAAAACATCAGATCTGAGCTGAAAAATTAGAGGTCAGATTTTTGGTTTGTATGTAAATCCTGTAGAAGTCAGGGTGAGTCTGTCTTTATGTCTTACCTGGATGTTGTTGCCTACTCATTGCTACTTTTGAGACTTACTGTAATGGATGAGAGGTTTTTTGTATGGGGATAGAGAACTCATTTTGTATTAGGGAATGGGTGTTTTTATGTGAAACTTAACCCTAAGATGATGTACATTTGATAATTAAAATCAACTGGAATTAAGATTGATTTCACTGTTTATTTCTTTTTTTTCAGTCACTGGGCTGAAATCCTGCTTTACAGAAAAATAGATGGCTGGATGGATAGATAGAGGTTTAAAGGGTAAGATTAAAGGGCTTGTTCTTTCATGAAAGCGACATTGATTAGTGTAGTGCACAGACTGGAAATGTTGGATTTAGAAGTTGGTTTCATCCCTGGCAAACTGTTCACTTTGGCAAGACAGGCTCTGTCTTTTAACTGACTAATGTTAAAGATTTAAGTAAAGAGTGTAATGCCAGCTGTGTTACTGGTTCCACTGGATGGACTTCATTCTTCAGTTTAGGATCACACCTTATGAGTCAAATGTGTTACCTTAAGTAACAGAAGTGAAACTAAAACCATGTAAAAAAGTCTACAAAAACCCAAGAAAATTCAGCGTATTCTCTGTAAATACTAGCATAGTAGTAGTAGCAGTAGTGCACTTTTTGTATTTAGAAGTGATCTAATTAAAGACAATTCATGTCACGCTAAGCAGTATTCTTTGTAAATGTGCGTGATTACTCTTCTTATTGAAAGGTTGAAAAGGATTAATGAAATCAAACCAGTTCTTTATTTCTCAGACAAATTGAATTTTAACTTCAAACTGATCAATGATACATAAGCCCATAATAATAAAGACACGTAGATTTTGTGAGGAATTAAAAACAAATGTCAGCTCTAATTCATTCTTATTGATTTAATAATAAATCATATATATCATCTAGCCTAACTCAGTATGGAACCTCCACCACATGTACACTGATATAACAAATGCTTCCCAACATACTTTACCAGACCCCAATCCGTTGTAATTGTGATTTAGCAACTTCTATACATATAAACACATTTTACAAACTTTCAAATTCCATTATCATAAATTCCACAAAGTAGATATATCTCAATATTTGTTTACTCCAGTTTGCTCAGAAAGCACTTCTGTTTTGCCCAATCTTTACAACAATTAAACAGAACTCCTCTACTCTATGTGACAAAATCCAGCATAAATCTGCTCGGGTATCTTTCAGTCTGAGTCATCAGTCAATAGACTGATTAAACAAAAGGCCACCAACCTTTGCTTTCTGTAGAGTCCTTAACTGGTAGTATCTTCAGTGGGCATTCATTCAAAGTTCCTATGCATGGAAACAGCCTCTCAGTGAAAGTGTGTGTGAAGGTGTGTATGTGTGTGTCAGTATCAGAATCAGAGAATGACAGTTTTCCTTTTTTCCAGTCCAGTTTAACCCTGATCCTTTGGAGCTTGTTCTTCACAGGGAGAACAGTGTCTGGACCTGGTGAGGACCATGCTGTGTATTCATTATTATCGAACATTATTCTCCAAAATCCAGACTGTGGTTGTTCTTTCCTCTGAACAGACTCTGTTGCCATGCCAACTTTCCAGTATGTATTGCCCCCAACCTCGACATCCCAGCTGTGAGTCCCGGAGTTAAAGCCCTCAGAGCCCAGGACAGAGGGGTAGAAAACAATCCTTTCTGGGTTTTCAGGAAGCTTCTGTCTCACTCCACATCTCACACTGGTCAGATCTTCAGACAGGATAAGTTCTGGATGAGCAGAGTTTGGATCCAGAATCACAGGAGTGTAGGAGACCATCTCCTTCATCTTGTTCCAGATGTTGAAGCTCAGGTTGCCCAGGTGTTTGGCCTCGTCTATCAGAGCTCCTGAGAGCAGCTGTGGATCATCCAGCAGGGGGCGCTGCCGGACTCTTTCCACAGCAGCCCTGTAGTTCTGCAGGAATGAGACGTCTTCAGCTCTCAGCTCGTCCTCTGTGGCTCTGACTGTGTCTGAAAGAGCTGCTATCTCTCTGCTCAGAGCCTCCATCTTCTCCTTCACCCTCTGACTCTTCTGCTTCTCTTCCTCCCTCAGAGCAGAGATCCTGGCCTCCTCTTCCTCTTCTAGAAACTGGTGGAGCTTCTTAAACTGCTCCTTAATCTTCCTCTCTGTGCGTCTGGCCTGGTCCTTCAAGTGTTCTGCTGTTTGATCACAGTTTCCTCTAACCTGTTCAAAGATATTCTGTTTCTCCTTTAAGGGCTTCAGCAATTCCTGGAGCTCCTCTCTGTGATCCTGTGCAGCCTCATCGATGGGTCTGAATGTGTGGTTGTTGTGTGTTTTTGAATCTCTGCAGACGACACACACCGGCTGCTGATGGTCCAGACAGAAGAGTTTGAGTTTCTCATAGTGCAGACTGCAGAGAGCCTCAGACCCTGCTGCCATTTTTCTGCAATTTATGATGGAAACTCGGCAGAAAAAAAATCAAAAATCAAGAAAGTAATTTCTCTTATCACATTCTTCTGTTTTTATCCACTTTCACAATACTCTGGTTTCCAAGTATTCTCTGCTGTAGCCGTCCTCCTTTTGTGAAAGCTGTGGTTATGTTCTGAGAATTATTTCCTCTTGGTGTCTGTGTTTTCTCTCTGTATAACATATAACCTGTATTTCTTCTCAGGTGAGTCTGGAAAGGGGTGGGGATTGATGCCCTTTCTGATCATAACCCAACCCTTAACTAAAATATACATTGACAGTTGCGAGTTGTTGGACAAGATAGACAACATACTGATGATTTGGTATTTTTAGAGCCTTCTAGAGCTATCAAGACCAAGAGTTTACACCCACACAATCTGCATGCTCTGCGAGGCTGTACTTAGGCACAGTTAAATACTGAATATTGACGAAGTTAAAGCTACTTTAGTGCCGATTTATCCCCAGACTGAAAAAACAAACTAAATTCTCAAAATTAAAATCAAACAGCCACTGAGGCACCGAAGTGAATGAATCTTATGCACGGAATAAAATGCTTCATTGGCCAAGCAAGGGTGGCATTTTGTGAGGTTCATTTCTCCTTTTTCTGGCAAGCAAACAATTCAAGCTAAGAACAATGGCGTCTCTCTTGCCTGGGGTGGATTATGGCTCGGGGGTGGAGTGGATGCCTCTCAACCGCAAAAATTTGTGGTTTGATCCCAGGCTCCTCCTGCCACGTGTCAAAGTGTCCCTGAGCAAGACACTGAACCCCAAGTTTCTCCCTGGATGCTGTATGTATGGCTGTCCATTGCTCCTATGCTTAGGGGGGGGTTAAATGCAGTAATTCAATTTCACGTCGTACTGTGTGTACGTGACAAATTAAGAATAAAGTTTTGTTTGGTAATCCTCCACCTGATACTATCCCTGCTCACCCATATATGATTAATATCAAAAAGTTACACACTAAAGCTTTAAGCTATAAAATCTGAAAGTTTGCTGCAACTGCTGAGTTTTGGCTCAACTTGGTCACAAATTTGATCCACTCGTTCAATGTTTGCTTAGTGATGGTGGCATTATTAAAGCAGCTGACTCAAGAGAGTCTTTTAATGGAGACCCATCATGCCTTTCCATATTATCTGTCATATCTATAATGTTACAATGTGTGATGTTCATGTTAAATGTGGTCAAAGCTTAAAAAAATGAGGGAGCAGAAACCTCAGATTTCCCACTCTACTTCTGAATGTGCTATGTACAGTATGATGTCATAATGAGACGGTTTTCTATATATGGTCTGCTCCATTCAGGCCCGTTACTGCAATTTTTATGTTTCATACACTTAGCCACGTGCTAACGACAAGGAAAGCTGTAATCTTGGCTGCAAATGTTAATTTCTCCCAACATTCAGGTCACATTCTTGTTGGAACATGTCAGGTTGGTTAATAAAGTCGCCTTTGTTAGTGATTTTTTAACACTGTTGCTAAGTGTGGTGGAGAACAAGTGTGTGTGTGTGTGTGTGTGTGTGTGTGTGTGTGTGTGTGTGTGTGTGTGTGTGAGAGAGAGAGTGTGTGTGAGTGTGTGTGTCTCATGTTTCCCTGTGCTACAGAGTGTTATCTGATCCACATTTCATTTCCACCGTGAGAAGCTGATCCTGCTCAGCATCAGCATCAGGCACAAAAAAGGTAAAAGATATTTAACAGTTATATATACGTATCATTCCATAATGGGATTTCAGCAATGCAGAATCTCTACCATATTTAACAATTACTGCTAGGTCAAGTTTTCAAAGCCTTTAATTTTTTACTTATTTGGTCCTTTGATCATAAAAGACATTATTTGTTGGGCTTTGTTGGGATTTGTGGTGTTACAGTATGTACTTTTAACCTTCAAGGACAACTTTCTTTTGTTGCTCTTGAGATGTTTGAAACCAGAGACAAAATGATCAGATGTGATGAAGACGGAAACCCATCCCGCATATGACAGGACAAAAATCTGACAAAAATGTCAATATTATTCATAAAAACCAACAAATCATCCCACTTAAAAGCAAAACAAATGACCCATATGTCTTTTTTTCTGACCCGCTTCCCATATGGTTAGTATTTGGTTAATTTAAGGCAACAAAAACAATTTAGTTAAGTTTATGGAAAGATTGATGTAATTGTTTAAAGGTACGAGACGGTACGCCAACAGGATACGTGTCCACAGGGTAATTATTAACATTAGGTAATCGCTCCGCTTCCCAGCATTGAACGCTCGATGGGCATGCCACCATGACTACTGACCAACAAAGCAAACATCCAGTGTGATACAGGTCTCACCCTGGTTGGAGCGGTCCAGGGCTGTCTGCTCCAACATGGTGGCTCGTTTGGAAACTTTCTCTCATATTACAAAAATAGCTCACCAAAATGTGTTTCTGAAAACATCAGATATGAGAAATTCATTTTAGATTGGCAAAGATTTGATTATTGGGAGTTGCCAGATGTGGCGAGTCACGCAGAACCAGAATGTATTATCCTTCCCTGAGTTTGCAATTCTAATTAAAAAAGTTAAAGTTTTTGGCATATGTATGGGCTTGTTTTAGTATTGTTGTGTTGAAAGTTTCCATAAATAAAATTGACAAAAAAATTAAAAATGTAACTCTGAGTTGCTGAATGAAGCTTTCTGGCAGGAGATGCGTTGCCTGCTTACGACCCAGAGCCAGAACGGCTACCGAGAGCAGATCCAGAAGGAGATGTTGACTCGTTTGGCCTGGAAAAGCCGCTACGCCGACCTCTACTCGTGTAAAAACAGCAGCACAGAGTCAACACAGCTGCCACAGCTGCCCGCTGACCCCCGGTGAGCTGCTTCATGCACATTAAACCTCCAGTTGAGTTTTTAGTTTTGTCTGGTTAACTTCTGGTCACACAAACTACTGATGATATACATCTTGTGCTGATGCTCCGCCCACCAGGGCCGTCTTGGCACCTGTTACCAGGACGATCAAAGAGCTGAGCAGCCTTCCTTCTCGACCACCTCCTCGTCCTCCTCGTCCTCCTGTGCGCTCTCTAGAGGGGGAGGGGCGTCTCAATGTGCCCCCCCTGATGAGGCCAGTTTCTCCTCAGACCAGACTTGCTCTCTATCAGGACTCCTCTCACCATGTACGACTCCTGTAACACTTAATCAACATTACGTCCACTTCAAAATGTCCCTCACTGTTGTTTTTCATTAGAATAACATAGTATTAAGTAGCAATGGATAGCTGATGGAAAAAGTCTGAACTTAATTTTAGATATTCTAGGTTTTATTTAATTGCATCTGGAAATTAAGACTAAATTCTCTTCAAAATAAATAAGATTTTACTTGTTTCCCAAGTGTAAACAAAGCTAATAATGCTAATGCTTCTATTAAAGATGATGACATTTAGCTGACTAACACCATCACACACAGCAACACATTTCATGGTTTGGTTGGTCTTAATTCCCATATTTCTGCCAAATGTTTAACACAGTGTGTTTAAAAGTGATTGAACCAAAATGTCCTCTGCAGGGGAAAGGGCGGAGTCTGTACTTAAAGAGACGTGGCCACATTAGGCCTGAGGAGAAGTTCGACTTTCCTCTGCTCTCGTCCTGGGAGTACGGGTGGAGGCTGGGTAAGTTAGAGACGCTTCACTGCTTCACTGCTCTCTGTTAAACCTGCACAAATGGAAAGAGTATTAGAAGTGTGTGTGTGTGTGTGTGTGTGTGGGGGGTACTTTGCGTTCATTCTCAAAAATGGGTTGATATGACATGGCATGACATGCACTTTCTATGATGTCCTATGAAACTACGGTGATCGGTCACGTGATAGTCTACAGCCACAATGTTCCACTTCCGGGATTGTTCAGGTGCCGCCGGAAATTCCGCTGGTTGGCACTCTTATTGGCAGGATGTCCCAAAACGACAACGTAAGAATCAAAAAAAGATCGTGGTTTGAAATTAAACGCTGGTTCCCTTTAGTAGTAATCGCGGAACCCAAACATGTGTTTTCTGGGTGAAAGTCTTGTGTTTTCCCTGCGACACAAACTGTGTGTATGCTAAATTTGCTAATTTGCTTTTAAGATGAAGTTCTGCAAGTTTTTTTGGACATAAACCAAAGTATACGGCGATTGAAAATGACCTGATGGTGGCGTTGGAGGAAAGGCCAGTCACAGTTCAGATTTTCAGCGAACCCGCACACCACACCGAGAGTTAATCTCGAACACACAGCAACCAAGGCACACCAGGCAGCGACAACAGCAGCAAAAAGGAGAAGTGGGAGCTTTATTCTCTCAGTAAATTTCTCCGTATTAACAGTGTCTGCCTGGATCCACAGGTGACTACACTCTGGATTACAGAACACCATCCCGCGCCAAGTCGTCAGTAGTGAAGAACACGTTCTACGCCAGGAACGGTGTGTTCTGCAGCCCGTCAGCCACCGACACCCTGGGCTGAAGTTCAGCCTTCATCCACCAGATGTCGCTCTTTAATGAGAGTGTAGAACAGCAAACAGGCTTTTATGTGATTAAAACCATTGATTTTTGTTTTAATGCAAACCCTGGTTTTGTTTTAGGACACTTTCTCACCTGTAGTCTGGTAGACTCGGTGCAATTTGGTTGGTGAAGTTACAACATTCACAATTTTCATTTGGTTCAGTTTGCGATCACACTGCACTTTATCAAACACACCAAGCACTGTAGACAAGAAGGTCGCTGGTCTATTGGACGGAATATCTGAGTAATACTGGCCGACACTTCTGGTTTCAGAAATAATGGAGCAACTCCAAATTTATAACGTCTTGGGATTTCTGGTTTTAATTTAGTGTTTATAACATTTTAAAAGAAGGCAAACAGCGAGTGAAGGAGAAAGAGAGAGAGAGAGAGAGAGAGAGAGAGAGAGAGAGAGATGATGATGTCATACAGACCAGAGCCCGACCGGTATATCGGTGGGCTGATATTATCGGCCGATATTAGGCATTTCCCGATATATTGGTATTGGCATTTATAATGGCCGATTTAAAAAAAAAAAAAAAAAACATTATAATGACAAATAAATGATTCTGATAAATAATAAAAAAAAAAAATTAAAAAAAAACGGACTGTCATCCATGTTGTGAGTGTTGGCGTTGCATAGTCTGTCCACCAGAGGGCGCTCTACAACGTCCCTGTTGGCAACACTAATTTTTTTTTTTGTTAATGTGTTTTTGTTCAAAGGAATTTCATAGTTTCATATCTTAAGTTTGTATTTTTATAAAAAAATTATCAGAACTTTAATATATTTTGTTGTTCCTCTGTTCTGTTGTGACAATAAAAAAAATTATTATCATATTATTTTAGTGAGAACTTATAAATAACTACAAATAACTATTGTTTATGTTTTGTAACGCGTTTCTAGAGTCTTTTTTTTTAAGAGATATTTCGGATTTTTAAATAACCAAATATTCATCTCGGTATCGGCCTTAAAAATCCTTTATCGGTCGGGCTCTAATACAGACAACCAGCAACGGATGGTCATAATAGGTTATGGATTCAAAAGTTATCATGTCTTAATCTATCCCACAAAACACTCTCGGGTTTAATTAAAACAGACCCAGCTGCTCAGGTGTGAAAGCAACCTTAATGGCCAACAGTGCTAACAAATCCCAAAATATTGCTACATGCTATTTTGGATTTGGGTGTATTATAAACCATTTGGGATCATGGCAACAAAATAAAATCTTGGCAATTGGTATGTAGAAATTCTGCTTTTTGTGTTTTGAGTGTTTTGTGTCAGATGTTAGACAACAACTCAAGGAGCAATGACAGGTGGGATATAACAACTCTGAAACATACAGTATTATATTACAATATTCATACAATGATCTATTCTGGTTATTTGTGGGAATGATGAGTCTCTACTTTTTGGTCTTTTACTTACGTTTGTTTACCGTCTACACAGCTGCAAGGTTAAGTGTCTACCAACCTGATACTCTCTGATGGATAATTAATGAACTCCTGCTGCACCTGAATCCTCAGAGTTTTTGAAAAGTGACCTAGTGGAGGAAATGTTACACACCACAACAATGAATATTTTATTTCTAATCAGTCATAGTAGCTCCACAAGCTTCCGTCAATCTGTTATTCTGTTAATCCTATTGTGGAGATAAATGGACATATTTAGAAACCTACGCAGCGTTGTCGGGCAGGATACCGGCACCAATAAAGGGAAGGCCCTGACACTCTAACCCGATAATCAGACCGGACAGTCTGGCGAGGTCGGTGACTCGAGTCTGTTTGGTGTGGTCCGTGCCGTCGTCCGTCGGAGGGGTCGGCGGCCTTCATATTAGCCGACCTGACGTGCTCAGTCGGAAGGCGGGCACTGCTGTTAGTCGGACCCAAATAACCAATCTGATTGGTGGAGTGCTAAACTGGAAATGACGAGTGGGATGACTAGAGTCTCTCAAAATCTGACGCAAATCTTTTAACCCTTGTATGGTATTCGGGTCAAATTGACCCATTTCAAATTTTTACAAGAAGAAAAATAATACAAGTTAAAATTTTTCAACCTGAAAATCAATGTATTTATAATAAGATAAGATAATACTTTATTCATCCCACAGCGGGGAAATTTACTTTTCACAGCAGCAGCATTTTCTACAATAAAAGCAATAAAAACAAAAAACAACAACAAACAAACACACAAATAAACATACAAAAACGCAAACAGCAGACAGTGAGCAGCCGGTAAATGTAAATGTAGTGACATCAAGTAAAGGTTGCGTAAAGTGCGGTAGAACAATATTGCAGAGTGACTGACGTTAAATTAAATTGAATATGTAATTAAAATAGTATAGCAAAAATAGGTAACCATAAATAATATTGAAAAAGTAAGTACTTGTAACTGGAAAAATATAAATACAGAAGATATCTAGAGTGTGCGAAGTAAAAGAAACACAGTAACAGAAACTACAACATTATCAGGTAGTGCAGGTGTTGTAGAGCCTGACAGCGGCCGGGATGAAGGACCTGCGGTACCTCTCCTTCTTACTCCGGGGGGGTATCAGTCTGCTGCTGAAGGAGCTGCTCAGGGACCCCACAGTGTCATGTGGGGGGTGAGAGGTGTTGTCCATGATGTATGTATAATGTATAATGTATAATGTATACTGTGATAAACATGTATTCCTGACTCAATACAGAAAATTATTCTGGATATGACCACTCATGTGTAATGTAATTGTTATTAGATTATAAAGTTAAATTTTATTTCAGAATTGTTTTTAAAACCTCAAATAAGTCACGGCTCAATTTGACCCGAGGGACACGAGAGGGTCCCAAAGTGAAGACAATACAAGGGTTAAACTGACCTTTAGCGCTCTGAAATGAAGACAGATTCAGCGAACTGCGTGGCCTTTATGTCACTTAAAATGTTTTCAGAAAAACATTTGGGTGAACTATTTTCGTAAAATATGGGATCGTATTCTGAACAAGGCGCCGTGACAGTCTAGCTTGGAATTGCCAGAGAAACTAGACCCACGTGACGCGTTCGTCCAATCAGCTGCCGTCGGCAGTCGGCATCGCTCTGATGTGTTCCAAGGCACTTTTTTGGGATTTTTTGGGAACTCTGGGACTGTCCGACGGCCTTTTCTGCCAACGGTCAGCCGTCGGGTTAGTGTGTCAGAGCCATTAGACAAATACGGCCTTAAAGCTATAGTGCGTGGTTTCTGTCGCCCCCATGAGGAATTCTAAGTAATGACAAGAAAACTTTAAGCACGTCCACATGAGGACACAGAGGATTAAAAAAACATACAATCACAATTGCGGGGAGCCACAAAAACCCAGGAACAGCCGGAGAAGGTCTGTGGAGGCAGAGTTTAAGAAAATAACATCATACTGGAAGTAAAAAAGAGAAGACCGCCCAACACTGAACCAACTGGAGAAAGTTCATTAATGACCTATGCTCCCCAAAGAGCAAAACAGGTTAATTAAGTAAGTAAAATGTATTTGTATAGCACCTTTGACAGATAAAAATCACAAAGTGCTTCATTATAAAATGTCATACAATACAACAAATTAAAATATAAGAAAATGTAAATACATATAGAAAACATAAACAACCATAAAAAAAACCCTCAACTAACTAAAAGCCTACTTGAACAGCAGAGTCTTGCAGAGAATTGCTTTTTAAAAGATGAGACAGCATTCACACAAAGTAAAGAGGGAGGCAAGTCACTCCAAGCCTGGGACCCACTGCCTGGAATGATCGACCCCCCTCTAGTTATAAAATGAGTGCAGGGAACCACTAATAGCCTCTGACCTAATGACCTCAGACCGTGGGTGGGAGTATGAAGCTGTATCAAGTCAGAGATGTAGATATAGGACATAGATATAGAACACTTGTTCTATATTTATGGTCACAGATGTACGGAGGAACTTGAATTATATAAGAATTAATGAATTGATGTTTTAAGATGTTGGCCCTGCAGTCCCATGGCAAAGTCTCCTTGAGCAAGACACTGAACCCTGAATTGCTCCCAATGCTGCGCCAATGGTGTGTGATTGTTAATTGTAGGTGGATTTGGATAAAAGTGTCAGCTAAATGTAACGTAAGGATACTCCTCAGTATGCTTTGGAGTTTAAGCTATAGAGCCAACTCCAAAAATATGTCTCAATACATTCTGACTTACCTCTACAAACAGCTCATAATATATAGTTATGCATGTTTTGGAAAATCAGTAATGTAGAGTACATACAGTTTGTAGTTAATGGACTAAAACACAGAAACACTGATACTATTGCGCTAATCTTTATTTGTACTGCTGATCTTTGTAGGATTACAGAAAAACATATTTCATTTTGTTGCTATAAATGTCCCCAAATGAAATTCTTTCATGTTTTAACCCTTGTGTTGTCTTCCCATCAACCATGAAAAAAAGTTATCGCATTTTCTGACATTTTTGTCACTTTTTCAACGTAGTGGCTCCTTTTTCTGTTTTTTTCCAAAGTTGTTTGATATTTCTAATGATGACATTTTCAGCTTATTTCGAAGGCCCATTTTATGTGATGAAAAAACTGAAAATGGGTCAAATTTGACCTGAGGACAACATGAGGGTTAAACAATGATTTTGTGGATCAGAGTCCGGAGGTCTAGGCGCTTGGGAAGATCAGGAAGCCGGTGAAAGTGTGACTGGTACTGGACTGGCTCGTCACGAGGCTGTTGTACTTGGTTGCCTGCAGCGAGACCGTGTCTCCGGCCTCCAGCGCCAGGACCGCCGAGCCGGACGTGACCAGGAAACCCTCGGACGTGTCACACAGAGTCATGTGACTGTCGCTGTCCTTCACCAGCTTCAGACACACCTGCATGGGAACAAACACAGGAATGGAAGAAGTACTCTGATCTTTTTGCTAAGAAAAAAGTAACAATACCACAATATGTTATACTTAATAAAAGTCCTGCATTAAAAATCATAATAACATAAACTTTATTTACATAGCACTTCAAAAAAACTTTAAAAAAGTGCTTAACAGACATAAAAAATAGAAAACACAGTGCAATCGCAAATTTGTATAAGAAATTAATCCAATTAAAAGCCATTTTATTCATTTATGCGAGTTGTTCATAAGAGTTTCATAAGTAGCTTGTATGATTAACAAAGGAAAGCTATTCTGCAATTGTGACACCCTTTCTTAAATCAAAATTTAAAAAAAAAACCTAACAAAAGTTACCAAAATTACTCATTATGCACTATATTTCTGGATTATAATTGTTGATGCATTAATGTCACTTTAATTGTGCGGCTCCTAAAAGTGGAACTAATTTGATTTACTTTATAACATGCTGGGTGGCTTAACCTATAATAATATGTCACACGTTATTAGTTGCTTTATATTTTGTATTAATCATTTGAATATGCAATGTAACTAATGTTAAATAAATATAATGGAATAAAAATTGCAATATAGGCTCCCAAAATGTAGTGGAGTAGGAAGGAAATACTCAAAGAAAGTACAACTTCATCAGAATTGTACTGGAGTAAATGTACTGTGATTTTTTTTAAACTACTGGTTAAATGACTAAATCGGCCTCCTGGGGACAATCTGAAGCATTTAAAAAAGAGACAGGAGACAGACGAACTAGAAAGACACTAAAAGATTTGTGTTTTGTGGGAACAAACTCTTCAGACTCACTCTGCTCTTCGCTGAAACATGATAACTGAAGAAGTAGACTCCTTTAATGGCGCATGTGAACGTCCCGTTTGGCAGCAACTGTCCTTGAAGCTGTTCATCCGATTCCGACAAAATGTCTCTGTGGAAAGTTTTTACACAAACAAGTTGTATTGATTATTTAACCTCTTTATTATCTCCGTGTGTCCATCATAATATTCACATATTTGAATCCAAATCTCATGACGGTTATGAGGCTGTTGTGTTTCCAGCCATTAATCAAACCAAAAGTCATATTTAAACAGTATTTTGAAAATAAGAACCGGTTTTTCAAAACACTACACACACCTCAGACCCTTTGCAAAATGACACACTCCTGCAAAAACTATACACTAATTTATAAAAAGATATATTTTGTTACCATATGAAACACACACGTTTCATATGACTTAGTTCAGTTTGAACCGGTTACACACTGCTGTTGCTAACCTGAAACACATCTTAGTAATTGTACTTCTCAGTGATTAGAGTACTGCAAATGAAGTACACAGAGAAAATGCAAATATACCATAGGTTCACCAAACACTACACAAGACCAATGCTGCAGACTGAGGAAAATATAATTTATTTCTCTCCATATTCCCAAATCAGTCAACATGTCAACATGGAGACTCCCAACAACACGTCCCAGTTTTCATGCTACTACAGTAGTGTGGCTAACACGGTTAGCTCAACAAACAACAGACAAACATAATATACTATATCCAGTACAGGTTACAATTACACTAAAAAACATCTGAAAATCTGAAAGATCTGAAAATACTAGACTCACCTGCTGCATTTTGACAGTGCTTAACCCTGATTGGTGCGTCTACAATTAAGCAATCGTGTGTTACACAGATTGGCTCATAAGTGTGGTAATTTCACAGTCAATGCTTTGGAATTGCAAGGAAATGACATCATGATATACTTCTGTGTCTAATGTATGTGTCTAAGTTCAATTCAATTTTCTTTAAATAGCACTAAATCACAACAACGGTTATCTCATTGCGCTTTCCATAAAGAGCAGGTCTAGACCGGACTCTGGGATGTTATCTACAGAAACCCAACAGTTCCCACCAAGAGCAAGCACCAGGCGACAGAGGCAAGGAAAAACCTCCTTTAAGAGGCAGAAACCTCGAGCAGAACCATGGCTCAGGGTGGGCGGTCATCTGCCTCGACCGGTTGGGGGTGAGAGAAAGAGATGGAGAGAGAGAGAGAGAGAGAGAGAGAGAGAGAGAGACATGGAGAATTGCAGCAGAGGATGTTGAGCCGGAACGTGGAGGCAGTGTGTTGGTGTTTTGCAAAGAGTGTGAGGCTGACATTGCGCTTATAGTGGTGCACTGGGCCAATTTTTTGCTCTTTGAGTGTAAGGTTACAATAATTGTGTAATAGTTTTCAGTTCAGTGTGTAAGCAATCGGCAAAAACTGTAAGCAAATATCATTTAGGATTTTAAGTGTCTGTACGGGAGGGGCGGGATCATTTGAACTGGTCTGCACTGATGCAGTGCAAAGGCTCAAGGGAAAAATATATATGTTCTCTGTCCTAGTTAAAGTGAGTTTTTATAATGTTCTGTTATTGTTGGGTGTGCATTTATGATATCTGGGTTTGGTTGATTTTTGGTTGATTTCTCTGCATTTATTGTTGTACCGTGATGGAGACCTGGATGGGGACTGATGGGGTCTACGTAGCCAGGAAGTGTTCTAGTGAAACACACAGATTGGCAATCAGTAACTCTGTCTCCTGAGTGAAATGTCCCGTGCTTCACAGTATATTGGGATGTTAATTAATGTCCTTTCTGTTTTTTTTGGATCTATTGTATTGCATACATTATTCTTAAAACTACACTGTCATAAAGGAAAATGAACAATATTTATGTTAACAAATTATATGTTCAAACGAGAAAACTAATTTGGTAATAAAATGATTTTTAGTTAAGACTATTGATGTAAACTGCATCAAATTACTGCTTTGTGTTATTTAAACTTAACCTGTCAAGTTTTACTTTGTGTAAAAACCTTTTTTTTAAAGCAACGGGTTTCCAAGCAAATTCCCCCAAACAGGAAATACATCACATTGAACACCAGTCTCGCCCTGTCTGGGACTTTAAACCTTCCCAGCACTGACCTGTTGAAGTTCATGGGGGTGTCGTTTTCTGGTGCTTGTGAGATAACCCGTTTGTAGGAGAAGATGGAACTCTGCTGGTTGGAAGGGTTGAAGGGTCTTCCCTTCTCCCCTGACTGGCCTGGATTACCAGGAGGCCCCATAAGACCCACATCCCCCTTCAGCCCAGGCCGTCCTGGGGGCCCCGGCAGACCTGTAGACCCCTTTTTTCCTCTGACTGGCTGACTTGCCTCACCTGCTCAAACAGAGAAACACTTCCCACATGTCAAGAGGTTATTATTGGGAACTGAGACTAAAATAGAAGGTGTTATACAGTATGTTAGCTGTAAATTGAAAGTTTATATTAAAAGCTACTTAACCCTCATGTTGTCCTCGGGTTAAATTGACCTGTCTTCCAATATCAATGATCTTTTTAACTACCCAATTGTAATTACCCCAAATAACATGATTGATTTCACACTCTTTGGCCTACAAATCTTTACTTTCATTAATTTTGGGGGCGTCTTATTCAATTTTATGGCATTTTAAAAACAAATTGAAGTGCTTTCGAAATAGTATTGAGTAAAAGTTGACATACTTTTCTTTAATTTAAGTCTAAATAATTCCTAATTTCTGCTTTTCTAACTCAAACATTACAGGTATAATTTCCTATAAATGAGGTTTATTGACCATAAATTCCAAAAATAACTGTAAAACTAAAGTTAATAAGTTAGTGTTACATAGTGTTAAAAGTATAAAAAAAAAAAGTTAAAAACATTGATAAAAAGTGTCAGAAAAAGTGTTGATTTTCAATTTTGACGGGAAGACAACACGAGGTTAAAGAACTAGACAGCACTAAGTTCACTAAGTTCACACTATTGTACTAAAAGGAACATTTGTTATATTTAGGCATCAACGTCATTCACTACCAATAAATAAAAAAACAATAAAATTGATGGCGTCTGGGGAGTTTGCCGATAATATCTCTGTAGGGATCCTTTCCATAATGTTGTCAGACACGTAGAATAATAATCTGAGCCTGTCAGCGGCAAAAATAGTGGATGGAAATTGACGATGTGCATTTGCTGTATATGATGAGATTGCAGCACGGTTCACGGCTGCCGGTTACGTTTTTTGCTCGATACTGGACCATTTTCTTTTTTAACATTAGTCACCTAGACACCAATGTATCGCAAAATATTTTACTTACTCTGTAAATAATTCTGGTTTTAGAAAAAAATAATCACTCCTGTCACTGCCTCTGGGCTCGGTCAATGCTAGGGCATTACAAAAGAGAATTGGCTCTTAATTGACTTTTTATTTAAATAAAGGTGAAATAAAATGAACTTTAAATTACTTCAGCTTCAACGTAAAACTGTTCAAAGTTGGCTCATGAGTTGTAAAAATCTACCAGCTGTGTAAAATTCACTGAAAACAATGAACTTAACATCTTAAGCTTAATCAGTCAAATCATCAACTCTTAATCATCAAAACTGCTCAGTCACACCCACACACGTTAGTCAGATTTACATTGAAATATTAAGAAAAACACGTGAACAGAACATATCATATAGATCTGATGTTTCGTGTGAGCTCACCAGGGTCTCCAATCTCTCCTTTGGGACCGTCCATGCCGTTGAGCCCATGGGTGCCGGGTATCCCAGGGATCCCTGGGTTTCCCCCGCAGGACTGTGTGATAACCGCGGTGATGTGAACCAAAAGCAGAAACACTGCAGTACCGCAGCTCAGCCACCGGGGCCCCCCATCTGTGCACACACAGATGCAAAAACTCGTTTTTTATGACGTAAGAGGACCTTAACTTAAACTTTAACCACAAGGACACATGTTTAAACCCAAAAGTACAATAAATAATCAAAACGCAAAACGTCTTTTTTGCATTTTTTTTGCTTTAAATTAAGTTTCATTTGTGTAGTTGCAGAACAAAAGTCATTGAAGTACAATATATTAAACTGTGAAAAAAGGAAAACTGACAAAAACATCTTCACAATATTTAGATTAATATGGAAGATCATAATTTAACATAAAAGAAAATATATTCTATTGTTCATTATCCAGATAAATACAAAACAAAATTAACAAAAAAAATGCATATGATCAGCAATAAATATGTTCTGATAAGTTAAATAACTAAACACCAAGTCTCAATCCTAAAATGTAATGTTTTGCCAGCTCACTGTCCCATTGTGGAAGGTTTGGCTGTAGCCATTTCAGTCTTAAGTGTACATTTGCATATTGCTATTTTATTATTATTTCCTAATTAGTAATTTTCTCAGTAAAACCCGCACAAAACATGTTGATAATTGTAATTAAATACATTTACAGCACATAGAAAGAACATTCCTGATGTTCTGACAACAGTCTTATTTTGAAAGTTTCAGGCAAGGCAAGGCCGCTTTATTTGTGTAGCACATTTCAGCATCAGGGCAATTCAAATATATATAAAAAGATTAAAATAATAAAAGTTACAGTGCAGATAAAATAGCAGATTTTAGGTTGCTAGTATGGGACAGTGTATAAGCCGCTGCCCCACTCGCGCCATTGGAGCGCTATAACCATTATGTGGAACCCCAAACTGTGTTGACCAATAAGGTTGCTCTATACAGGCAGAACCATGTGTCTTTACCATCTCATGCATCCACCACGGGCCCCGCAGGATCATGGGACTTTGGACTCTGGTTACCCATAACCAAGAGTGGAAGTACTTCTCTTTACGCTACAATCTAGTCGTCATTATAACGCTAATCACGGCAAAGCAGATTTAGCAGATTATTCGTAAATCAAACATACATCATACAACCTACAATGTTGAAATCAAGTTTAAGACAAATGAATGACTAAAGAAAATCAATTTGTGCATTTAGATTTAAGATATTCTAAGAATTTGGGTCATGCAGACGACTCTGAAGCCCAAGAGAGGAGAATTATACTTCACCACCGGGTAAAAAGTTACACTGACCGAGATTGAGATCAAGAAACATTAACCCTTGTGTTGTCTTCCCTTTTTTCCCTTCTCTCAATGGTTGTGTTGCGTTTTTTTATGAATTTTTTAGTATTTTTGAATTTTTTTTTTCATCAATTTTGTTGCTTTTCCCAACACATTTCACCCGTATTTCGAGTTCTTTTATTTCAGATATAAAAAAAAAAACAACAACAACTTTGAAAACAGGTCAAATTTGACCCAAAGACAACATGAGGGTTAAGAAAGACAAGCTGTGAAATCATCCACTTCTGCTTCTGTCTGAATGAGTGATTTTCTCTCTCTTTCTGTCTGCATACCTGTATGTTTTTCTTTGTTCTTTGATTTCCTAGAACACAAAAGTCTCACCATGTGTAGTCGTCCTGTGGTGGAGGCGGAGGAGTGATCCACTGATGGAGAGCTGCTGCTTCACAGCGACAGCAGCAGCTCAGCTGGGGGGGGGAAACAGGAAGTGAAACCGTTCCAGACAGCATGATCGCTGCTCTGGTAGTGTTCATAATGATCATTTTAAGGATGAAACACTGTCAGTGGTAGAATGGAACAAAGTTCATATAATCACCTAAGTTGAAATTTCAGGTAGGCTACTAGCACCTAAGTATTTTAACTTCATAATACTTAATACTTGTACTTTTTACTGCAATGCATTTATCTGACAGCTCGAGTTTTAAAGCACTTTGTAGATAAAGATTTGACATTAAAGAAATATGTTTTAAATTTGCATTTAACTACATAAAAAGTATTTGAGTATAAGTATATAAATATCAAATTTCCACCTCCACCTTGACCAGCTATGACAGTAAATGATTTTATACACATTGATACATCAGTGGTAATAAACAAATGATATTACATATAATAGTATAACGCTCACATGATCATTTTATCACTTTTGCTTCCATACTTAAAGTGTATTTTGCTGATTATACTTTTGCATACGTTGCATATTTAGACTTAGACTTCTCTTTATTAATCCTTTTGGGATGACTCATGCAAGGAAATTGAACTTTCCAGCTGCAATTTTCAGCAAAATACAGTATAGAGAGAAAGAAGACAATAATAATAGTAACAATAATAAAACCTTTGGCTATAATAAGACATTTATCTTAAATAAACCCCCCATTTTAGGGTAACAAAATAAATAAAGGGGTTAGGGTTAGATGAATAATGGAAGAGGGAAAATGCAAAGTTCTGCAACACATTCATAAGTTTCCTCTTATCTTACGTTTTTTTGGGAAATGTTGAAGAGTTTTACCTCGTCTCAAACTATACTATATACTATATACATAAATAAAACCATTTGAGAAGTTTAGTGAGGAAATGCTGAAAATTCAGATATCGGAACCCTAATAATAACAACTAATAATACTACTCTTGATTCCAGCCTGTAATGTTATATATATATATATATATTTTATTTATACTTTATTAATCCCACAAAGGGGAAACTACACTTTACACTCTGTTATTATTACACACAGGCCTGAATTACACACACATGCTCAGTACCTATACATGGACTAATGGAGAGATGTCAGAGTGGGGGGGCTGCCCATGGAAAGGCGCCCCGAGCAGTTGGGGGTTCAGTGCCTTGCTCAAGAGCACTGGCACCTCTCCAGCTACCAGTCCACCACCATACTTTGGTCCTTACGGGGACTTGAACCTGCAACCCTCCAGTTCCCAACCCAACTCCCTACAGACTGAGCTACTGCCTCCCCAATATAGGTGTATAATTTGTCTTAATCTTAACCATTTATCTGTAAATACACTGTAGTTCAGTATAAAGTACTATATTTTCCTTTGAAAATGCAGTGAGGTAGAAATATAAAGTAACATAAAATTAAAATACTCATAACATGACGATTCCTTGAAATTATACTTAAGTACAGTACTTAGTAAATGTACACAGGTGGGTTTCCTACATGTTTTAAATCCTCTTGGATTGTGTTTGTCGCCCCTCCCGTTTGTTCTCTTCTTGTTCACGTCATATTTATTTATATTCAATTTTGTTTTCTCTCTTTTGATGCCTTTTTCCTGTAAATCTGTAATTATTTTCATTGCATTCATCTGGCAAAAAGCCAATCGGCCATCAGAAGAAGTGAAACACTTTAACAAGAAGTCAGGAAAAACTCCACCTGATGAAGAACTGATGATGAAGCATCATCGAACGTGTCTGGTTAAAAGAAATCTTCCTCCCAAATTAACATTTTGTTCTGTTTTTCTCTGACCTTCCCTTTTTTGTTGTTCATGCTTTCCTGACAGTGTGTTTTGCCGGATGTCAGTATCAGTTCCACAAATTATTTAATTCCCAGTACCTATCAACAAATAGCTGATGTATATTTTTTAATAATTACATCCTGTGAAACATGCCAGTTTGCCATTTTCTATTTTTCTCAGATCCTCTTTCCATTTCTAGCTTTTTGGTCATGTTTGGTTTTTCTTTATCTTGCCTTGACCTTGTTTTTAGGACATGACATCCCATTACCTGCAGATGTTACCCATGATTACTAATGCTTTGGGGGTAATCTCAGATTCAGATTCAGATTAGATTAAGATGAATGTATTTGTCATAATTCCTTGTGTACTTACGTGCATACACAAAGGAAAATGAAAAAAAAACACCACCAGCCACTTGCAGTGCAACAGGAAAGACAACAATCATACAGACATATACGTAGACTATAATATATGAAATCAGGTGAACGACAACATTTAACCCTCTCGTTGTCTTTGGGGTCAAATTTGACCCATTTCAAAACAATGTCTATATCAGAAATGACCAAAAATGAACATGGATGGTTCTATTTAATGCTCTTCTCAAGTAAAATGAAGGCTCAGTCCACTACTTTGATTAAATGGTGCGTGTTCTATTCAATTTTATAACATATTAGGCAAGGCAAGGCAGCTTAATTTGTTTGGCACATTTCAGCAACAGGACAATTCAAAGTGCTTTACACAAAATCTGTTAAAAAAACAAAAAACAGATAAAACACAAGTGTAAACAGTTACCAGTAAAAACATTAAGACAGATAAAACCCTAACCCACTTGAGACTACCTTCACACTAATTAGTCAGTTTTAGTGCTACCTTCACTACCCTTCACGACTCTATTTTTAGAGACGTTAGCTTTCGTCTCTTTGGACTCTTCTTCACACTAATTAAGCCAATCTAGTGCTGCCTTTCGTGTCTACTTAACGACCGTCTTTGCGTGATTTTCAGATCTTTCGACACTACACATTCACACTTTTTCTTTAAAGTGTTACCTTTCGAGTCTCTCTTACTGTGTATTACACAACCTTTATTTGTCTACTGTTTCTTCTCTGTAAAGCGACTTTGAGCTTGGGAAAAGCGCTATACAAATTCATTATTATTATTCATACTTATTGCTTTTCCTCAACAAAATTCATTCTATATCTATTTCTGATTTTCCACAAATGTGCTACTATTACTGCTTTTCAAACTCAAAAATTAGGTTTAGTGTCCATAAAGTTCAAGTGTAAAACTCGTACGGGGGCAAAAAGCGTCAAATGTAAAAGTGACAAAAATGTCGGAAAAAAAAAACTTAGAAAATACAATAACAAAAAAAGGGTAAAAAACAACTAAAAAACAACTTAAACAACAAAACAACTACTTAAAAAAAGAAGAAAAAACATAATGAGCGGAACAATAAACGGAACAAGCAAGATGTTGAAAATAACAACAGAAGGGTTAAAGAAAACAGTTTAACAACAAAGCGCAAGATGTTGAAAAAGGTGGACAACAGAAGGGTTAAAAGAGTTCAAACAGTTGACGGCACAGTGTGTCAAAGTGCTGCAGCAGCTACGTTAAGAAGTTAAAAAGGTGAAAAGTTAAAAGGTTTGGCAGCACAGTGTGTTGAAGTGTGACGGAGCCAATAAAGGATTATAACACAGAATATGGAAAGTGTATTTTCAGTGTTGATCTGCATCATAGTGTCATGACCTTATGAATAAACCATGTTTATCTCATAACCCTCATCAAAATTACCCCATTTATGATCAGTTTTTCTTTTTTTGCAATAACTATTTGATGTTTTTACGTTTTTTTATTCTAAGTGGAGAGTCCATCCTTCCAATGCTGAATTAAAATTGCCTTCACACATTCTCTGGAAACACAGCATGCATGTCATCCAGTGTAATTTGAATGGCTTCCTTTTTAAGCCTTTATTTAACCAGGAATTCAATTCTCTGTACACTTTTTAACATCCTTCCCAGATAGAGTAGGTCTAGACCAGATACAAGACCAGATAGAGTAAGACGATTTCAAGACGATAGAGTAGAGACGATAACTATGAGTAGGCTTTTAATGTAGAAGGCAGCCACAGAAAAACACAATGTATTTATTATTGAGGTTATCGCCTGTTTACATCAAAAAGTATCAACACCAATGTATCCACAAAAAAGCAAAATGTTTTGCATTTTTACATGTTGAAAATGCACTTAACTGACCTCTTGGAAACCATGGAAACCATGCAATATGTTTGGCAGCACTGCATACAATAGATGCTCTTCTGTTGTATTTTTGTGGTTGCTCGATATGTGTTTACCGTAATAAATGTTCGCTCTGTACACTTTTTAACATCCTTCCGTAGCTGCTACACAATAAAAGCGTTTGACGAAATGACGAAACATGGAGGCTTTTAATGTGAAGGAGCCACAGAAAAACACAATGTATTTATTATTGATGTTATTCCGTTTAATCAAATATCAAATGTATCCACAAAACAGCAATGTGTTGCTTTTTACATGTTCTGCACTAACTGACCTCTTGGAAACCATGGAAACCATGCAATATGTTTGGCAGCACTGCATACAATAGATGCTCTTCTGTTGTATTTTTGTGGTTGCTCGATATGTGTTTTCCGTAAAAAACTACACTTGCTGTTACCACGGTAATCGTAGGCGTCACATAATCAACCAGGACCTGAAATCTTTCATTGACATTCACGTAAACATTGCAGATTGCAGATTTAATGTAACATGCATCTAATAAACGTGACATAAACACATGAACAGAAATGTAAATTCACTGAGAAACAGATATGTCTCCATTTATAGCAAATCACGTACAGACAGTGACTGAATAAGTCTCACACATTAAAATGACTTCTGGGTAGACAAATGGCCATCAATTTGAATTGAGGGGAGATATGGGAAATTGGCTTCTTGTGTATTTCTGTTGTAACTGTAACATTTCAAGATACTTCATATTGTTAAACATGGAGGTCCGACCTATCTGTAGTCTCTGCTTTGCTTAATTTCTGAACTGTGTCTTTGATAAACCAAAATCTAACAATAAGAACAGTAACCTCTCGCTTGGCTAATTTGGGTGGTGTCGTATTCTTCAGTCTGTGGCCCAATAGGTGAATTAGTTCTCCAAGCTAACGTGAGGGAAAGTGTTGACATATGAAAGCATCAAACATGCATTTTAGGTGGATAAAAAGAGAGTATATCCGGTTGTTCCTCGTCCCTGTTCGCTCAGCGCCGTTAAATTACTCTACCCAAAACAAAAATTGTGATTGGGTCTGTACTACAGGGCTGACGAGGGTTAAACAGGGGAACAGGTGAATGAGAGTCACGTGACTTAGACAGGTGGGAAAGTCCGAGGGGCATCTGGTGAAAGGGTAAAGATTGGCAATGAAGGGGCAATGTGGCTGAAAAGAGGGAGAGAAAGGCAGATTGGGCACAAATAACACAACTGAGGCAGATGTTGTGACACAGCAGTCTTCAAACAATGCATGCAGGTGCAAAGCAGCTGTCTGTGTTATGTTATGAGAGAAGGAATTGAAAAAAAAAAAGAAAAAGCCAAGCAAAGGAGAAATCACATGTGTGTTTTTTTCAGCTGTTTATTTGTGTTTCTTTGGTTTTCCAGTTCCAATGATCTGCTAAGAGACGATCAAATCATTGCATCAAATGCTTTTTAAGGTGAGCGTGAAGGAAGGGAAGACGTAGAAGTTGATGTAAAACTCTTTAGTGAAAGTGAGGAAAAATGCAGTTTTGTACCCCCACCACAGGCTATTAGATCAGTGAGGGTGCAGCAGGAAACCGGAGAAGATGCTGTAACCGGCCGGTTTTCCTCTCATCCCTCTGTAGTCTTTAGTTTCCAGCCAAACCTCCTGATCCCTGGACAGGTAGACCGCCAAGCTGCCTGAAGTCACCTGGAATCAGTCAAAAATGAAATGCAGGTGCATCTTTTTGCAATGAATGAGACACTACAACTAATTACATTGACTCATACAGTACTTCTCAAATCTAGACTTTCATGATTTGGAAATGCCATGCTTTGCTATCCAAGGATAAAACCAATCTGGAGTATTGTGTCATGCTCGTACCTGTCTCCTGATGCGGCGATGATCGCAGAACGACGCCAGCAGGGTCTGGTCTAGCTTCATCAGCACACACAGTTTGTCCTCTAAAGAGGCGTGGTACACAAAGTAGTACGTTCCCGGGACCCGACACCTACAACGCACAAACATGATTTATTCACATTCAGTCATTATTGTTATTTTTTCTCCTATCTGGTGTTGCAGCTTGAACACACTGTGAGTCTGTAGGAACAGAAATGTTTGGCTTGCTTTCAAAAGTCCAGATCAACCAGGGGGAAAAAATTTATCAATTTATAAAATAGAGTTCAGCCATGCTAGCTGGCGACATCGCTCCATGGATGCCGTTCTGTCCACACTTTAGTCCAGACTGAAATATCTCAACAATTATGGGATGGATTTCATCAAGTTTGGCACAAGCATTCATGTTCCCCAGAGGATAAAGCCTTCTGACGTTGGTGAAGCCCCAGACTTCCTATGAGGTTGACATTTGTTGCTTTAAATTAAATTAATTGTCTCTACAACTATTGGATGAAGTGCCGTGCAATTGGGAAAAGACATTCATGGTCCCCTCATGAACTGCATTTAGGAAGACTTGTTGGTTAAAATAAATAATAAAATTAGAGGGAGCTGTGATTCCAGTGATCTCCATGTATTGGGACTTTCATTTATTTTTATATAGTTTGTGCTCTAGTAGAATTTCAGCAGCGAGTCAAACACTGTGAACAATGAAAAATGTAGTCTGACCTTTACAAAAAGAACAATACGTTTGTTTGATTGATTATCATTCAAGTTTGTAATTACAAAAAAACACCTTCATTGGTTTCTATAAAATATGAAGAGAAACAGATGGTTTCTCACCTGAAGCGTCCTGTCCCGGTGTCGTAGTCATCGTTGATGTTGGTGATGACTTTGGTGAACCGGATGATACTGGTTTTCTCAGGATATTCGTTGGTTCCTCTGGCGACACTGAAGGCTGCCTGTTGCTGGACTCCCACAACCCTGAAGCCACAGAAAACAACACAGTGATGCTCAGAGCTGCTTTTATCTGCTGGTGGCGGGTCCGGGGGGGCCTCTATTGAACCTCAAGTTATTTAGGAATATGCACCACGTAAGCATAATATCAAATGGAATATAGAAGGCATTTTAACATTGAAAGATTTTGCAAGACAGGCCTGTAAGATCAGGCAAAACTGCAGTTGGCCTTTCCGTTTTACATTGTTCATATTATTCAGTTGATCAAATTATTCCAAAGTTATTTCCACACAGTGAACCTTGTAGCCCTCGAGCAGCCTCCGAATGTTTTAACCATCAACAACAAAGAATTCAACATCAACTTCTATGCTGCCATGTGCCTTGCCAAGTGCCTTGCTCTGATGACATACCCTGGTTCTCCCGGTTCTCCCGGAGGTCCAGAAATTCCTGGGATCCCGGGTTGTCCCGGTTCCCCGCTCTGTCCTCGTTTTCCAGGATACCCCACCAACCCCGGCTCCCCCTTCACTCCCTTCTGAGGGCCGAGGTCGCCGTGCCATGCTGCTCCTGTAAACAGCAACAACATGCTGTATGTAACAACTTGTACATACTTGCTTGTACGTAACAAACAATCACACTGACCTGCAGTTTTGGACAGTTTAAAGGAATAGTTCAACATTTTGGGGATTTGTTTCACTGTCTAGAAGGACTTCTGGGAATCCATGTTTTTTACTTCACTGTATTCTGTCTAGTATGTGTAGAGGATTTAGATGGACCAGCATGGCTGTTCTTTGTCTGGATAAACAGCGTGGCCTCACCTTCCGCTCTTTGTGTTGCCGTACTTAAATTCTGTTCTCTTTGGGAAACAACAACAGACTTTGAGCTAGCAAGGCACACGTGTGCAACAAGGCAGGCCTGCTTTTCATTTTGGGCAAATGATTGTAAAGAGTCACTAAGAATATGATTCGGGGGGATTTGCTTGAATTACATTTAACCATGTATCCAGCTAATTTAACCCTCCTGTTGTCTTCAGGTCAAATTTGACCCCTTTAAAAAATGTCTATATCTGAAATATGGGTTTCTTTTTCACCAAATGACCACAAAAAATGGATTGGATTCCATACAACTCTCTTTGCAAATACAATTGATCACTTTCATTCCTCTGATCTTAACTATTAGAAAAATAATTCAAAATCTTTGCTCAGATATCAGGTATAATTCTATATAAATGGAAGGTTATTGACCATGAATTCCAAAAAATACTGTAAAACTAGTGGTAGGAAGGTGGTGTTGGTAAAAACTAAAAAAAAGTCTGAAAAAGGGACAAAAATGTCAAATCTTTGTCCGTTTTTGACCCGGAGGACAACACAAGGATTAAATAGCTCACGTTACTGTATTGTGTGAACAGTTAACCACAATTATTATTGTATATGGCGGGTTTTTTTGCGCCCTGCAAATCCTTTCTGAGACTATTTTGCAGAGCCACCCTCGCTGCGTCCAGGTCTTAGCGCTGCCCAAGACATTTGTGATTGGTTTTAAAAAATGCAAAACCCATTTGTTTCTCCGATCCCAGAATGCATTTGTGATGTAGCCAAACCTTACTCCACAGCGCTGCGGAGAAAGGTCTGGCAATGCGACACTATGCTGCTATTAATGAACCGTATGAACCGAGTGTTCGATACCTGGCAGTCCTTTCTGTCCTTTCTCTCCGTCACGACCGTCTCTGCCAGGCAGCCCAGGAAGACCTGAGGACAGAAAGACAGATTAACAAACAAAAGAAATAATATACATATATACACAAATACAAGCACACATGCACTTACCTGGCATCCCAGGCATCCCTGTTGCCGGGCAGGACTCCATGGCAACCAGCAGGGGTGTGGCCAACGAGAGTAGAGCTCCAATCGTGAGAAAACAACGATGGAGCATGATGACGACCTGACAGGGATGAGGAGACAAGGAGACATGAGAGGAGATGAGGAAATTAAAAAAGGAGAAGGAAGGGAGATGGAAACGTAAGAAGAAAGGAGATTAAAAAAGAGAAGAGGAGAGGTGATGAAAAGATGAAGAAAAAAGACGACAGCAGAGGAGGAAAGGAAAGAAGAAACCCATGGAAATAAGGAAAGACAACTAGAAGGAGAAAAGAAAGAGGAGCGGAGGGAAGCCAAGGTTAGAGGGAGATAATGGAGGAGAAAGGAGGAGATGATAGGAGGAAAAAAGGAGAGTACAAGAAAGGAAGAGACGTGAGAATGGGGAGACAATAAGAGGAAGAGATGAGAAGAAGAAGAAAAAGGAAAGATGAGAAAAGAAGAGAAAAAGAGGAAACAAAGACAGACGCAAGGAGGCCAGGGGAAAGGAAAGAAGAAGGGAGGAGGAGAGGGAGAAAGAAAGCAAAGAAAATAGCTTCATTGTAACAAAAGAAATGTGAGGTCCGATTATGATCAAATATCAAAGTTCTCTTTCTATATAAAAAAAAACACAATCACAATGACAAAGAAAGGAGAAACCGGAGATCATCGGATTCTTTTTTACAAATGAGTGTCATTGACTTCAATCTGAAGAACTGCAATCGACACACAGTCGTGGGAAATAAATGTAACAGCATGTATAAAACTCACCTGAGCGAACAGACAGAAGAATCAAAGCCACCTCGGTGAGTTCAACGCAAACTGAAGTGAAGCTCCGAGTCCTGCAGCCGCCGGAGGAGGAAAACAAATATCAAGGATTCAGCTGCTTTTACATCGGAAGTTATTTTCAGAGCCTGTTGTATGTAGTTCTGCAATTTTGGGGTTATTGAAAGCTGGAAGGAGAGAGAGAGAGAGAGAGAGAGAGAGAGAGAGAGAGAGAGAGTGAAACTGAGTGACAGAGAATGACACACGCATGCACGCACACACACAATGTACTGTATAATTATTATAAATCAATCCTTGTGTTAATGTTCATATTACTGTTTATTGTGTGTCAAATATCTGGACAAATTGTGTATTGATGCCATGGCAACATTGAAACTTTCATGACACTTTGAATTGAGCTGAATTGAATTGAATTGAGAGAGTGAGAGAGAGAGAAAAAGAGAGAGAGAGAGTTTTAAAGGTTCATCAACCTTTTTTGTATTTAAATTTAAAACTTTTCACAGCAGCAGCAAGCTGTAAAACTGAGACACAAGATCAGCAGCAGTGAAATCGTCAAAAGTATGTGGACACCTGGACATCACACATGTGATAGTGTGATAGTTCACCTCTCTTGTTCTGAGAGGAGGTGAACTCTTCCTCTTGTTCTGAGAGGAGGTGAACTCTTCCTCTTGTTCTGAGAGGAGGTAAACTCTTCCTCTTGTTCTGAGAGGAGGTAAACTCTTCCTCTTGTTCTGAGAGGAGGTAAACTCTTCCTCTTGTTCTGAGAGGAGGTAAACTCTTCCTCTTGTTCTAAGAGGAGGTAAACTCTTCCTCTTGTTCTGAGAGGAGGTAAACTCTTCCTCTTGTTCTGAGAGGAGGTAAACTCTTCCTCTTGTTCTGAGAGGAGGTAAACTCCTCCTCTTGTTCTGAGAGGAGGTAAACTCTTCCTCTTGTTCTGAGAGGAGGTGAACTGAGGCCATACCCAAGTGGCAAAAGTTTACAGAAAGAAGAAGTGTGCAAAAAAACAAAGACTTTTCACTTCCATAGCCTGCACAGGGGTTGCATGAAACTTTTCAATGTGATGAGGAAAAACACAGAACTGTAGGAATTAAGTGAATACTACGTGTGGAGCTTTACAGCTGGAGTGGTTATTTTAGAAAAGATCATTCACATTGAGCCTGGAACAGTCTACGGCATGCCGCTCTCCTCCGCTAAAGGGATTCATTGGATAGCAGAGAGGTGGTGATGAACATGACTGAAGTGGTTTGTGGGGCGCCTGGATAGTTCACCTGGTTTGCACCCAATGTACAAAGGCTCGGTCCTCATCAAAGCGGCTGCAGGTTCAATTCCTTTTCTGTATGTCATTCCCTTTCTCTCTCCCATCTCCTGTCTTAAGCTGTCCTGTCAAATAAAAGCTTGAAAAGACCCAAAATAAATTAAAAAAAAAAAGTTGTTTGTGCATGATTGACATTTTAAAGGGGAACTATGCCGGGTCTTTTTTTTTTTTTTTGGCTTAATTTACCTTAACCCTTGTATTGTCTTTACTTTCAGGACCCTCTCGTGTCCCTCGGGTCAAACTGACCCATGACTTATTTGGACTTTTAAAACCAATTCTAAAATAAAATTTTACTTCATAATCTATTAACAAATATTGTCTTTATCTCAATTTCAAACAAGTGAGATAACATATATGTTTAGCGAATGCCATCAGTCTCTACTAGCACACAATTAAAGATGGAAGGTTATAATTCATGTTTAAAATCCACTATGGAAAAAACATAAGTGGTCATATCCAGAAAAATGTCTGAATTGAGTCAGAATACATGTTTATCAGAGAAAATAAGATAAGGTCATTGATTTTCAAGTAAAGAAAATGTAACTTGTACCATTTTTCTTCTTGTAAAAAATTGAAATGGGTCAATTTGACCCAAATACCATACAAGGGTTAACTGAACAGATCTGGAGTTATTGGAACGGTTATATGACTTTTTCTTCTCTTTTTTAGGTGAATGGTGGTCGTCTCGCTCCCCCCTAGGCCTTGTCAGCGGAAAAACCACCCTTGCAACTTTTGGGAAGCGAGCCGTCTGGAAGTATCGCGTGATATCAGGTCTCATGATGTGATGAATTGCTTCACAGAACTGCACACATACACTCCCATTCAGTGAAGTTTAGCGGCCGTCACAGTTAAATTCAGTGGATATAAAAGTGACTGTGAGTGAGGTACAGGAAACCATGAGGTGCTGGTTGTTTCAGCCGCCATTACAGTTGAGTTTAGCTGACAAAAGGTGATGATGAGCCAGGTAAAGGGCATCGACAGTTAGGTTTAGACACCAAAACAACTCGTTGAGATTAGAAAAATGATTGTGTGTGGTTAGGGTTAAAACACCCGCCGCCTTAAGCAGTACTCCCACCACACCAACACCTGTTTCCTGGGAAAAGGTCTTGTGTTTTTCCCTTAACTTCTTTCAGGACATTACTCCGCTCTCCCACTTAAAAGCCCTATGTTTTAGGACCCACCTCCCCACCCCGACCTCCACCCTAAGCGCATCGTAACAGCCTTATAAAGCAGCCAATGTGGTGCATTCTGTAATAATTACGTTGAATACATAAAAATGACTCACTTATGTAGCTATATGTACAAATAGTTCACAAGAACAGTCTGAATTATTACAATTAGATATCTTAATTAGATACAATTATAATTCATTATAATTTATATATTATATCATTCAAAAATGGGCCATTACGTAGTTTGTTGATGCCAATACTTTTATACTTTTACTTAAGTAAGATGAGTATGTTTACACTTCAGTATTGCTATTTCTACTCAAAATATTTGAATAATGCTTCCACTACTGCTTTTGAAACTATGTGAACCATGACGACATCATAGCAGTGATACCTTTAATCATACCACACATGTCCAGACTCAGTAATCAACTTTAATTGTGTTTTAATAGCATGTACAGATGAAATCAAAGGATCACAAATATAACTGTACTGTGATACTGTGTTATGGTGAATTTTCCTTTTAAAAACTTGAACTTTTGGATGTTAAATTCATAATTTCCAGACTTCATATTGTAGGAAAATTACTGAGTGTACAACTGCACTTCATGCTGTGTTTGCGAAGAGCAGGAAGCCACTGAAGATGATCTGCTTCTCTTGGCTGTCTCCTAATTCAGACGGTTTCTGCTGGTCCCTAAAGGACTCAAGCCAAACCTTCTGTCTGGCTGTCAGCTGTAAGACCACGCCGCCCGACAGCACCTGAAACACAACGCAGCAAATCACAGCAAGGCTTCATGACAATACTCAGAAATGGTGGAAGAAGTACTCAAATCCTTTACTTAAACGCACAGTATGTAATGTCGGCTGGAAGGGGTCTCTCAATCAAAACTAAAGACGGACTTTGATGACGTAGTGAAGTACTGTGGGATCATGGGAGTTTTAGCCACAATTATTGATCAAAAATAGCTGACGTGACTCAAGCATTAAAAAAAAACTACAGCCGATACATTCAATTCAATTCAATTTTATTCATATAGCGCCAAATCACAACAACAGTTATCTCATTGCGCTTTTCATAAAAGAGCAGGTCTAGACCGGACTCTGTGATGTTACCTACAAAAACCCAACAACATTGATAGGTTACATGATAACCTATGTTGGATTGCAGGGACCCGGGTTCCATTCAGCCCAAGACTATTTGTGCTGGGAGATGGGATAAGCACATAAGAAGCTGGGTCCAGACTAGTTTAATGATAGCCAGACTAAGAGGATGGAAGAATGAAGGGGTGCCATCAATCCAGACGTGGGCTTGTGGGATGGCCAGGGTGACAGTACTAGTGTACTAGAAAATGGGGAAAGTACCTGAACTTTCTGGAGTGCTCCTAAGAAGCTTTGTGCTGCGGAGAGACGCGTATGATGGGCTTATGGTGTTAGCAATTATACATATGTTTAATTGGTTTTTGGCTTATTGTGTATTTTGAAGAATGGGCTACCTATTGTAGTTACTGTGTCATCTTTTCTTCATTTGTGTCTGGGTGGGGGGGATTTGTTCATGTTGAGATTTGTATGTTTTGTATTTTGTTAAGAAAATACAACAATTGCAGCCGGTAGAGGGCTTGTATTTTTTTTTTCTTGAACCTAAACACGTGTAGTTTTGAGACACTTGCTGCAATGTTTCCGCTTGGGAGGGGAAAGTCAAATATAAAGAAAAGGTTCAAAATTTGAGGGAATGATTTTTCCTCCAGACATCTCTTTGACTCCGTGGCTCTGAAACTGACCTGATCACTGTTCCTGTTGTAATCACAGAATCCCAACTTGTTGTCCAGAGCGTCACTGGCTATATAGAGACACATGCTGACCTAAAAAACACACAACACACAGAACAACTGTAATGCTATTTGATAATGGAACGAAAAATAAAATATCATATTATTATTATTATTATATAATAAGTGTTAAGTTACATTAAAACAGAAAAACTCAAGTGCAGTAAACTACAAGTACATCCACTTTACACAGTTGTTATCTCTCATAAATAACACTTTCTGAATATAGTTTACTAAATGGTCAACATTTATGTATCATGCGAAGAAGTGCAGCAGTAAAAAAGAGTGTTACCTTGGCCACAGAGTGGAAGGTGAAGTAATAAACCCCGGGTACTCTGCAGATGAAGCGACCTGTAGCTGCGTTGAAGTCCTCAGGTGTGTTGACCACAGTACTCTGGAAGGTTACCACCTGACACACACACACACACACACACACACACACACACACACACACACACACGCACACACACAAAAAGCAGTTGAAGATACATAATACGCTGATGTAAAAGGAAAAAGTTAAAACACTGTTTGGAAAAATATGTATGATCTCATATTTACAGTTATGATATATATATACATAAACAATTGTAAAGACTATCTACTACTACTACTACTACTACTACTACTACTACTACTACTACTACTACTACTACTACTCCTACTGTCCAGTAGTTGAAGAAGTACTCAGATCTTGTAGTAAGTAGCAGTATCAAGTAATAAAAGGCATTCTCCAACAGACATAAAAAAATGAACAAAGAATTCTACTTTTAGATATTTTTGACACATTTTGAGATGAAACAGCTGAGAGACGGAGAGGTGTGATGGGTGACAGACTGAACCTGGCCAACGGGAGGATAACTGTTATCAGTCCTTATCACTGAGAAGGCTGAGCGGGCCTGCTGAGCAGAGTGCTGTCCTCCTGGAAGAAACCCCACACACGCACACATATTAGAAGTATAATCTATATTTAACCGGTACCAGTAAACAAGTTCCAGCCAACTAAACTAGCTTCCATTTAGCTTTTTCGTTTATTTTATGAGCAGCTGAAGTGAGCAGTTTTGGTTCTGCTGTGTTATCTGCCCTGTCAGATCATTTTTTCCCTATATGAGTTTACCAGGATATGTACTGTAAGAGTCAGAAGTCTTTTTATTACCCTGGCCGATGCTCTTCCCATCGGGGCCGGGGCGACCAGGCGTTCCAGGGTAGCCCGCTGCTCCTATAGCTCCACGGTAACCTTTAGGACCAATGACTCCTTGCAACCCGCGACTCCCCATCTCCCCCTTCAGCTTCAGCAGGACGTCTGGATCCACCGGACCTTCAACCATCACAGCTGAAGACAAAGAGATGAATGACTGAACCTGCAATAACAGATTTTTCGGACACTTTAAACCAGTTGTGAACCCAACAATGACATGAGTCGATATGTTGAACTTATTGGCATTGCTTATTTACATATGTAGCAATAACGTAGCAATATAATCACCTGGCCACCTGATAAATGTAGTTCCATTATTCCCTTTCCTTTAGCTCTGTGTTTTTCTGGAACTCCTTAGGGAAAGATCTGTCTCTTTACTCTAATACAATCACCAGCTAGTCTCCAGCTGAGTCTGTCTGCTGTGTGCTGCTGAGCAGGTAGTGTGCCGTGGCTTTTTACACATTTTTCTTGGAAAACGGCGCTATGAGAGAGGTGACAGTGAATCAAAGCAGCCGGCTAAACAATGAGCTTAAACTATAAAGCTCCATATTGTTGAGGGATTGTTCTCTGTAGGTTTGTCACCTTTCATATTCCAATTTAATGTATTGTTATGATTAGGGCTGGGAATCACAGGGTACCTCACGATACGATACACAATGCACAGCTCACGATACCGATAATAATCACAATACAGCAATTCTGCGAAAATCAATATATTGCTAGACAATCCTAACTATGAATACAAAGTACCAGTGAAAAGGTTGAGTGTAGGTTTTCTTTCTTTATTCACTGCAAGTCCAAACTGTATAAAACAGCTAATTAAAATGACCCAACTATAGAGCAACTATGGGTCCAGACTTTGGACTTAACGTGGCTGAGACATCGGGTATTTTTGTCAAACTGCTGTCTGCCATCCAGTTGAAAACCTCTTCTTCTTCGGGTTAACTCACGCTCCCTCATTCGTGTGTTGAGCGCCACCTCGAGGAGCCATGAGGCAGCGACGCTGGGAGCAGGGAAATCTATTTAGAGCGCTTTATTTTATTTATTAAAATATTAATATTTGGCGTTAGCGTATTGATTCTTGTACAGCACGAAGGACAACAATATATTGCCCTCTCTATATTTTGTCCCACCCCTTGTTGTTATAAAAATATGGATTATAGCCGCTTCAACTAAGAGAATCATGAAGCATCATGTTGCTCCCTGCTGGTTCTCAACTGTCTAAAATGTGGATTAGATTATTTCTCAAACAAAGAAATATCCCATGTAATAGGAAGTATCAGAAAGCTGGCCGTCATTTACCTGGCTCTCCTTTCTCTCCCTTTGCTCCAGGATGTCCATCTCTGCCTGGAGCTCCTTTCTCTCCCGGCCGGCCGTCCAACCCGCCACAGCTCGCATCACATTGGCCGGTCGTCAGAAGCAAGGACACGCCCACCAGAACCGCCAGCCCATAATAACCTCCCATGGTCCAAAACACTGGATTTAATAATGATGTTTAGAAGAATGGACGACAAAACACAAAAACAGATGACGAGAAGAAATTATATTATGTTAAATTATTGTTTTTTTGTCAATTATTTATCAACACATCTTGGGTAGTTTGACCATCGATTCCAGTACAGACACAATATTTACATATGAATATTTCTAGGCCAACAGTATTTCTTCATTACATATCTGACGGGTTGGAGAAGGCTTTTAGGTATCAATAAGACCTTATATATTAAGAAAGTTTACAGAATATATATGAAAATTCAAAAAAATGTGGACCCTTCATTTTTTTGTGTCTAGAAGGGGCAGTTTAAGAGGACATTGTCCTTTTAATTTCTAAAATGCTGTCTAATTCCAACATTATAAAGTCTTTTAATGCTATAAAAAAAAAATGTAAGATTAAGGAAAGATTTGAAGGGTCAGTATGGAAATTACAGATTACGGTTTTGTTGTAAAGTGTAAGAATAAACAGCAAAGCATAACTCAAACATATTTTAAAGATAAATGTCTACTGAGAAGTTCTTTTTCATAGAAATAGCTGACATAAATGGCTGTGTGGAATTATTTGACAAGCTGGTTTGCAAAGATACCGAATGGTAGAGTGAAGATTGAACACATGGAAAGACACAATAGAAATACGCAATTATTTCAATTCTAAGTGAAACATAATTCAATCAGTTTCACGTTGATTACGTTCCTTTCAGTTCATTTCAACAAAAACTATTTGCATAGGTTTGAACTTTACTGCAGATAGATAATAATTTAGTTAGCTTTGTTGTTATTGCAGTTATTGAATGTTTGGAGACATTATTTTACTCACCGGTCGAGTTTTCAGTCTCACCGGCGGAGATTTGGAGCTGCGATGAAAAGAGATTTCCTCATTTGGGGAACAGATCAAGAATTTTTATTCTGAAAACACACACACACACACACACACACACACACACACACACTGAAACAGCAAGGAAATGAAACTTGTGATCTGACAGAAAAATTGATGTCCAAAGTGTTTTAACCCTTGTGTTGTTCTCAGGTCAAATTGACCCGTTTTCCTTTATCAATGTTCTTTTAATTACCCAAAATAACATGATTGATTCCACACAACGCTCTTTGGGGTGATTTTGATGGTTAATTTTTGGGTGTCAAATTCAATTTTATAGTATTTGAAAAAGAAAATGGAAGTGGTTTTGAAATAGTATTGAGTAAAAGTTGACATATTCCAGTCTGTGATTATCCATCAACATCCATTCCTTTAATTTTAGTTGAAATATTTCCTAATTTCTGCTTTTCTAACCCAAACATGAGTTATAATTTCCTATAAATGAGGTTTATTGAACATAAATTCCAAACATAAATGTAAAACTAAAGTTAATAAGTTAGTGTTACATAGAGTTAAATGCCAAAAAAGTGACAAACATTGAAAAAAGGGACAAAAATGTGAGAAAAGCATTGATAAAAAGTGTCAACAAAATTGTTGATTTGTAATTTTGACGGGAAGACAACACAAGGGTTAAGATCTCGTCGTTTAAGTTAAATAGCTACATGATTCAATATAATAATATAACAATAAATGCAGCTTCACAACAAGAAAAGGCCTTAAATGAGGGGAGAGGTTTATAGCTCCATACCTGTGTGGTTTAACCCAAAGTTCCTACCGCCTCCAGAACATGACTGATGACCATTTAACAAAACATACCGAACCTTCATGGGAACCAGAGAAAGCAAGAATAAAATGGCTGTCAAAAGCTAAAATGTGAAAACTGAAGCCAACAAAGAAAAACTGGGACATCTGAATTCCCTGCGGCACGGCAGCAATCCCGGAAGTGGAACGTCAAGGATATAGACTAACCTTGGCCCCAAACATTGGGGGCAAAATTACCCATGTACGCCATAAAGACTGGCGCTCACGTGGCCCTTGCCGCCCAATTTGACCCCATTAGCAGACATAGTGTACATGATGGAGCCAATAGCGGTTTGCCAAACTGAGCCCCAATGCCATCCCCTGACTATGCAATCAAATCCTTAACTTCAATTACAGTATTTTTACTAAGTTAGTTTAAATCAATCACTATGTGGCGTCCTCATGTGGTCACATGACACACTGAACAATAACATTTACATCTGCAAGCAGAGTGCACTTGTCACGGGCTTAACAAGTAATGTATTGATCAGTGTTTTATGTTTTTATTTATTACCAACAGCGGAGTAAAATAACAAAGAACATGTAGGCCTATTTAAGTACAATGAGGTACTTTAAATGAGTACACATCTCCTCCTCTGTGACTGTCTGAAAGAGCTGCTATCTCTCTGCTCAGCTGCTCTATCCCTATATCGCCTTCATCCTCTGACTCTTCTGCTCCTCTTCCTCCCTCAGAGCAGAGATCTCCTCTTCCTCTTCTAAAGAGTAGTCAGTGATGATATGGAGAAAAATAGCAGTAAAGTATAGATTTGTCTTTTGAAGCCACATGAATGTTGTGTATTTGTATTGTTTGTATTTAAATGTATCTTGATCTTTAGGTGATAGCCATCAGATGTGTCTAAAGACACTCCCATGTTATGTTTTGTCTTCCTGTCTTCTGCTTTCCCGCCTGTGTGATCACCTGTCCCTGCCCCATGTGTTGCACCTGTGTCTCATTGTCTCTCCTGTCTTGTGTAGGTAAGTTCAGTTTTTCCTTTACTCCTGAGCCACATTGTCGGTTTTCCTTGTGTGCAGCCTCCCTTTGCCTGCCGTTCACATTGTCTTATCGGCTCCCAAATTGTTCTGCTCAGTTAGAGACCAGGCCTGAGAGAATCTATCAGTCAATCATGAGTTATGGTCAAAGTGCCACCTACTGGAAGGCATTTACATGAAGTTTTAACATGACATACAGCAATCTGACATATAAATAGTGTTTTCTCTAACGCCACATGGTGCGCGAAGTATCATTTACCCATAATTAGTAACATAATTCATGTCGTTGTTTGTTAACAGTTAAAATAACTGAAGTTTATTTTCCCGTTCAACACTGCTGGTTGTTTAAGTGTTACTGCTCCTCTGATCTCTGAGTGTTTCTGGTTCTACAGGATTCCCTCTGTCTCCTCCTCCTACTGATGAAGCTGAAACAGGTCTGCTGTGTTGCTGTCAGAGACAAAGGTTTCCGTCGACACACACGATAAGATGTCTCGGTGTCCCAGGGGTCTTCGAGCTGCAGCATGAGAAACACTGCAATCAGAATTAGTATGTAAGTCTTTCACTTTTTCATTTTCATATTGTGTTGAGTTCAGGGAGCCCAGAGTCTGTCTGTTTTCTCTCTACGTCAGTTATCTGCTCAGCCGGCTGCTGCAACGCCACTCTGTGCTATTAGTACCTTTACTGCAGTAATATGGCAGAATACTTGCTGTAATCTCAGAAGGAAAGCTCGTACTTGTTATTGTCCTCCATTTATCTCCACATTCACAGTTAACACACAAAGTATGACTCGGCAGTAAAACATGATGTCATGTTCCAGATGAAACTATAAAGGAGTTCAAATCAGCTCAGGAGGGAGTGGGGGGGATAAAGTTAGGCCACATTTTGGCGAGGAGGAAACTGACATGTCCATTTTCAAAGGGGTCTGTTGACCTCTGACCTTCAAGTATCTGAATGAAAATGTTTCTGTGGGCGGAGCCTTCTCTTCACTCTATGATAATCCATCCAGTTATTACCAGGCAGCTGATGTCCTGCAGGCCTGTCTGCTCTGATGCAGCCTTGTTAGCTGACAACTTATTGTGCATCTTTCAGTGTAGCTCCTCTTTGGTCCTCTTATCTCTTTAGTGTCTCTGGTTTTCCAGGATTCTTTCTGTCCCTCCTCCTGACGAAGCTGCCTGAGTTCAGCTAGAAACCGGTTAGTTCTGGCTCTCTTGTTAAAATGATGAAATGCAGCGATGCCCCTTTGGCTCCCAGCCCTCAGTGTGCTGTCTGTAATGTGGAGTTCTCTGCCGAGGTTTTCTCTGTTAAAGTCCAGAGAACAGCGAGCCCAGAGTCTGTCTGTTTTCTCTCCACGTCAGTTATCTGCTCAGCCAGCTGCTGCAACGTCACTCTGTGCTGTTAGTACGTTTACTGCAGTAATATGTCTTCAATATGAATACTTGCTGTAATCTCAGAAGGAAAGCTTGTACTTGTTATTGTCCTCCATTTATCTGACAGCGTGTAACTCCGCACATTCCCAGTTAAAAAACGCAAAGTATGACTCAGCAGTAAAACGTGATGCACAAGTACAAATACTTTGTTACTGTACTTAAGTAGATTTTTCTGATATTTTTACTTCACAATTTTTTTTTGTGGCAACTTTTTACTTTTACTCCTTGCATTTTAACACGAATATCTGTACTTTCTACTCCTTACATTTTTAAAAATTGGCTCGTTACTTTAGTTTTGTACAAAAGGTCGTCATGTCAGAGATTAGCGCGGCCATACGCCTCACACAGGCGTACGCATTCCACATGGGAAGAAAAAAGTTAGAGAAAAGAAAAAGAGACTAGCTGTCTAGAGGATATTCAGTTGAGATTGTGTGTGTGTGTGTGTGTGTGTGTGTGTGTGTGTTTGTGTGTGTGTGTTAACAAACACACCTGGGGCGAAGTTGGAAACCAGAATCAACTTTAAGTACAGTCCTAATCTAGTCTTCTAACAAGTTTACAATCATTTCACTTACCGTTATTATTGTCAATACTGAATTCAATCTAATTGCATGGGACTATACTGTATGTTGCACTTGACGCACCACTAAGACCACTCAACAGATTCAGGATTCTGCATTAATTTGCGGCAAATCATTGATGGCGCTAACATTAGCACATAGTATGGATGGCGACATAATTAAAAATGATTGGCAGACAAGCAGCAAGACCTCATTCCGATCATCCTTGGCCTTATTTGAGAGAGATGTTATGTAGAGAAAATATGGGGAACTTCTTAATTAATGTCTGTTTAGTAATTCATATTTTAACCTTTTTTTTTTTTTCAGAAGCCATATTTGAGCACACACACATGCATGTAGGTTCCTTTAAATGTTAAGGAGAAGATTAAAAAAGAGAAAATGGATCTGTGAATTCTCTCAGAATCACGTATGAATTCATATCGTGCTGCTCAGTCAGAATCTTATTAACCTGGAGTCCCAGTCTCTGTCACAACAATCATATATGGGATGTTTTAGGCCTTTTGGCAGACAGCCATTTAAAATGTAGCCAATGGAATATAAAATAAGCCTTTTTTTCATGTCTACTGAAGTTTCTCAGCTTGCACTCTAGTAACGTGTGTGCTCCAGGTAGCTTTGCATAAAAAAATGGTTGCCATTCGCATGGCTACTTTTACTTTAATACTTAGTAATTAAGTAATACATAAATTTCCAAGCCTGTACTTTGTTACTTTTACTTGAGTAACGAAGTTAAATCAGTACTTCTACTTTTACCACAGTATTTTTTAACACAAGCATCTGAACTTCTACATAAGTACGGGAAGTGAGTACTTTTGCCATCTCTAGTGATGTTAAATATAATGTTTCTATATAATGTTCCTGACAAAGTGTGGAGGACTCTTGTTTTGAAGATCAGAAAGCTGTCTGCAGCAGTTAGTGTCGGTCTCTCTATTCACTGACAGGACTGATGTGGAGACAACATGACTCAGCTCTTTAATTCTCTGACTAAATCAAAGACTGTCTCCTTAAAGACTCCACTTTAAATCCTGTTTTTACATTCAGTACACAGGACAGGAAGGTGAGATTGATTGTCATAATGGTGTCTCGTCTCCATTAGAGGACAGAAAGATGACATTAGTCCTGGAGTCTTTCCAATGTTCCTGTTCTCCCAGAAAGATGAGGAACGACAGAGCAGAATGAGCAGAGAGCACAAATCATTCAGTGAAGAGCTTCAGACTTTATTTTCTGCTTGATAGCTTCTAGTTTTTCCAGCAGCTTCTGTTTCTGGGGATTAAAAAGGGGTCTTCCTCTCTTTCTAACAGGACCCAACAGAGACCAGACCTTGATGGACCTGAACCTGAACCCAGCTGTGTAGTCACCACTACTTTTAAAAAGACCTGTAAGGGAGAAGTGAATAGAAATGGAGGAGAGGCTTCTTGAAATGGAGGAGGGAGGCTTGATGGAGAGACTTGAATGGCAGAAGGAGAGAACTGCAATGGAAAGGGAAATAGAAATGTTAAGAAGAAGATCGAGGTGAGTTGTGAACATCCAGCAAACTGGAACGAGTCTTATTAGATGGAACTACGTCCTGGGTTGTTTTGGGTCATGTCGGTCTCATGCACACTCCTTCAAATTAAGTGTTTTTTTGTGGAAAGGAATTATTGTAGTTGATGATTGAAGTGAGAATAATTTTGCAAAATAAATTTCTGTTTAGACGTTTTGAATATGTTTTAATTTATTAAATTCTGATTTCAAAAGATTTTGAAAATGAAAGCATCATTGGCATTTAATTGTTAATAATTAGGCCTACAGACATATTCATATTCATTTTATATTATATGCAGGGAGACTTTACCTGAACATGTGACATTCAATAAATGTGTTTTTCTATTAGGACCCAGCAGAGACCAGATTCTGCTGATCCTGAACCTGAACCCAGCTGTGTGTCCTTTAAGAGCGACCAGTCATATCAAGGCCTCATTGACTTTAAAGGGGAACAACCTCCAAGAAAGTAAAGCATCATTGGCATTTAATTGTTAATAATTAGGCCTACAGACATATTCATATTAATATTATATGCAGGGAGACTTTACTGAACATGTGACATTCAATAAATGTGTTTTTCTATCAGGACCCAGCAGAGACTAGATTCTGCTGAACCTGATCCTGAACCCAGTTGTGTGTCCTTTAAGAGCGACCAGTCATATCAAGGCCTCATTGACTTTAAAGGAGAACAACCCCCTGCTGAAATGAGGTAAGCTGTTAATAATAATATTATAATATTACTAATTCATGTTTTAACTTTTATGTATCCAGAGAGGTTTTTGGAGTTTATTTTCAGTGTTTTTCTTCTTCACATATATTTATATTCTCCCATCTGAAAGCTGTCCAGTTAAACCAGTCTTCAACTCTTGACTTTAGGTAAATATTGGATCTGGTTTGGTCCTATATATTCTCTGGTGTTTGAGCTTTTTAACCCAGTTTTTTTGTATAGTTCATTGAACTTCTTTGTGTTAGTCTTGTTTTAGTTGCTGCTTGTATCTCCAGCAATTTTTGTGTCTAAATACAAAAAAAGTGACTTTTTCATCCCTGTTGGTCCTATTAATATTGTTGATTCATTTTTCAACTTTTATGTATCCAGAAAAGTTTTGAAATTTATTTTCTTCACATACTGTATATTTATTTTCTTACATGTCAAAGCTGTCCATTAAGGCCGGTCTTCAACTATAGATCTTAGTTTAATATTGGACCTGGTTTGGACCAATAGTATCTGGTGTTTTAGCACCATCAAAAACCATTATAAATCGCCTATAGCCATAAGGTAGGCTAAAAATCATGAATGGAAAAATTCTTCACGAATGTTCTTCTCCAGTTGGGAATACCAGGGGGGTGGTTGGGATGTGTGTGCCTCAGACTGCCTTTTCCAGGGTAACTTCATGTGCACACATTAGGGTTGTGTAAAAAAATATGTTCACATTCATATCACGATTCAAGCTCTACCAATTACAAGCGTGTGTACAGCTATGATGTGAGATAATTCTTCCTGATTCTTCCCCAGAGTAAACCAGGAGAGCTCAGAGGTTACCAGTGGTCAGTCTGCCCAGCAGCATCAAACACACCTGGACTCCATCTTTTTGGTCTGTACATGTACAACAACTACTTTTACATCTATTCTGTTCACAATCATCTCCATGCTGCACTGTTGAGGGTCATCAGTCTGTCCATCGTGGATCTGATGTTTGCTTCCATGATTTCAGTTTGATTGTCATTCATATAACCTTCTGCTCCAGCTGCTGGAGGACGACATAGTTACCTTTGTGAAGAACGAGCTGAAGAAGATCCAGAAGCTTCTGAGACCAGATTACCCAGAATGCTCAGAAAGTCAGAGGGAGGGTGAGGATGAAGAGCAGAGGAGGAGCAGAGAGGCATTTCTGAAGATCACACTGCACTTCCTGAGGAGAATGAAGCAGAACAAGCTGGCTGACCGTCTTCAGAGCAGTAAGAGGATTTTGCTCTAAAGATGTAACTTGCTGGACTAATGGGAAGCTTAATAATATCTCCAGAGAAGGGTCAAAGTATGTTCCTGTTTCTTTATAAATCACTTACTGATCTTCTTGGTTCTGTATTCATTCAGGAAGTCCATCAGGAGTTTCTAAGCGTAAACTCAAATCTAACCTAAACAAGAAGTTCCAGCGTGTGTTTCAGGGGATTGCTAAAGCAGGAAACTCAACCGTTTTGAATCAGATGTTCACAGAAATCTACCTCACAAAGGGAGGGGCTGCAGAGGTCAATCATGAACATGAGGTCAGACAGATTGAAACAGCATCTTGGAGATCAGACAGACCAGAAACAACAATCAGACAAGAAGACATCTTTAAAACCCCACCTGGAAGAGATGAACCAATCAGAGTAGTGTTGACAAAGGGAGTAGCTGGCATCGGGAAAACAGTCTTAACACAGAAGTTCACTCTGGACTGGGCTGAAGGCAAAGCCAACCAGGACATCCAGTTCACATTCCCATTCACCTTCAGAGAGCTGAATGTGCTGAAAGAGAGAAAGTTCAGCTTGGTGGAACTTGTTGATTACTTCTTTAGTGAAACCAAAGAAGCAGGAATCTGCAGGTTTGAAGAGTACCCGGTTGTCTTCATCTTTGATGGTCTGGATGAGTGCCGACTTCCTCTGGACTTCCTCAACACTAAAATCCTAACTGATGTTACAAAGTCCACGTCAGTGGGTGTGCTACTAACAAACCTCATCAGGGGGAATCTGATTCCCTCTGCTCGCCTCTGGATAACCACACGACCTGCAGCAGCCAATCAGATCCCCCCAGGTTGTGTTGACATGATGACAGAGATCAGAGGGTTCACTGATCCACAGAAGGAGGAGTACTTCAGGAAGAGATTCAGAGAGGAGGAGCAGGCAAGCAGAATCATCTCCCACATCAAGACATCACGAAGCCTCCACATCATGTGTCACATCCCAGTCTTCTGCTGGATCACTGCTACAGTTCTGGAGGACATGTTGAAGACCAGGGAGGGAGGAGACCTTCCCAAGACCCTGACTGAGATGTACATCCACTTCCTGGTGGTTCAGTCCAAAGTGAAGAACATCAAGTATGATGGAGGAGCTGAGACAGATCCAACCTGGAGTCCAGAGACCAGGAAGATGATAGAGTCTCTGGCAAAACTGGCTTTTGAGCAGCTGCAGAAAGGCAACCTGATCTTCTACGAATCAGACCTGAGAGAGTGTGGCATCGATATCAGAGCAGCCTCAGTGTACTCAGGAGTGTTCACACAGCTCTTTAAAGAGGAGAAAGGTCTGTATCAGGACAAGGTGTTCTGCTTTGTCCATCTGAGTGTTCAGGAGTTTCTGGCTGCTCTTCATGTCCATCTGACCTTCACCAACGCTGGAGTCAACCTGCTGTCAGAAGAACAAACATCATCAACACAGTTCTACCAGAGTTCTGTGGACATGGCCTTACAGAGTCCAAATGGACACCTGGACTTGTTCCTCCGTTTCCTCCTTGGTCTTTCACTGCAGACCAATCAGAATCTCCTACGAGGTCTACTAACACAGACAGAAAGTAGCTCAGAGACCAATCAGACAACAGTCAAGTACATCAAGAAGAAGATGGATGAGGATCTGTCTACAGAGAGAAGCATCAATCTGTTCCACTGTCTGAATGAACTGAATGATCGTTCTCTAGTGGAGCAGATCCAATGGTACCTGAGATCAGGACTTCTTTCCAGATATAAACTGTCTCCTGCTCCGTGGTCAGCTCTGGTCTTCGTCTTACTGTCATCAGAAGAAGACCTAGACGTGTTTGACCTGAATAAATACTCTGCTTCAGAGGAGGCTCTTCTGAGGCTGCTGCCAGTGTTCAAAGCCGCCAAAAAAGCTGTGTAAGTGGGATTTATTAGTTATTACTCTGATATCTTTCAACATGTGTTAAATATAACAACTTATTTAATTGCGATTAATAACATTAATGCCATAGTTAACTCACAATTACTGTCACATTTTATCTATTCAAAATGTCCCTTTTTCCCTTGAGCAAATAATCTCTCACACAATGTAACACTGTCCATCAATAAAAGGGTGAAATAATACACTGAGGGGGTGGGGGAAGGGGGGGTCAGCATCAGCTGTGTGCTTGGCCATCAAGTGGTATTTCAGACTGGACATGCTGCGATGATCACTCAGTTCAACAACAACACATGCAGATCACTTTGGTCTCATCAATGGAACCATTTTGGAAACTTAAAAAAAAAAATAAACTTTCTATCCACAATCTTATTGCCGTCCATTTCACCGCTCGCCATCCATTCAAAACGTAACGTCACTACTCTTTGGGCGGCTTGCAAGCCCAAACAAGTGTGTGCGGCGTGCCTGTTTTGTTTCCGGTCTAGCTAGATCCGGTGTGGTGTTGTAGTTTTTCTAACACTACTAGTGTTGCAACAGCATGTGAAAAAACTACAAAGTTAATCTGGCAATAAATTTTTTTTTTACGCCATTTAACTGACCGCACTAATATAAACACCTTTTTTCTTTCCTGTTGTCTCTCCAGGCTGAGTGTCTGTAACTTGTCAGAGAGAAGCTGTGAAGCTCTGTCCTCAGTTCTCAGCTCCCAGTCCTCTAGTCTGAGAGAGCTGGACCTGAGTAACAACAACCTGCAGGATTCAGGAGGGAAGCTGATCTCTGATGGACTGAAGAGTCCACACTGCACATTGGAGACTCTCAGGTCAGATCAACAACAATAATCTTTGAAAACACAGTACTGAAAAATACTTTGGAGACAAAACATATGAATGTTTCCAAAGTATTTGATTTTCACATTTCACATCATTCACATTTTGATATCATGTGACTTTGTTTATTCCTAATTATACACCAACTAAACAATCTGATTGGTCATCGAGACGTTTAGAACATACTCAAATCGGCATGACAGCGCACCTGGAGACATTGGAACAAACCTAGTGCATCACATAAAATCTTACTCTACCATTTCCATAGCAACATTGTAACTTCCAATGGTGAATCATAGAAACTGTAATGTTAGCCTATAACATTGATACAATGCATTGTTTTGTTAATTTTGATTCAAATGGAGGACTTAGTTTTGATGAAAGGTTTTAAGAGGATGAGACGTGAATCATTGGATGAAACAACATTTTTACACTCTGGAGTGTTACTGGAATAGTTTGGATCACATCAGCTGTTTGGATCACATCAACTGTGCCACTGACACATCAATAATGAAGTTTGGAGACTTTTAATCGCTAAATCTCTCCATGAAAAAATATTTCTTTCAGTAGATATTTTCGTTATAACCAGACTAAGTTAGCCAAGCAGTTTGGTTTTATATGTGCGGTATTTATTACGTTTTGGAAAATTCCACGATCTCTACCGTTACAAAGCTAACTTAGCTTAAGATGACTGGCTGACTAACGTTTAACATGGAGGGACTACAAATCCTCTCTGTTGATTAAAACGCTTGTAGTGTGTAAGGGCATAATTATAAGATAACTACCATAGTGTAAAAGTATTTTTGTGTTTGTTTGGTAAAGCCATTCACATATCTGGATTCCTACGTACCATCTACAAATGCCACCCTGTCAAGACTTCTAGCCCCCCCTTTGGCTCCCCATGTAAAGGTTTCTAGATCCTCCACTGAATATAAACAACTTTTTTCCTTCCTGTTGTCTCTCCAGGCTGAGTGTCTGTAACCTGTCAGAGAGAAGCTGTGAAGCTCTGTCCTCAGTTCTCAGCTCCCAGTCCTCTAGTCTGAGAAAGCTGGACCTGAGTAACAACAACCTGCAGGATTCAGGAGGGAAGCTGATCTTTGATGGACTGAAGAGTCCACACTGCACATTGGAGACTCTCAGGTCAGGATTCATTAACCCATTCAACTGATGACCATTTAAACTCTAACTTTAGTTGATACACAGCTAACGTGTAGCTTTGTGTCTGTTGATATGATGAACTTGTGCAGTAATTACTAGACTCAGAGTTATTTAACATGAGGGTTTTTCATCATTTGCTTTTGTTGTTAAATAAGTAAATACCACAGATGGTTTTAAAGATATATTATGAAATTGGACCAAAATGTACCTGAATAATAAACATTTAATGCGTGTTGTTCTGTGTGTTTACAGTCTGTCAGGCTGTCTGATCTCAGAGGAAGGCTGTTCTTCTCTAGTCTCGGCTCTGAGATCCAACCCCTCCCATCTGAGAGAGCTGGACCTGAGCTACAATCATCCAGGAGACTCAGGAGTGAAGATGCTGTCAGCCGGACTGAAGGATCCTCTCTGGAGACTGGACACTCTCAGGTACACACACTGATCAACAAAAAAGACATATTTGTGTAGGAAGTTTCAAAGGAGAACATCTCCAGGAACTAAAATGATAACTCCCTCCGTTAATAGTTGATGTAGTTTGGACAGATATCTGTATGTTAAAGGAACTGTCTGTGGTTTTAAGAAACGTTCTTTTTCCCCTCTTCCCCGGGATCAAATCATTTTCAACTCGACAGAGAAAGGTCCAGGACAGGTTTAGCTGATGTGCTCATTGTGTAACATTTAGTCTATGATGAAGACATAATTTTTTGGACAGTAAACATGTCAAATGTCCTAAAGAGTAAAAAGTTAGATCCCAGGGAAGAAGTTAAAGGAAATTAAACTGAATGAAAGATTTTAATTGATTGACAGCCCAAATATGAATATAAAATGAGTAAATTCCAGCCCTACATTTGATCATAACGAAGCTGTGCGTGTGATGTAATGCCCCTCCCCCCTCCTTTCAGGGTGAAGCCTGCTGGAGTCAGATGGTTGACACCAGGTCTGAGGAAGTGTAAGTGTGTTTTTAATTTCATTCATCTGATTGTGACATCACTCATTCAACCCTGTGATGTCATCTTCAAAGTGCAAATTGGTCAATAACTGCAGCTGACTTGTGTCTCGTTCTCTCCGTCAGATTCCTGTGAACTCACATTCGACACAAACACAGTGAACAGAAAACTCAAACTGTCTGACAACAACAGGCAGGTGACATTAGTGGAGGAGGATCAGCCATATCCTGATCATCCAGAGAGATTTGACTCCTGGTATCATCAGCTGCTGTGTAGAGATGGTCTGACTGGTCGCTGTTACTGGGAGGTTGAGACGGGAGGAGGGGTTTATATATCGGTGAGTTACAGAGGAATCATGAGGGGAGGAGACAGTTCTGACAGTGTGTTTGGACGTAATGATCAGTCCTGGAGTCTGATCTGCTCTGATGGTCATTACTCTGTCTGTTACAAAAACAGAGAAACATCCATCTCCTCCTCCTCTGTCTCTGGTAGAGTAGCAGTGTATGTGGACTGTCCTGCTGGCGCTCTGTCCTTCTACACAGTCTCCTCTGACTCCCTGATCCACCTCCACACCTTCAACACCACATTCACTCAGCCTCTCTATCCTGGGTTTAGGTTCTGCTCTCCTGGCTCCTCAGTGTCTCTGTGTCCTGTGTAGAACGGAGAGTCTCTTCCTGTTTCTCACTGCTGATCAGCTGAGTCTGTACAGGATCACACTTAGAGAAGTCAGGTTATTGTTATGAACTAATGAATGCACTTTGTATGAAATAATTCAGGATGGATTAAACTCCTTGTGAACACTGTAAACGTCTTCCACTTCCAGTCCTTTAAAGACAGACGCTGTGATCATGAAATTGTAGAAATGCCGTTGACTTGTGTCATGTTAAGTTTTGAGTTCTGTTGCTTTTCACAATAAAAGCATGAAGTGACTGTGATGCGTTTGTGGTCAGTGAAGTCAAGGGTGGGGTGGGGGGGGGGAATCATCGAGCACTCTGTTTAGTTTAAAGGAGGAGTTAAAAAGGGAAACTTGTGAAAGAGTTAGCGAGGAAAAACAGAAGATGTAGAACTAAACTAAAGCAAGAACAAATGTTAACTGGTCAAAATCAAAATTCTGAAATTGAAATTAGCATATATACTGTATCATCAAATCTATATACCATCACATCTATACAATTGCAATATATATATATATATATATATATATATATATATATATATATATACACACATACATTCTATAGCATCACATCTATACTATAGCATATCTATACTCTAGCATCACATCTGTACTATAGCATCATATCTATATTATAGCATCACATCTATATTATAGCATCACATCTGTACTATAGCAACATATCTATACTATAGCAACACATCTATAGCATCACATCTGTACTATAGCATCATATCTATAATATAGCATCATATCTATATTATAGCATCACATCTATACTATAGCATATCTATACTCTAGCATCACATCTGTACTATAGCATCATATCTATATTATAGCATCATATCTATATTATAGCATCACATCTGTACTATAGCAACACATCTATACTATAGCATCACATCTATAGCATCACATCTATAGCATCACATCTGTACTATAGCATCACATCTATACTATAGCATCACATCTGTACTATAGCATCACATCTGTACTATAGCATCACATCTATACTATAGCATCACATCTGTACTAAAGCATCACATCTATACTATAGCATCACATCTGTACTATAGCATCACATCTATAGCATCACATCTATACTATAGCATCACATCTGTACTATAGCATCACATCTGTACTATAGCATCACATCTATACTATAGCATCACATCTGTACTAAAGCATCACATCTATACTATAGCATCACATCTGTACTATAGCATCACATCTATTATTTCTCCAAGCCAACCCTAACATAGCAGGCTAAAACTGGCCATGATGAACAGATGGATCACATTTCTACAGAGACAAACTGGTAAGTCTGCTTGGGAGGGGTCTTGCATTAACAGACCTATCCCCACAGCGCTGTGGAGTAAGGTCTGGCTTCACTATGCGTCGTACATTCTGGAAAAGGAGAAATAAACGTTCCAGGTTGTTTGCATTTCTTTAAACCAATCACAATTTGTTTGGGAGTCTTGGGCGACACTAAGCTCTGGACGCAGCAATGATGGCTCTGCCAAATAGTCTCGGGGAAAAACTTGTTTTGTTGGAACATTTTCACTGAGCAAAATAAAAGGCCAAATAGAATACAGTATACAATCACAATTAAGTAATGTGAGTGATTTTAATTAGCTGGATACATGGTTAAACGTAATTTGCTCTTACCTGTGTATCACTGTGACTTCGTCCACAGTAATCTCCCCCAATTGGTCCCAGTTAGTGTAAATGCAGTAAACACAGTCTTTACAATCATTCATTGAGAGAACCAAGCAGGCCTGCCCTATTGCATGATCTAATTAGCATATCTAATTAGCATGATCTAAATAGCATGTAGCTTGCTAGCTCGAAGTTTGCTGTCGTTTCCCGAAACGAAGGGATTTTGAGAAAGGCAACGCACAGCAGATGCAAGGCTTTATGCTGGAAATGTACTTCTGTTCAGACTACCACCTGTGTAAAACTGTAATGGGATACAATCTCATATTTGCACTGATCAATCAGCAGACCATCAATGACGTCTGTGTTGTGGTAATTAACCAATCAAGAACATCCCAAAGGAGTGTGGACTGTTGATTAGTGAAGACAAGAGTTTTCTTTACTTGCTCCCAGGACCAACTCAGTGTAGTCGGTTTTTGAACTGCAATAAATCTGTGTGAAGTATTGCTTCTGTAGTAGATATGAAGTGTGTGTGAGATCTGGCCCAGTTGAGGGTTTTTCTCCCACAGTAAAAAAAAAAAAAAGAGCAAATGATTTGAGTTCTGAAACCGTTGTATTTTGAGAGTTTAAAATAAAAAAGGTTTCTTTAACCCTTGTGTTGCCCTCTTGGGTCAAAAAGATTAACTTTTTTTTTTTACCCTTTTTTCAACGCATTACTACCTCCTTACTACCAGTTTTACACTACTTTTTGGAAACCAGGGTCAATAACCCTCATTTGTATAGAATTATATCTAATATTTGAGTTACAAAAGCAGAAATTATGAATTATTTTGATTAATAGTTAAGATCAAAAGGTGCGTCTGTTGAGTGGATGAGTTTGGTCAGGATGCCGATATGAAACCATTTCAATTTTCACCCGAAATTCAATGAAAGTGATTAATTGCATTTGCATAGAGCGTTGCATGGAATCCATCCTTTTTTGGTGGCAATTTGTTTAAAAAGAAAATTTCGGATAGACACTTTTAAAAGGGGTCAAATTTGACCTGAGGACAACAGGAGGGTTAAAACACTGCTTGATGGTGGAGATTCTTGACCGATTCTTTTCCAACTAACCCAAGAAATAAAATGACAATTACAAAAAAAACTTTTATTAGTATCTCCCTCTTTACAATACAACAAAAACCAGAAGAAAAAAGAACTTTGATGTGTTTCTGGACACAAAACAAGATATGGTGGCAATTAGGATGTTTCTTTTCATTTCTAAATCTGCAGACCTTCATTTCTAGACTAGATTTGAAGATGTTAGAGTGTGTGAGTGTGTGTGTGTGTGTAACTGAGTGACCTGTTTCCAACAACAAATATCAAAGTGTGAATCCTCTAATTACGCTTGCCATTAAGGAGTTATGTGTGCACTGGGCCTGACTGCCAACAGCCATTCCTGGTCCTTAAAATTCTCAAACTACTTTCATTAATCTTCACTGGTGGAGTGGATCAACCCCTGGTCAAGCTTTTTGAGTTTGATGGGGTTCATGTGAAACCGAGCTACAAGACAACTGGAGTCTTCCCAGCGAGCACACACACATCTCAGACACAGGAAGCGAGGCCGGGGAGCAGACAAACATCATTTTCAGATTCAGATCTTACTTCTTGCCAGATTTCTTGATGCCACTGGAGCCTAGAAGGAAAAAAAACAAAACAGGAAATGTTAAAAATTCTGGCTGAACCTTTTATCTTTTAGTTTGTACAGAGTTCTTTGTGTTTAAAAGCCAGACTTCAAAACGAAGGAAAAGGTTGTTTCGATTTCATATGAACTATTACATTTGAGAGGTTGAATTAGTCCCACAACATTCAACATTTGAGTACCAAAAACACTCATTATGCAGAATGGTCAGTTTCAGAAAAGTGTATGTTATATTATTGGACTATAATTATTAATGCGTTAATATCTACATTCACTTAATGTTGCAGTTGCTAAAGATGGGGCTCATTTTAATAATTATTTTGTATCAATAATCTTAATCTGAGAAGTAACTAATGCTGTCAAATACATGTAGCAGAGTATAATTTTAATATGTTACTAAATACGGCATGTGAGTATTGTATTAAGATAGACTTAATACAACAACAAAAAATTAAAAACAGTCACATAAATGTCTTATACACCTTCTCTGGTCTTACCTAGAGGTCCTTTTCCAGAAGCTTTGGCCTTCAACGCCTCCAGGGCCTTCTGTTCTTCCTTTTGTTTCTGCTTGAAGGCAACATCATCCTGCAGACACAGTTTACAGTCCGCTGATCAAACTATTACCATGATGTCACTTATGGCTTATAGCCAACATTTAGTAAGGCTATATAAAATCAAGAGACCGGGACGGACAAAATATCGACTTAAGAATGTGCAAATGTTCACTGTATTAAGAATATATATATATATATATATATATATATATATATATAGTTGAGCAAGGCACCGAACCCCCAACTGCTCAGGGTGCCTTTCCAGGGGCAGCCCCCCCCACCCTGACATCTCTCCATTTAGTGCATGTGTAGGTACTGAGCATGTGTGTAATTCAGGCCTGTGTAATAACAGAGTGTAAATTGAAATGTCCCCTTGTGGGATTAATAAAGTATACATTATTATTATTATTATGTGCAAACAACATCATAACAAAGACATTTAGGTTAAGAGAAAAATCGTAGTGGTAAACTTATAATGAATGTAATATGGAATCGTACAAAGTACAAATCCTGTATAATGTTATCCCATCTTATAGCTTAATGATTCATCATAAAATAAAATAAAATCATTACAGTCTGAGAGGAAACTTACGTCATCCATGTCCTTGGACTGTTTCTTGGGCGCCTTCAGTGGTTTCTTTTTGCCTCCTGTGGTAAATAAAATATTATGTAAGCTCACTGGCCTGTTAAAATAGCTGTATTCAGAGCACAAAGAGTCCTAGCTACTCTACATTTGTCACATTTTAGAGTTATAGAGCGTCACGTTGCAGCGTTACATGCGTGCTGCTGACACAGGCGTAAAGAAAGATTTCACGTTAGCTGTTAAAAGTTATACGACGAATATTCGTAGACGACCGCAGTGATGTTTGGTACATGATCTAGAAACGTTGTGTTTCTTCTACACGTTTATAAGTTAGATATGTAACGCGGTTTGATGGCGGAAGAGAACGGGATCAGGCTCGAGCTGCCTTTAGCAGCCGTTAGCTTGTTAGCTTGCTAGCTAACGTTGATCCGCCCACTAAGAGTAAAACACGCTACGCTGAGTTTTGTCAAGTTGTCAAAATACATATTTTATGATAAACGTCAGATAAACCGACGTCTCACCTTCTCTGCCAGACATGTTTAAAATTCGTCACGTCGGTTAAATGTGAGAAAAAACGGTATTTTTGCTGCGAATGCAGCCGGTTGTCTTTCTTATCCGCGCCGTCAGGACCCCAGCGAACTCTGAACCGGAAATAGAATGACCGTTAGGTGCCTGACCGAAACGACCATATTGGTTTTCTTTAACATCAAGATGCTAACTAGTCAGCCAAAAGAAACTGCGTCCCTGTGACATGAATGTTGTGACAACATTGAAGAAAACAGGTATACCTATTTTTCTGTTTTGATATGTAAGATAAATTATCTTAGGCTTTTTATACGGCTAAAAAGTCAGTTCACCGGCAACTGTTAGCAACATGGAGCTAAAAGCTAGCTACTTGGGAATGAAACAGGGAAATGAACTAACCTTGGAGGAAAATTGTTATAACGTTGTTATATTACTGACATTAGGCCCTGTAAACTTTATCCTCCTTCAGTTTGGCTGGTTGGTCATTGTATCAGTCAGAATTCGAAGTATTATGTTATAAAATGCCATTTTATTCAATATTAAATAAATAACTAAACAAACATACTATTGAAATACACCATACAACAACAAAAATTGAGCAATAAATATAACGACACAAATGTGACATATGTGTCATTGCATGGCAGTAGATGAGTCCTACATTATTCAATAATATAATTTAATCAACTTTGAACCTGCTGCATTGCTGAGATTGTACCAGTTGTAATAGAAGCTGGACTCTAGTTCAGGAGTCAAAACCCTTTGAAACAACAGCACGTCGCTCGCTGATCGATTAACGAAGATACCCTGAACCTGTGCGACATTCCCGCTTGATAGTTCATCAATCATCCATCTAATTTTAAATATTTTAATTGTTTTTCAGTTTTCAAGCTGCACTTCTGACTGCTGCCCTTCTCAATGAGGTACTTCTGCGCAATAACTATTGCGTTTGCATGCAGCAGTTGTCAGAATGTACAGAAACTCTGACGCATGCGTACTGGGCTGTGGCTCACTTTACACTGGATTCCCTATCACATACACAGTATATATATATATATATATATATATATATATATATATATATATATATATATATATATATATATAGTCTCTCTACCACTCAGCTCCCCTGCATCAAACACTAACTAATGCATCTGCAGAAAGTGTCAATCTGTGTTTTTAATTTCTCAGTGTTTTGTCCACATTTCAAATATATTCAGTTTTAGCGAAACTAAAAAATATACACATTTAAGAAGCTGGAATCAGGGAATTTTTGAGTTACTCAAACCAATTAATCGATTATTAAAATAGTTGCCAATTAATTTAATAACTGACAATTATTTGATGTATCTCTGCAGCTCTACACTGTTTTATAAATGACATAAATTTACTTTTTTTGACTAGTTCTACATAAAATAATACTGAAGCTGATGATCAACAGTTTCTTTTACTGCGTCAGGTACAGAGGAGCTCAGATCTGTCTCATGGCTCATGGCTGGTTTTGTCTGTCCCGCCTCTCCCGGTCTGGATCTCTGCCCGCCAGAATCACTCTGGTCCGAACTTACAGTGCTCACCATCAGCCCGGCTCCCCTCCACCCATTAACCCCACCCCTCCTGATGGCAAGGGCGGAGCCGAGTTGGTGAAGGAGCGTACCCTGGCTGCCTTACAGGTACAGAAAACCCATTTACTGACATTTTTATTAGCCTAGAGTCTAACAATAAAAAAATGCCACAGTAGGGAATTTGAAGGTAGGTCCACCATGATGTCTGAGTTTAACACTTTATGTATGAATACGTTTAAAAACATCTACAAAAACTGACTGTGTCAACTGAAAAAGTAAAAAAAACACGATCAGACTAAACCAAAAACACACAGATTATAACACTCACACAGCTACGGTTGAAAAACTATGTGACTTCCCACATCCTAATTTCCTCTTGCCGCTCACCTGTGATTCCCATCGTTCTAACCTCTGTGTTTAGCACACACACACACACACACAGGTGCCCAGGTGATGTAGTGATCAACAACATTCACACAAACCTACCACACGCAGTCAAAATAGTCAAAAACAGGAACAATTCGGACATCACTGACTTATTTCAACTGATTATGAAAAATGTTGTAATAAACACACCATTATCATCTGATGCTACAAAACAACACACAAATACATTAAAACATTTCCCTCTTTTCCCCTTCTCTCCCCCCTCCAGCATGCAGGTGATATGGGGCTGCAGTGGGGTCAGAGGTTTGCTGATACGGCCAACGCCTCGGTCAACTACTGGTGGGGGAGGTACGAGGAGTTCGTCGGGCTCAACGAAGTCCGCGTGGCCCAGAGCAAAGTCCATGAGGTCAGCAGACAGTAAGAAGCGGGAAACCTTGGACATCCAGGATGTTGTGTGTGCACGTTTTATAGTCGGTGAAAAGTTCTCCATGGCTGATTGCAGCACTGTGTTGTAAACTCCCATCGCATCATGGGTGACCAGTAATGGATGCTGAGATCCTGAGTCTCAGATGTGGGTTTTTTCCAGGCTGAGGCCGCGTTCATGGTGGCCAGAGGGATGGTGCGCGAGGCTCATGTCAACCTGGAGGCCCTGCAGGCCAGGCTGAAGGAGGTCAGAGACCGTCTGGACAGAGTCTCCAGGGAGGAGGCCCATTACCTGGAGCTGGCCACGCTGGAGCACAAACTACTGCAGGTTAGCTGAATCTGAAATGTAAATACAAAGGTGCAGGAATTTTACTTTTCTTTTAATAAAATCATGGAACGTGGACACATGATAATAGGGGTGGGGAAACTTATCGATTCTTAGATGCATTGCATAGAACGATTCGATGCTCGATTCTGATAAGTTAATAATTGATTATTTTTAAGTGTGTTGATTTTTATTTAAAAGTTAACTGTCACCAGACATGTACAAATCAGAAAACGGAGGGACTGAAAGAGGACGGGATAATGGACAACAACTTAGAGTTTAGGCAAGAGTGCAGAAAAGAAACACACAAAAATAGTCAAAAGGAAAAAATATAGTTTTGTATATATACACATGATCTGACAGGAAATGCATAATTAGCCAATTCTGGGGGGTGGAAGAAGAGGAGGGATTTGTTTATGTTGTATGTGTTGTATTTTATGAACCAAAAAATAATAGTTATTTTGCGTTATATATATTTTTATTATATTATAACATATTATAAATTGTTATAATTTAAAAAAACAGGTGGAGGGGAACCACTAATCATGTGATTATAATGATATTGGTGATATTATGAGAAATATAGTTCTTAGTCATGCAGAGAGACTTGTTTAATAATATACCTGTTAATGTAATAAGAGATCAGTTGAAGTTAATTATTAAATGAACCACCTCTCTCTCCTGCCGGCAGGAGGAGCGCCGTCTCCGGACAGCCTATGAGAACGCAGAGGGGTCGGAGAGGGAGAAGTTTGCCTTGTTTTCAGCAGGTGTCAGGGAGTCCCACGAGAAAGAGAGGACGAGAGCGGAACGCACCAAGAACTGGTCCGTCATTGGCTCGGTGCTCGGAGCCCTGATCGGCGTCATGGGATCGACATACATCAACCGTGTCCGCCTGCAGGTGAGGCCGGGGGGGGGGGAGATGATCGCAGTTGGATTCATTTACTTATTGTTTTTAGCATTAATTGTAACGATTTGAACTACAATGCTGACAGAAAATGTCTGGTTTGATGCGCTTAGAGGCAGCGTCCAAAATAAGCAACCCGCCTCTTGCCAAATACCAGTAAAAATCTACGTTGGGTTGCAAAATAAATGAGGTCAGTTGCTAAAATTGGCCATTTCAACACATGCGTTTATTGACCACGTTTTGTTTTGGCATTGACTCTGCACACCGGTGGCAGTATGCAGCGTATGGCTGTCAATAACTGTATCGCAATTCTTTGATTGACCCTCACTCTTCACCGTCACTGCAGTTACACTTGCGCTTAGTTTATATGCAACAAGAGGCCTTGTACAGCTGTGGCAGATCAACCTAAAAGGAAAAATGAAGAGCACAGTGGAAGTACAGTTAAAAGAAAATGTCCTGAGAAGTGACTCTTCACAGATAAGGGGTTGGCGAGAGATCGGCTTCTTTATAGTCCGGATCAACGGAAGTACATTTCCAGGATAATTACCTTCCGAGACTCGTGGCAGAGCCACCGTCGCTGCGTCCGGAGCTTAGCGCCGCCCAAGACGATTGTGATTGATTTAAAGAAATGCAAACAACCCAGAGCATTTTATAGCCAGACGTTACTCCACAGCGCCGTGGCGATAGGATAGATAAGCAACACTTGCGTCTTTATGACAGCAACGCCAACATAGTGAGCTGCAGATCTATCGACATTTTGGCATAAGTGTTCCCCCTTTGCATACATACTGAAATGAAGTTTTTTCTTGTTTAAAGGTATTTTATTTGTATAAACATGTCACCAGAACACCATTGTGTGCATTGGTCTGTACCTCTGTCATCTGTAGGAGCTAAAGAGTCTGCTGCTGGAGGCCCAGAAAGGCCCAGAGAGCCTGCAGGAAGCCCTCAGAGTCCAGGCTGGAAACCATCGCTACCAGCAGGACGAGCTCCAAGCACTCATCAACAGCCTCAGGGGGCTCTGAATGACGCCTTCACACAGAGGGACAATGTCCTTCAGGACAAGAGAGCTCCGACCCCAGACTCCCCCACGGTGCCTCTTTCATCCTTAAAAGACCTCCAGATCGGCAGCCAAAAGACAGAGTCCCTTCTGGAGTCCGTCCAGCCGCAACTGGGACAACTGGAGCAAGGACTCGGTAGAGTTGAGGGTGAATTGTCGGTGGTGAGGCGGCTGCTGGAAACCAGACCACAGGCTGAACCACAGGCTGCTCAGCTGCAGTCAGCAAGCCCAGTGAGTGCAAAGAGACCAGAGAGAGAGGACCAGTGGGAGTCAGAGGCGGTGGTGAGGCATCTGGAGGACACCCAGAGGACGCTGGGAGAACGAATTAGGACAAACACTTTTTATAACGCGGTGTTTACCTACACCGCCACTGCCATTACCATCTCTGCTGTCTACCTGC